>OX637399.1:9695000-10140000 GCA_951799425.1 Ilex aquifolium | reverse complement strand
TTGGATTTAATTAGCCTTGGACTGATCTCTGATTTAAGGCAACAATGGAGTAATTCCAACGACAAACGAAAAACAACTCTTCGAAACAAGAGCTGTTTAAAATTAAATCAACCGAATGCAAACTTCAAAAAAACTGCGAATGACCAAAATGCTTTAGGAAGTAGGTTGCTGCATACTTCCATATAGTTTCATCTAATATAAAATCAGATGGCACATGCCTCCACTGGACAAAAGTCGTTTTACATAAAGTGGGATAGAGACTACCATCAATAAAATGAAAGGATAAGACTTGCCTCTAGGTTGAACTTCTGGCGAATAGCTGTACGAGCAGGATATGAAAAACAGGGAACAAGGCAGTTCGAGCGGAAAAGGGAATTGCTGATCAGGGATAGAGCAGAGTAAAGTAAGCAGTGATTTGCAAAAGTTCCAGGACCAGAACCAAGTCTCTCAACATTGCTTCCATAAAGCACACAAGGGGCCACACTTCCAAGAAGACCTGCCAATGTCATGATTCTCAGTTTATTCTAAAAAAATGACTGAATAAATATATGTTCATACATTTCAAAATGGATCAATTTACTAAATCCATCTTGAATCATCTGTGTTCAATGGATCAAATAAAAGACCACTTGTGATGCCAACTAAATATACGCTTAATCATTGCTTCATATAAAAAAAACCACATAATTTTGACTACAATACAAGTCCAATTGGACGGATATTTCCCACAATCATCATTGTTGAACTTATTTCTATCAAGGTTCTCAGATCAAAGCAATCAATCAGATCCAAAAAAACAAAAATAACCTTCCACAGCTCGCACTCCTCAATGTCTGCTCACCAACTTTTTATGAATCGGAAAATGACTTATGGGATCAGTAGCTATTCCATGTGCCATTACTAAATTATAGTATTTCCCTCTTCCACCATAAAGCTTTCATAGTTATAACAATCAATTGAACAATTATGTTTGTTCCTCATTCATAATTCCGCAAAAGAGAACCTCACAATAACATAACAACCCTGAATCCCTCATTATGATAGTTCACCATGGTTTGATCCCATTTACACACACATACCCAGAAGTGGACAGATGATGCTCACGTAATCCCAAATTTTCGGCCAATTTTTTCATACAGTTCAATCTCAATCATACCAGAAAAACTAACGATTAATGCATATATCTCAGAAATCGGATCTAATCAAGCCAAAAAATATTCTAACCAAATGAAGGAAAACGAAATCTATTGCATAAAATCATATCTTTCAAGAAAAAACAAAAAAAAATTTCGTTCTTCAGAATACTCACAGACTTCAAGATCGCTACTGCAGAACTCATCATTTCTTCCAAGGCAAGCGCAGAGGCTCGAATCCCAGTGGGCCCTACGCATCGGCTCACCCACCACGCTTCCGTGATCCAACGGCAACCCATCGGCGGTCCACCCGTAGGCAGCTCCACCAAGTATCTGCGGTGGCAATTGCTTCACCGGCGCCGCAGCTGGCGGAGGTGCAGTGGTGGGGGTTTTGGCGGATTTCTTTTCATCGTTGACCTCTGTTTGCTTTGCTAAAAGCGGGTTTGATTCCTCAGAATTGGCCATTGAGATGGAAAAATGAAGGAATATTGGAAGAAAGGTAGAGAGAGAATTGGAATCGGAATCGGAATCGGAAGATGTAATTCTAAGGAACTGAGGAGAGTTGAGAGGTTGGAGGTGAGGACATAATAAGATAAAGGGTCAAAGGTAAGCCGGCAATTCCACATATAGCTCCGCCAATCCAATGTGTACGGTATGAACTAGATTAAATGAAGCAAAGCATTTCTCTAAATACAATTGGTATAAGAATTTAGGACGAATTGTTCTTATACCCTAAAAAATTTAAATTTTTTTATTTTATTCGATTAGATTTTTCACATTATATCGTATTATAATGTCATCATTCTGTTAACTTCTGTTATTTATTCTGTCAATGTTAATATACTGATTTTTTAAGTAATGAATAATAGAAATTAACGAAATGATTATATTATAATATTTTTGATGATGTAATGTAAAAAATTTAATTTTTAAAGACATAAAGTGAGAATTTTTAAATATTTTGAGGTGCGAAGTGTGATTCACCCAAGAATTAACTTAAACCTCATATGTAAGGTCAAGAAAACCCTCATGCCTAAGTGTATATATTTATACTTGGTCCACAAAATTTAGCTGTCAGCTTATCATGTTTTTAAATACATACGACATGGAAGTGTCACCTTATTATTTGACTATTTACATAGAGATGCCGAAAAGTCAAGAACTTAAAGGTGGAAGAAAGCTTTAGTACCCACAGAAGTCAAGGGCTTGTGGTGGAATTTGTTTTAATACAGGTCCATTGGTTCATGAGATTGTCCACTCGAAAGTAACATTGAGGGTAGATGCGGGTCGGGTTAAAGGGACCATTTGGGGCAGCAAATTATGTTTTACTCCCTGGAATAGCTGGTACTAGGGGTGTTCACGGGCCGGGTTATCAACGGATCTCGTTATTCGGCCGAGCTCGAGCTCAATATCATTAAAAAGAGGGTTTGAGCTTGCTCCTAAACCTATTATCCGGCCCAAGAGCCCACTTGCCCAACCCAACTCGCCCACCCTTCATTTGAAAAAAAATTAAAACATTGAATTTGAAACTTTGAAATAAGTCCCCCCAATGTCGAAATTTAGATACTATAAATAATGTATTATTTTCTTTTTTCATGTATTAAGCATACACATTTAAAGGGTAAAGTTGTGCAAATGATAGATATGTGGGTAGGTGTCCATCTAGTTAGTATGTGTTTATTCTATTATGATGCAATTCCTTCCATATCTACATAATAAAGTAAAATGATTTTGAATTCAAGAGATAAAGAGTAGTTGAGATCGTTTCGTGACCAAAAAGGGCTCATCCGATGGACGACGCCTTCCCAAACTGTCTTAAACTATTGACGTCTTAGATCATCTCAAAATTCTTGATCTAACGCACCAGCTTGACTCCTAATTTTTTTTTCCTGCTCATAAGCTGCTATTTTTTACTCCCCCAATTAGGACCTCAATCACTCACTCTCTTTGCCCTAATCTGTGTTCCCCATCATCTTCCTTTCCATATGAGGCCATGTCTTTCCCCAAATAGCCCTAATCTACCTCCCCATGTCTCTCCCAAATCTCCTCTCTCGCTCAAATCATTCTTTCCAAATCCAGTTTTTCTCTGCCTATCAACTCTCTCTTTTGTCTCTGCTCCCCACTCTATTATCTTCTGTCTTTGTTTTCTGTCTTCTCTTTCCTCTCCCATCTCTCTTCATTCCCAAACATCGGAATGCCACCGCGATGCCACCACTCTTTCCATCTCTTATGTCCTCTCTCTCCCTATCCCTTCATTCACTTTCTCTCCCCCATCTTGCCGTAACCTTCCGGTTTCTTTCCCTCGGTTTTCATCTCTTCTCGTCTCCCTAGACACTCCCCATAGGCACGCAACAGCCAGCCCACGCCATAGACTCCGACAACACGTAAAATTTATCTCTCTCTTTCTCTATCCTTCCCCTATCCCACTCGCCCATCTCCATCACTGTAGACCCACCCCACAACCCCCTTCCCCATTTTTCCAGCCCCTGCGTACCACCTGTTCAATGAATTGTCAAGGCAATTTTATACCACCCAATGCTTGAGGTACAATCTAATTGGCAATACACCATTGTTGGGTTTAGCTTGATCATATATTGTCATTTCTCTTTGTAGCATTTATTGATTTGAAGATTGGCTTTTGTGTAAATTATTATTATGATCCATTTTCGTTGCCATTGTGGTGGTGTACTTTGACGAGTCCAAAATTGACTAGGCCGAGCCCAATTTAAAAAGACTGAGAAAGCCCAAAGAAAATCCCGTTCAGAGTTGAATAGTCCAGATTACGAAGGGCATAAGGGGAAACCATAATTACGGCCATAATTCAATACGGGGTCCAAAGAACTCAAGCCCAGGGACCAAGGGGCGCTGCCCATGGGAGGCCACCTTGGCGTCGCCCATGGGGGCGCCGCCCATGTGGGCGCCTGCTGGTCCTTTGGTCTCCTCCTCCTCCTCCTTTGTCTCCTGAGTCCAATGAAGACCCACTCCAACTCAAGCCTAGCCTACTCCAACTCAAGCCTAGTCAAGCTCAGGACCCTCCCGACGAAATAGGAGCACGAAGGAGAAAGTATAGGAATACACACGGGAATCTAGTCATACCATAATTGTGCTTGCCAAAGTGGAGTCCTACCTTAATTGTACTTACCTAAATAGTAGTGACCGCCTCAACTCACCGCTTTACTAAGTCTATATAATGTAAGCCCTTTCCACATGGAGGGCAGGATCTACACACACCACGCCTCCAATACCTTACATATCTCTACACATTGCTCTCTCTCTCTCTTAAAGCACTGTAACTCTCCAGTGACTGATATTTTATCAATAAAGAACACCAGGCCACCGCTGCCATTTTCGAAAGTGGAGTAGGTCATCCGAGACCGAACCATTATATATCTCTGTGTTGGTTCTATATTTACCACTTTGCTATTGTATTGCCATTGATTGTCTGTTTATTGCTCATTGATTATACCTATTTATTTATTTGACTGTTGATCTTGCACGAATACTGATTTGTGCATCATCAGTTTGGCGCCGTCTGTGGGAAACGACTAAGTTTCTATTACTCTACTTCTTTACTCATTGAATCCATGACAATCACAACGAGATCAAGGTCTCAACAACCCGGGGACAACAACCCGGCTCACCGGGAGGAGGCTCCGCCTCCCCTCGCACCTTCGGAACCTTCTGCCATGGCAACTTCTGCCGTCGGACAGCAACAACAACTCTTGCAGACCATGCAGCTGCTGGTTGAACAGAACCAGCAGATCATCCAGTTGATGCTCAACCAAGGAGGCGTCGCCCCTCACCCTGTAGGAGGAGCACCACTCCCTCCAACAGTAGGGGACAAGCAACCCCTCCCCTCTGGGCATCAGGCAGCCCCTCGCTAGAATGCCCCAAGGCCATACGAGGGCGCACCTCGCCTAGCAGTCCCTCCTCAACGCGCAGGGAGTTCACGTGTACCCCCTCCACACGTACCTACGCAGGAGCACGAAGACGGAGAAAGCCAATATGGAGACCATGAAAGCCAGTACCACCATCCAGCTGAGGAGGTACCCAACCATTGGGATGAAAAGATTAAGGAGGTGCAAAACTAACTTGGTGATAACCTCAACGCCATCAAGGCACAGGCGCCTGAAACCGTGGACTACCTGGTAAGACGCACTGACACTCATTTTATTGCTGATATTGTCAATTATCCTCTGCCTTCGAAGTTCAAGATGCCCAACATCGAGATCTTCGATGGAACCAAAGACCCCCATGGCCACCTCGACACGAATCCCTCATGCAACTCCACAACATGCCTGAGGAGATTATGTGCAGAGCCTTCCCGACCATCTTGAAGGGATCTGCTTGCCAGTGGTTCTCCAAACTCAGGCCCTCATCCATCCGCTTCTTCGCAGAACTTAGCAGAGCCTTCGTCGCCCACTTTATTGGGGGGCGACGGCATCAGAAACCAGTGACCCACCTGCTCACCATTAAGTAGGATAGGGATGAAAACCTCAGAGACTACCTTGCCCGCTTCAATCAGGAGATTCTCCAGGTTGAGGAGCCAGATGATAAGGTAGCTCTAGCCGCCTTTATCGCCGGCCTCCGCACTTCCAGCTTCATGTTCTCAGTCCTCAAGAAGCCGCCCTCTAGCATGCCCGAGCTGCTGTCCCGGGCACATAAATACATGAACGCTGAGGATGTCACCAAAGCCCGCCGGGGTGAGTCCTCCCGAAGAGGGGAGAAGAGGAAGGAAACTCGTGAAGATAGGAGGGAGGCTGAGAACAAGAGGAAGAAAACCGACAGAGTGCCTGTGAAGGATCGTCTTGGTCCACTGCCCCCGAGAGACCGACATCATTTCACACTGCTCAATGCCTAAGTATACCACATCCTGCTCCAGATACAGGATGATCCTACTGTCCGTTGGCCCGGAAAAATGAAGTCCGACCCTAAGCGTCGGAATTCCAGCAAGTACTATCGCTTCCAACGCAACCATGACCATGACATAGATGACTGTTTCCAGTTGAAGAAACAGATTGAGGAACTTATTCAGCGAGGCCAGCTAAGACAATATGTTGCTGGTCGAGGACTAGCTCCACCACACGAGGAGCGCGAGCGCCAATAGCCCCTCGGTGAAATTCAGACCATCGCAGGGGGGTTGGGAGGAAGAGGTGACTCCAACTCCGCCAGGAAGGCGCACGCCAGGAAATCCAGACAGGCGGAGTCACATGACTCTCGCCCAATGAAGACACCCCGACATGGGGAAGAGGAAGTCATCACCTTCTCAGACAGAGACCTTGAAGGGATCCAAGCTCCGCATGATGACCCTCTAGTCCTAACCTTGATGGTGGCCAACTACCAGGTAAGGAGAGTCCTTGTTGATAGCGGCAGCTCCGCCGACATCCTGTTTGCCACAGCCTACGACAGCCTTCACCTTGGCAGAGAGAGACTACAACCAGTCAGGACTCCTTTGGTTGGCTTCTCAAGAGAGAGAGTCCAACCCTTGGGGTCTATCACCCTGCCTGTCACAGCAGGGACTGCTCCAAGGAGTTCTACTATCATGGTAAATTTCCTTGTACTTGATTGCCCTTCTGCATATAATATAATTCTTGGGCGCCCTGCCCTCAATGCTCTAAGGGCAGTGCCATCGACCTACCACATTCTCCTCCGTTTCCCAACCTCTAGTGGGATTGGGGAGATAAGATGAGATCAGGTCTCAGCCAGAGAGTGCTATGTGGCCTCGATGAGGGCTAAAAGATCACAGGAGACTCTTCAAGTCGAAATCCTCGACCCCAGAGACGACAACACCGTGGAAAGAGGTGAACCAGTAGAGGAACTCCGCCCAGTAGTACTAGATCATAGCCTTCTAGAAAGGAAGGTCTACCAGGCTCCTCACTCTCCCAGGAGCGGGCAACCGCCTTGGTAGACTTCCTCAGGCGAAACACAGATGTCTTCGCCTGGTCCCACGAAGACTTGGAGGGCATCGACCCCGAAGTGGCCTCCCACCGACTCAATGTTGATCCCATACACAAGCCAGTCCGCCAGAAGTTGAGGAGTGTAAGTATTGAAAGGGGGCAGACTATGGAAGAGGAAGTAGATAAGCTGCTCACGAACGGATCAGTGAGGGAGGTAGCCTACCCCGACTGGCTGTCCAACGTGGTGATGGTAACGAAGACCAATGGGAAGTGGCGCCTCTGTGTGGACTTCACAGAGCTCAACAAAGCCTGCCCCAAAGATAGCTATCCACTCTCACGTATCGACCTCCTCATTGACGCCACTGCTGGACACGAACTCTTGAGAATTTTTTTTAGGGTCACAATGTTTGGTACAGAGGAAAGGAAGAGGAAGGGAAGAAAGAGTTCCAATTTCTTCTCTCTTTTTTGATTGGTGGCACATGATAATGGAAAATATAAAGAAATATGACTACAACTTTCCTTTGTTTTAAATAATTATCACATCAATAGGGATAATTAGATTGCTCCATCCCATCAATTAAGTTCAATTAGAATGTTTTTAGTAAATTTTAATTTACTTCCTTTTTTAATTAGGAAATTGATTTATTTATTTCCTATATTAATTAAAAATTTATTTGATTTTAACATTTAATTTAATTAGGATTCTAGTTTACTAGTTTGACTAGTTTGACTAGAGCTATGCTATTATAAATAACAAATCACGTAACCTATTAAGAAGCTCTTGATGATTTTAAATAATATTTAGAGAATTTTATCCTCTCATTCTGATTGTTTTAGTATTCTTAGTAATCAACAAAGTGAAATTGAAGAACTCTAACATGGTATTATCATGGGGCAGAGCTACGTTCTGAGGTATGGGGGCACTTGCCCTCACTGAACTTTTGATCAACTCTACATATGGCATATTAAGGGACTTAACTTTATTTAAACTTAATACACTTGCCCCCTAACTTTTTGAGAATTAATAGTGATCCAAGTCTTTTTTTTATTTTTTTTATTTTAAACAACTTAGTAGCTCACTGCCTCGTCGCTTGCTTGAAACAAATGTTATATTTTTGGATTGAGGAAAATAAGTGTGAAAGTTATCTCTGACCATTTTTCTTTAAGTAAGTAGCTTAAAATAATCACTTATAACCTATTTTTGAGATTTAAAAGTTATTTATAGATCATATTTTAAACGAAATTTTATTTTGTAGTTTCATATAATAATTTAGTCTTGATTCTAAAACACTTTGCCATGCTTGAACTTGAAATTTTTTGTATCAATTAGTGAATTTTTTTTAGTCATTTTTTTGCCCCGTCTAAGAGAGGATCCTGGCTCCGCCCTTGGCTTTATCATGTTATCCAAGGTTCATTTAGTCACAGTCTTTGCATCCCGTTTATTTTATAAATATATCATAATAAGACGATCAATACTTCTTTGAAGTAAAAATTACTAATTTATTCAATTACTCATAAAGTATTTATTATAGATTATATTTATCATGTTCTCAGCCAGTAGTAAAAATATAATAAAGTTTGTTATAGACATATGCTAGACACATTCATCTCCTAATTTTTCAAGTTTTACCGTATCGTTATTCATATCTTTTGTTACCTGTATATATATTCGTACTTCAAGGATAAAAAAATTACTAATCTAAATATCCATTATGGATTGAATCATTGAAACGCAAATTAAAAAAAAAAATTGTGACTAAAGTGACACAAGTAGAAAAATATATAATAACCAAAATAAGACGAAACACATACTTTATGAGAGTGAATAAGAATGACCTCTTAAATATGAACAATTGCACCAAGGTAAAGAAATACATTGGTGACCCTCATAATGACTTAATTACCCTAGGCACTTAGATAGACAAGGAAATGGAAAAGTGGTGCTATTGTACATGAATGTCAAACCAACCTTAATTGTTGCTTAGAAAAGTCAACACTTTTTTTTGCAAGTTGAGTCAAGTCGTCTCTGCTACTGATAAGATTTAAATCACTTCTTGTTAAGGAAAAGAGACAGATTATGACTAGTTTTTATGGCTCAATTGTGATGTCTTCTAGAAAGCAGACGATGAGGCTTCATAACTTTGAACCCAAAAATGTGGTTCCATTGGACTTGACACTTAAACTATGGGTAGATGATATGAATACGGGATATATATACAATTTGATATGGATATGATCATATCGGTAAAATATAGAAAAAAAAAAAAAGGATACAACTATGGTAAGATATGTCAATAAATAATCATATTTCTACACTACATATATTATACTTTTTGTTACAAAATAGTTTCGTTTTCATAAGTGTTAAATATTTTTGACTATATGCATATTAATTGTCAATATCAAAATTTTCAGCTGATTGATAAAAATAAATAAACTTCATCATTTTGGTATCTTGATAGAAAACTCTTTTAAAATGTCAGACATATCATATATATAACAAATTGTTTATAAGATATTTAAGTTGATTTCTTGTTTTTACTTTCTTGATGGGTAAAATCTTAAACCAGAGAGTAGTCGTATGCTATAAAAGGCTCTTGTTCAATAAATAAAATGGTAAATACGTCGGTCGTTTCGATATCAATAGTATATTTTTCTTGCAAAAGACATGCATGTTTTTATTTTAAAATAGTTATTTCAGGTATTTCGATGCTTGATTTATTCTTAAAAAATGAAATATTTAGTCCTCGCGTTGCCTAAAAGTAGCAATCATGTATAATTGACGTATCTTTAAGGCCATAGAAATTACATATCAAATCATATCTGAAACATATTTGTATAGATAAAAGTCATGCCATATTTGAGACGTATTCGTATTCAATATATATGGGATATAGGTATTCTAGTTTTGCTGATGTATCTATGATTCACAACCACCACAAAGTTGTCTGGATAAATTTTTAGAACATAAAAAACTTTGACTAAATACATAGTAGGAGGTGGCTTAATAGCCTAACCTCCATAGAAGAGAAAAAGAGAATGTCCAAGATGATATCATATTTTCTGTTATGAAATCCTAATTATGTATTATTTAGGGATTGTTCCATCTCTGAATACCAAGTTTGTTATCATCTATGAATCATGAAATCCTATGATGATTTACCAATTATAATTTTCAGTAAAATAATAGCAATTAAAAAAATAAGTAATTTTAACTTTAACGAAGCATATATACCTCCAAAGTAAAACTAGTTATTTAAAGCAACTAGAACCATCATTTAAGTGAAGAGTTGGGAGGATGATTGCCATAGAAATGAGAAGCTGGATTAAGCAATTTGTTGCTTTCAAATTAAATGATTTAGCTTTCAATACAAGTGGCTGAATTAAATGCCTTTGTCGCTACCACAAAGGTTCTTGCCCTTTCAATTGTCCAGAGCATCATTAATGTGATGCCTCAAAGTCTTTGTAATCCTCCAATTATTTTTATAATGGGAGAGGAGCCTAAACCTTGTTCATCCAGTTGGGTCACTTTAGTCTCTAAGATTAGCATTTAATTTTTTAATAGAAAACGCTATTTTCCATTTGACTAAATATATTTTTAATTTTTATGTTTTGTTTGGTACGATGAAAATTAAATAGAATGATAGAAAGTTTGAGGGATAGATAAAAATTATGTTTGGTAAGGAAGAAAAATAGGAAGTATGGAAAAATAGATGAATTAGCTTTCCTTCCAATTTACCAAAATTAATCCCTCTAGAATTAGAAGGAAAAGTGGATGAAAAGTTAATTATGTGTGTTTATATATATATATATATATATATATATACTTTTTTCATCCTTCCACTTTTCCATCCTACCAAACAAAAAAAATATTAATCTTTCCATCACTCCAACCAAACACAAAAGAAGGAAATAATGATTCATTCCTTGAAGAATAGAAAGTGTAACACTCTCACTTTCCATCCTTCTGTTTTTCCATCTACACAACCAAACACACATAAAGTATCCAAGAAATAGTACCTTAATTATTAATTTTATCAATTACATCCCTAAAATGCGTGAATATTTTTTGCTAAGAGCACGTGATATTTTCTATTAAAATTTGAAGGACCAGGAAATTCATATTGAAAACATTAAGGGTGTAATTGAAAACTTTTATAGTTGAGGCACCAGTGTGATATTTTGCACACTTCTGGGACTAATAATTTGCATGTGATATTTTTGTTACTAATTTAAAAGTCCATCATGTATTGAATCATAGAAACACAAGTTGAAAAACAAATCACATACTTTATCGGACCACTGTCTTATTTTGTTTGTTGAAAAACGAAGGCTTTAACTTCATATCTTTTTTCAACCAACAAAAAGAAAATCATATCCAATGATGCACAAAATGTGTTTATGCACTATCTATCAAGTATCTAATGTAGTAATTAAGAAGAAAACTCAACACAAGTAAATAAAAATTGAGTGGTTCGGTCAGGGTGACCTATTCCACTATGAAGGGCTACGGTGGCCTGAGTATTTTATTAGTCAAGGAGTGTAGAGTGCTCAAATGTGAGTCATCTTCCCTTGTGTAGGCGGGACTTACAATTTATAGACGTTTCCTAACAGATTGAGGCATCATTATAGTAACAGGAAAGACAGTTCGGTTGTGACGCCCCAAAATTCGGGGGTCCGTTGATCACCGTGGAAATACCCGTGGATATCATGTAACTCGATATCACGCCGTTATGCCCCATTTATCGGGGTCCATAATTTAACGAAATTCGGGTAGAGTCTCCTTTGTACGAGGAGCTCTACCCAAGACACAACCTGTGCAATCATCCAAAATTGACCACACTGGGTCCATTTATTCATTCTCATATAACAACATTTAATTTCATGACCCATTCGAGGTCTAACATACGTCCATTCATAACCATCCAATACATGTATAAAGAAGTTTTTCAAACGAAATATAGTCCACATAAGTTCGGTTACAGTCCTTTTCATAAAATTACATGCCAAAACTAGTTTTCTCCAAAAGTTTTACAAAATGAGTTATAAAAGCCACAAGTCGGCTTTCTTCACCCTTGAGGCTCTAAAGGTGAGCCATCCATTGGCGTATATTCCGCACCTGAAATGTTTTCCCGTATAGGGTGAGCCACGCTCAATAGAGTATCTCGTACAGAGGCTACTCCTCAACCTAGATGCATATGAAATGTTCACATACAACAATTTACGAGCAACATTCTTTTCAATCAAGAAAATGCAATCCCATGAGAGGGATTTTCATGTCATGCTATGAATTGAGATGAAACTCACTCATGCAACTTCAATCTGAGTTCTTACCGACTTCCACAACACAATACAATGCACGTGTGTAATAATTTCGTCATTGACGAAAGTACATCCAATGATTGTTTGAAATAAAAGTTATGTGTTTATAAAACCAAATCATTGATGGATGTTACCCATTGAATGGGTATTTTATAAAACAAAACCATGTGCAACAATTTACATGCAACGATCAACAAGCAACAACCATCCCAAACAAGAATATGTAATTCAATGTTGGAATTCTACCATGTCATGCCATGAAATGAGATGAGACTCACTCATGCACTTTAACCCAAGCCCTCACCGGCTCCCACCACACAATGCAATGCCAATGTATGATAAATCCGCCATTGATGAAATACATCAAATGATCATTTTGAAATCTCCAGGTCTTTCGTGGGGTGAGTATTTATGGACTTACACCAACGGCACCCAACCGACACGAAATTTATGGACTTCCACCAACGGTTCTGCGTACACCGACACACTTTATGGGCTCTTATACCAACGAAGTGCGTATCCAAGTCACCGGGTCTCTCACCCGAGGGATTTTCTATCCCTTCTTGCTAACCCCAACCCCATATTCATGCAACCATGCGACTCAGTCGGATTTTCAACCCAACTTTCCCGAGCCCACCCATTAATCACCAAGTATGGTGTTTGATTACACCATGCACACACACCCACCTAATGCGATGTCTCCGTGCAAATGCAATGTAATGAACCATTGCATGTCAATGTCAAGTCTCATATGTAATGAAAGTCATATGAACAATTTCAACATATCCCATGATCAATTATATCCAAAGCATATAATTTCATGATCATCATAATGCAAATTCTATGCCCAAATTGCAATGCATGCCAAATGAGCAATTTCCACATATCAACATGTACCATGGCAATATATATCATATGCATATAATCTCCTTTATCTAGCACAAGGTCAATATATTAATAATCATAACAAGCATGTTATTACACAATTTATGTCCAAACACACTTTACTCATAAGAGCACCATTTAAACACATAGCATGCCCACACCATACCAAAATTCCAAGAGGTTTCACAAGGAACTTCCACATATAAAATTCAAGGTAGAACTTGAATTAAACCATTTCTACACCCATTTCCTCATTTCTATAACAATAGACTCATTTCCATAACAAGAGACTCATTTCCACAACAATAGGCAAAGCATAGGTAATTCTAAATCATTCCATATGGAAATGAACATATATCAACATTTACATTTCCAATTTTAAGTCATATCATAAGCATATGATTTCACTTTACCATATCATCCAAGCATGTTATCACATAATCTCATGCAATTAACACACTTTATTTCACATAAGCATTTTATCAAACACCTTCAAGACATCAAATCATGTAATCACATCACATGCCTAAATTTATCACATAACTCACAAAAAATCAGAATATATGATTTTTACATACCCAATTATCAAAACATCCGAGAAATCACAAACTAGTAATTTCTAACTATCAATTCACACTAGAATTTAGCCTACCCATTTCCATTTAAACCAACCATAATAGGCAAATGTTAAAACACTCAAAACAGCCCACCCATTTCCTATGGACACCATAGGATGTAAATAAACCAAAGTAGGAGGGAACCCTACATCTTGAAGCGTAAAACACCCGTAGGAAACTTCAAGAACACGATTTAAGCCCAAACCTTTGATTTTTCTAAAATTTCGTCTTTGGATCTTCGGTGAAATCAGCTCTTTTTGGTACGTAGGCGTAGCTCTCGTCGAGGAGATCGACTTTGATTCTTGGTCCGAAGGATTCCGACCGACGGAACTTCGAAAATCGTAGGGAGAAAGCTTGAAGTTTTCCATTTTTTCTCTCTTTCTCTCTTAACGTCTGAAACCAGTAGAGAACCAGCTAAGAAAATGTCTGATTTTCAGATATTTAGCCCCTATTTATAGCCTTAAATTGCGCGGTCCACATCGCGCCACACGCCCCCCCTTTCCAGGGTTCGTTTTCGCCCCGAAACGATTAAATTTTGTACCGGTTTAAGCTCAAAATATTTTACATGAAATTTATTTAAATTATTTTTTAAATTTCAAAATTTTAATAAAAATTTCGTTTTTGGGGGTCAACGGACACCCGTCGCCTCGAAAAATGTGAAAAATCCGACTATCTCGAAATTCGGCGAGATTTGACAAGGTAACTAGATTTTGCGAGACGAATCCAACGGTGAGATCCGTTTCGTCATCCAAGCTCTAGAGAAATACGTATTTTAAATCCGCATTATAGTGATAAATTACCATTTTACCATTTTTCATAAAAAATTCAAATTTTCCCGGGTTTTACATCGGTAGAAGTGGCGCAATTCTCGTAACTGATTTTGTGAAGTTCGACTTATTCTCGTAACGGGCGAAGTGATAACGGGATGATTCCTTGAAGCTTGTCTTATCTCGTAACGGGTGAGGTGATTTCGCGAGACTGACGATGTGCCATCGATGACTGCGTCCCCACGGATTCCCTCATTGGGTAGAGATTTCCACGTGCACTGATGATGACTTGGATCTCTCATGAAGGTGGGCTTGACACAACTGAAATTATAACTAAGTCTTTGTTTTGGTCTGCATCTCTAATCTTAGCCTGTTTTGGGCCCATTATTTATGATATGGGCCAGGCCCGTCAATATCTTTCAAAAAATTTCCTGCAATGTTTTAATTCTCTTAGCATGAAACGCAATCACAAAACACAATTAGCTAGTAAAGTGATGTAAACTAACTTTTTACTTCTATAAGGTCACAAGAAGTTCATCAATAATTGTCAATTATATAAATAACGAAATGGTCCATGTGCGATGTATATATGCATCAACTAATTACATCAAAGTAGATCTCTCCATATCATGGCAAATTAGCTGCATGAAGGTGAAGAAATGCAATGGTGACCCCCATAATGCCTTAATTGTCTTAGGCACTTACACACAAGGAAATGGAAAAATGTTGTTCTCGTCAAAGAAAAAAAAATATCTTAGGCCCCACAATTGAGGTTGGGCTAACCTTAATTGTTGCTTAGACAAGTCAATGCTTATTTTTCCAAGTCATTGATGCTACTGAGTCAAGTCGTCTTTGCTACTGATAAGCTTTAAATCAGATTTTATTGAAGAAAAATGACAGATTATGACTCCACATTGACAAATTTAAATATCTTCTCTACGCGGTCCTTAATATCAGATAATTCAACCAATACACTCCTCAATGCCAAATAATCCCGTTAATCCTCCCGTGCCTCTCCTCTATTTCCCCTATCTCTCTTTTATTTTTTATTTGTTCACTTTAATTTTTAAAATTTGTAATTAAAAAAAAATAAAAAAAATAATATTTAAAATATAAATATTATTTATTATTTAAAATATAAATATTATATCATCATTGCTCAATTTTTTTTTCAGTAAAATGTCGTCAGGCACGGAATTATTACTAGTATTTCTACATTTCATATACCATACTTTTTTGTTATAAAGTAGTTTTGTTCGCACAATTATTAATTATTTTTGACTATATGCATATAAATTGTCAATATCAAAATTATTATCTAATTGATAAAAAGAAATAAACTTCATCATTATGGTACTTTGATAGAAAATTCTTTTGAAACGTCATATATGTGATAAATTGTTTATGGGATATTTAAGTTGGTTTCTTGGTTTCACTTTCTACATGGGTGAAATCTTAACCATGAGAGTTGTGGTGTACTATAAAAGGCTCTTGTTCAATAAAGAAAATGCTAAAAACGTCAGTCGTTTTGATATGAAAAGTATACTTTTTCTTGGAGAAGAAGTTTACATTAATTATTTATGTTACTTCAATGTTCTATTTATTTTAAAAAACTATATATTTAGTGCTCGGGTTTCTTCGTGTATTCTAATGTACTAATCATGTATAACTGATGTATCTTAAAGGTACCAAAAAAATATTTTTAAAGTATTCAAGATGTATACCACAATAGAAATTACATATCAAGTCATATTTAAGACATATTTGTATGTATCAACACATGTCATGCTATATCCAAGACGTATTCCTATTTCTTAGGGTACTGCAGGGGTGGCTCAAGCTAAATTGAGGCCTAAAGCGGTAAAACCAAATGAGGCTTTTTTATTTTTAGTATTATTTTTTTTTTTAAATATTTTTAATTTTTTTTAAGTGAGAGAGGAGGATGCGATAATTTGTTTTTGTTTTTTAAGAGAGAGAGAAAGATTTTTTTTATTTTTTTTAAAAATTTTTGATTTTTGAGTTTCTAATATTATGGATTAAATTGTAGGCTCAAATTATTCAAATTATAATTTTTTGATTGGACTTCAATTTTTTGGGGCCTTTTTATAAGGCCTAAAATTTTTATGAATTTAAATTTTTGATGTGGACTAGTTATGAATCTATAATTATGGGACCTTCTAAAATTTTGGGGCCTAAAGCCCATGCTTTTTTTTTAATACTATTGGGCCGGCCCTGGGGTACTGTAAACTTCTCCGTTGGAGAGGGAGAGTGATAAGACCAAAAACCCAGAAATTATACATAATGTTATTTTGCCCCTGTTTGTTTTTACCCAATTCTGTCTCTAACTATGCCTTTTTTTACTTTGTTTGTTTACAACTAAAAGGGAGTAGGTGTAGTTCAAATTCAAACCCATAATTTAAACAGTAGAGGGACGAAAATTGCATCAACTCTTTTATAGTATAGGATATATATATATATACACCGCACCACTAATTTTTTAATTTACAACAACAAAAATTATACATTTTTAGTCATATTACAATTTTGATGGTTTGAGTTATAATTTTTCTGAATTAAGTTACAATTTTATGCTAACTCAGGATAACAAATTTCAGATCGATCGATTTCAAATTTCAGATCGCAGATCGATTGTAATGACAAAATACGTTACTGAAAATATTTTTAAATCTTGAAGTCTTCTCCCAAATATTTATATCAACAATGGTAAAAGCTTCGTGCCCTTCACAAAATTTATGACCCTCTACAGCTTTCTATTCTATCACTTGAAATTTTGAATTTGAATCACACAAATTATACAGCGATACAAGTTAATTTTTTGAAAACAAATTAAATGATTGATAGTTAATTAGGAGGGTAGAGAGGTGGTTATATGGGATATGTGGTAAAATATGATTAGATAAAATCTTATATTTTAATTAAATAAAAAAATTCTAAGAAACAAATGGGGAGAAAAGGAGTCCCCCCAAATTGATTGTAATACTATATCGTACTAGTGACCACTCCATATATACGCTACACGCGATTTACGATTTTCTTCCACAATCGATACCGATATGAGTCGATCGAGTCGAATTCCAAGTTAATGTCATTACAAGTTATGTATAAACCACAAGTCTCGTATGACCCCGTCCAGTCGTAAGAGTTGTCTCCAAGTTAATCCCAAGTCACCGAATTATCGTCACCGAATCGGACAATACGATTTTATGATACCGCGATATGACTTAAATATCTCGTCATATTCAACCTTTTATTTTAGGTTGTATCGCCCGATACTGCGATGCGATGCGATGCTGCGATCGATGTGCCTTAGAGCCCTTCAAGTCAATGGTCAATATGACCACCTTGAACCATGCCCTACCGTCACCCTCAACACCCCCCCCCCCCCCCCCCCCCCCCCCCCCCCCCCCCCAAAAAAAAAACATTATGCCTTAGAGCCCTTCAAGTCAATGGTCAATATGACCACCTTGAACCATGCCCTACCGTCACCCTCAACACCCCCCCCCCCCCCCAAAAAAAAAAACATTATTGATTATTGAATACAATTTTTTTCTAAAGAATAAAAGTAAAGTAATTTATATGAACCATGCCCCCACCGTCACCCTTTTCTCCAAGCTGAAGCATATCTTCTTGGATTCTTTTACACCTTGAAGCATAGATTAGAAACTGCAATTAGGAATTTGGTTTGGTGGAAGTTTCACCTTCAAACTGGTATAAAATTTAGTCTTTTCACTTGAAAATGTCGATAGGTTTGGAGAGGAGGATCGGTAAATATCTCTTCTTTACTTAGTTTTTCTTCCTAACGATTAATTCTAGAAAACTCTGATTGATGCACCGCTTGTTGTATTAGAACATAAACTCGTAGATATTTTAACCACGTATGGTGTAGCACTAAACTCTTTTTGACTGAAAACGGGGATCAATTTACAATTAATACAAAAACTTTGCCTTTTGTTTTAAAATAATCATGAACTTTTAATTGTTTCAATTTAATCTCTTAACTATTAATTTTGCATCAATTAAGTCATTCCGTCAATTTCAGCCATTAGAACAAACGGAGGCAAGTCACGTATTTGTCATGTGACCGTCTACGTCATATGTTGTCATTTATTCTAACGGCTAAAATTCATAAAATGACTTAATTGAAACAAAATTGATATATGATGGATTAAATTGAGATAATTAAAAATTCATGAATCATTTTAAAAGATGAGGCAAAATTTAAGAATTAATTATGATATTTATCCTATTTTTCTTGTTTATTTTGTTTAATTTTTGGCTGTACAACAGAAGGGTTACATTGTAACACTTTTGATACATTGAGGGTATAATATGAAAAATTTAATTTTTGAGGGTCCAAAGTAAGAATCTTAAAATCTTTTAGAGTGAGAAGTGCAATTTGCCCCCACCAACAACTACAAGTTAATATTTGTTTAGATACGGGCTAATTATTATTTTATTTTTGGTTTTCCATGCACAGGGGCCTCCCAAAGAAAATTATTGTGAAAAAGAAGTTTGGTAAAGCACCACCAATATATTGAAGGGCAAAATATAGTTTTGCCCTCCAAATTATTTGTTTGGTATCAATTTGGTCCCTAATATTTTAATTGTGTCAATTTCGTCGATTAAGTATTCAATTTGTATCACTATGGTCTAATAAAAATAACGGTTTAAATGGATGAATGGAGATGGCAACATGCCACTCACATAATTAACCACAGTTGGGGGACAATTTTTGAAAATGCAAAGGGCTAATAGACCAAAATGGCAATTCATGTATGTATTGAGTTAATAATTGGGATATTGATTTCACCATATCTATAATACATCCTTCATCATATAAAAAATGAAACTAAAAGAAGACAATTGGCAGATGGGTCGCCCCAATATGCGCCTGTGTTGGATCACACAATATAAACTTAGTCACGTGAGATACACGTGAATATATCTCCATTAGTCAAAATAAATCACTGTTTTTGACTAAACAAAAGTGCCACAAGTTCAAACTTAGGAGACTGGACTGACAAAATTTAAAGAATTAAGGACCAATATAACACAAAGCACATACATTATGGACTCTATTATATTTTACCCTTTATTGAAATTAAAAGATCATGCGACTAGTGGATGCATTTGGAAACTAATACTATCCAAAAATGCTAACAATTGAGGCAGTCCTTAGTAGTTACTGTCCATAGTAGTTACCTTTATATGGGCTTAGCTAATGGGCCAGCCATTTCTAATATAAATTTGTGGGCTTTAATTAATTTATGGAATTTTAATCCAACCCAATTTATCTTTAAAAGTTGTGAAAATTAGAAGTGACTCCCCCTAAATATACTTGTTTGGAGATAAGTCCTGCAAAGAAACTTATAAGGGGCTAAGTTTATGTTTAAAATTATATGTAATGACTTAAGTCAACTTTTTTTTTTTTATATAAAAAATACCCTTCCTTGAAAGGAAGTTAAATTAATTTCCTATTTTGGAAATTGTTATCCCTTAATTCAATGTCAATTAAAATATGCCAATAAAATCCCATCATAAATTTAAAATTCAAATTCAAAGCTCTCTCTCTCTCTCTCTCTCTCTCTCTCTCTATATATATATATATATATACGCTGGGTTGTTATGGAGATGATGCAAGTATAGTGGTAGCGGTGGTGTAGAGTAAAAAGGAGCTATTGAAACGGAACTTGAATGGGCTTTTGTGTGGTGGTGAGCGTTGTTGTGGAGGTGATGACAACGTGATGGTTGGCGTTGCTCGGGAGGTGACGATGGTGCGATGGTGGCAGTGCTATGGTGAGAAAAGTGGTAGCCGAATATATATATACTAGTAATAACCCGTGCCTGAAGGCACTAAGTAACTCAAAAAATCTCGAGCACCAATAATGCAATATAAATATTTTCAAACAGTATTTTATTTTTTTATTATTTTCTTTAGTTACACAATTCAAAATCAATTTGAAAACACTATTTTCTAAAAAAAATTTGACAAAACTTCTCTAAAAACACGCCCCCCAAAAATATCAACATATACACAATTTATATATTTAATCATTATACCTAAAAAATATCTTTTTTTTTGTAGGAGTCGATATTGGTGTGTGTGTTGATCGGTGTATAGAGAGAGTTATATGAGAAATGAGATAAATGTATGAGAGATGAGAGTATGATATATAGAGAGAGATTAGAGTTTTAATGGATATTAAATTTATTTTGTTATTATTAAATACATATATAACCGTTTAGGTTAAACTCTCAAACTCCTATTATTTTATTATTATATGCGTTTAGGATAGAGAGAGTGTATGTGTGTGTGAATGAGTATGAATTAGATAGAAAAATAGAGTTATATGAGATATGAGAGTGTGTTTGAAATGTGTGAGAGATAGGAGAGAAAAATGTAAAAGGAATAAAAATCCAATTAGGATCATATAAATATAGATATAGATAGATAGATATATATATGATTACATACATGTGCAGAACTACACAGGGACAATGTCCACCCTCAATTTAAAAAAAAAAATATGGTATGCATATATATATATACGAAAAATTGTCTTTTTTTTATTTGAGTATTGATTATAGTCTTCATTATGTGTCAATCGATTTTTATTTTTTTAATATGTTTACCTCTTAAATTTTAGTTTAATAGTTTTACTATGCTAATATTTTAGTGATAATGTTTAGAACATCGTTTATTGAATAAATTTAATGGATTGTTAGTGAATATTTTAATTATAAAAATGACATCTTCACTTTATAATGGTGATAGTTAGTCAATTTTGTATACAAATATGCTTTTCAGATTATTTGTTGTTTTTTTTTTTTTTTATCTTGTTTAGGTTTTGTATCTATACTTCTTATTTTTTTTCTTGTTCGATTTTGTATTTGTGTTTGATACTTTTTTTTTCATTTCCGGTTTTGCGTCTTGTGGTTTTGCGTTTTGTAGTTTTACTTGTTCCTTTAATCTTTACTTGATTTTTTTTTTTTTCCTTCTTGTTTCGGTTTGCTTCTTTCTTTTTTTTTTCCTTGTTTCGTTCTTTTCTTTTTAAAAAGAGTGTATGTGACATGGGGTGAGTATAGAAATAGTAGACTTAGTAGTTTAATAATGATAAATTAAATGGGGTAGAAATGGAGATTTGGGGGTGGGAATAACCCCACCCTTTAAGTTTAAGAAATAATTTATATTTTATAGACGACAATCAAATTCAGCTCAATTCGAGTATTAATCATAATTACACCAAACCAATAATTGAATTTAAGTTTGATTCAATTAACACTTCTATCTTAAACCTACAAACTAATTCTTATTATCTATTCCCGTTCACTGTGATGTCATAACTTCTTTTTATTTTTAATTTAGTTATTCTTTATTATTTTAACAATCAATTTCACTTTGACTTCAACTTAAATACTTGTAAAATTTAAGCAAAGTTAAGTTTAAGTAAGAATATATACTTTATACTCAACAATTAAATTCAGCTTAATTCAAATACTAATCATAATCACTTCGAACCGATAATCGAGTAAAATGAAATTTGGAGAAGAAATTTCGATCGTTTAATCAATAATCCTAAAACAATCTGAGTCGCAAAAAACTCAAGACAAATAATGATAGCCCCCTTTGTATATAGATATATCACATTACATATATATTATTCGCCTATTATACCATTTAAATATTATAGAATTTTTATTTCAATACAAAATATGATATATATTATAGTCATTCGACTCATTTTAACGTAAAGAATATTTATTTAAGGTCCCTTTGTTTGTTTAAAATTTTTAAAAATAATCTTTAATTAGAATCATAATTAATGACGTAATTAATGTGTAGTATGAGATAGAGAGATAAAGAGTTATAAGAGATATATAAGTCTTAGAATTGTGGAATGAATGAAAGTCTTGCTCAAAAAATTTGGGGGAGATGATATTTCGTATTAGGGCCGTCAGATCAATATTTTGTCAAGCGATCTGAGCCGCGAAAAGCTAAAGACAAAGAAATCTAGCTACTTTATTATATAGACAAAGAAATTTATCTACTTTACATATGCAATATACATTGTTTTTTTGTCTTTTTATGTTAAATAAACTTCATGTATCAAATATGATATAATAAAATATAAATATATTATATAGTGTGATTGGTTAGGAGGAAAAAAGTAGTGTATAATTAAAGTGTCCACCCTAAATAAAATTTATGACTCATGAGATGTGTTAATGAACTTATAATTTGTTAGAAATAATATTTGTTATTAGAATTTTAATGGGTATTAAATGTATTTTGTTATTATTAGATATATAGTCGTTCAAGAGATAAAAGAGTGTGTTTAAAACGTGTGAAAGATAGGAGAGATAGTATAAGATAGAGGGAGATATAGTTATATTAGTTAGTATGAGATAGGGAGTGAGAGTTACATGAGAGATAGGAATCTTAGAAAATTTTCATATGAGGACCGTTGGATCAATAATCGTTAGGCAATTTGAACCACGAAAAGCTCAAGACAAACTTTTCTAACTACTTTATTATATAATAGTTATTAGATATATAGTCGTTCAAGAGATAAAAGAGTGTGTTTAAAACGTGTGAGAGATAGGAGAGAGAGTATGAGATAGAGGGAGATGTAGTTATATTAGTTATTATGAGATAGCGAGAGAGAGTTACATGAGAGATAAGAGTCTTAGAAAAATTTCATATGAGGACCGTTGGATCAATAATCGTCAGGCGATCTGAATCGCCAAAAGTTCAAGACAAACTTTTCTAACTACTCTATTATATATATATCCAAATTCATATTACTATTTTTTTTATTATGTTACTGTTTATGTTATTATTATTTTGAGCATGTTACTGTTTTTGTTAAGCATGTTACTACTATTATTTTACTAAATATTAATATTCAATGTTACTATTTTTGTTGTTTTTGAATATTACTATTTTTTGTGTTTGAATGGTACTATTTTTTGCATTTGAATTTGAGAGAAATAATTATTGTTAAGTATGTTACAGTTTTTGTTAAGCATGTTATTATTTTTGTTAAACATGTTAATATTTTTGTCGAACATGTTACTGTTGTTATTTTTTAAAAATATTAATATTGAATGTTTCAATTTTTTTATGTTTAAATGTTACTATTTTTTTGTGTTTAAATGTATTATTTTTTGTGTCCAAATGATAACTGTTTTTTGTATTTGAATGTTACTATTTTTTATTTTTAATGTTACTATATATATATATATATATATATATATATATATATAGATGATATTATCATCTTCAGCAGGTCTATAGAAGAACACTGGAAACACCTTAATGCTTTCCTTGAGACAGTTAGACACAATGGTCTAGTCATCTCAGCCAAAAAGATTAAGTTGTTCCAAACCTCAGTAAGGTTCCTCGGATATGATATCCATCAGTTCACTATTGTTCCCATCAACAGATCTATCCAATTTGCAGATAAATTTCCTGATGAAATTATTGATAAAACCCAGTTGCAAAGGTTCTTAGGTTCCCTAAACTATGTTTCTGACTTCTATCAGAATCTTAGGAAAATTGTCAAACCTCTGTATGACATGCTCAAAGGAAATCCCTCTCCTTGGACCCCTGAACATACAACCATAGTCAAACAAGTCAAACAGTTCATTAAAACTTTGCCTTGTCTTGGTATCCCATCAGTTGATTCCTTCAAAATCATTCAAATTGATGCCTTTGATATTGGATATGGAGGTATCCTCCTGCAAATGGAGTCTCCTAACTCTCCTGAGCAAATTGTCTGTTTCCATTCTGGTATATGGAACAAAGCACAAGCTAATTATAGTACTATTAAAAAAGAGATTTTATCTATTGTCCTGTGTATCTCTAAATTCCAGGATGATATATTAAACCAAAAATTTCTGGTTCAGTGTTATCAAGATTGCTAACATAGCTATTGATAACCATGGACAGATGGTTGATCTTGTTTAGGATTTCTTGTTCACTTAATCCATCTATGTTCAATTCATAGAGTTTGTTGGATTGAACTGAAAATTGGTTACTGATATTTTTTTCTTCAAATTGAAGATCAGGTGGTGTTGGTCTGGGGTACCAATTTTTTGTGGTGCTAGTTGGATTAATATTTGAAACAGTCAACTTGTTAATTTGTTGATTTTCAAAAGTTTCTTCTAGTTTTTTGATTTCAGGATCAGAAAAGTTTTCATTAGTTTCAGAATCAGAAGTTTGGTTGATAACTGTTATTTGGGATGGTTCTGCTTTCTCAGATTTAACTTCCATCTTTTTAATCTGTTTTTCAATCTTATGGATTTGAATATTAGGCTGTTTTTCAGGATTAAAATCCTTTGTCTCAGAAGTTGCAGTTTGTAAAAGATTCAAGTTTTCAGCAAAGATTCTGTCTTGTGCTTTTAAGTCTTTTATTTCTTGCTTTATTTTATTGACTTCACTTTGAAGATCTTGTAAGGTGAGTTCTTTCTTTTTCTCCTTACTAAATCTTTCTAAAGTTTTGTTAAAACTTATTAACTGTTTTTCAGAAGATTGTTTATTATCTTTTTTGATAAACAAATCTTTGAGATTTTTGATATATTTTAATTTTAATTCTGGATCTTCTATCTTACTGATAAGGTCAATAAGAATTTGTTCCTCTTCTTTTTCTTTTGTGATAACTCTTACCATTTTACATTTACAGTTATCTTCACATCCTAACTTAATGTCAGGTTCACTAGGACTGCTAGGGGCAGATTGATAGTCTGAAGAATTCTCAATACTTCCTGAGTAATATGAGCTTTCTTCAGTTTGTCCAAGATTGCTTAACCTAAAGATCTTGAGAATTTCTTCTTCATCTTTTTCGGTTAAGTGTAATCTCTTGACCTGTTACCAAAATAGAAACAGGTGCGGAAGGCACCTGTTTCTAAAGATAGGACTAAATTAGAAAAAACCTCTAATCCAGCTACCTGAAGATAGGACTAAATAGGAATATCATAAAAAGATAGTATTCAAATCCAAAAGATTGAAAAACTGATTAAAAAGATGGAAGCTAAATCTGAGAAAGCAGAACCATCACAAATAACAGTTATCAACCAAACTTCTGAAAGAATGCGGAAATCACCCTCCAACCGTTGGGAGCCAGTCTCCCCGGAACCAGTGACAAATGCTCAAGAACCCGACATATTGGCCCCGGGATAGAAAACCGTAAACCCGCCTCTAGCATGCCCTCGGAAACAACTATCTCGCCCAAGGAGTCACAACACGCAGTTTTGTCGGCCTCGGCACGACGGCAAGTCACACAGGGCGGGATGCAATATGAAAATACTATGGCAGCAATATCATCCCCACGATTATACAAGCTGAGTATAGAAGCTACCTTGGAAGCCTTGTCTGCCTCAACGCCCGGACCTCTATCTGAGTCCTCAGCTGCCTCCCTCTCGACTGAATAAGCACCCGTGAAAGCAAGTTTAAACCATTGCTAAAAGAAAATAACTGTGTGAATAGGAGAATGAAAAGAACATACCTCGAGAGCTCGTGTTGTCCGGATCGCTGAGTAGCCGTTTTTTGACACCATGAAGAAGAGACTGAACCCTGCCTGGGGAGCCTGGGGTGCCACCCAGTGCAACATGAGAGCCACCTGAGGCGCCTGGGCCGTCCCCCAGCCTATGATAGGCGCCTCCTTTATCATTTGAGGATCCCCTTGGCTTTTTTGGAGACCCTCTTTGTTGCTCTCCGACACCTCGAGTCACTCCTGCTGCGCTGAAAGGATTGGCCGAAGGCTTTTTGCTTATACCCAGCGGAGCACTAATAGTGCCGAATGGTTTCTCACCAGCTGCCAAGGCCACCCCAAAACCACCACGAGAAGATACACCCAAAAAAACCAAGCCCGAAGAGGAAGCACCCATGCCCCTGGTGCCACCCAAGGGGGCGCCGCCCAGGGCCTGGGCGCTGTCCATGGGGACCTCTGGCACGCCTCCTCCTCCCCATTCTTCACCAAGTCCATGAGCCTTGCTGCCTGCATTGCGCCTAGCTCCACCCGAATCATTGGCGCCGCCTGGAATGCCTCCTCCATGGGCGCTGACTGGACTGCCCCCATGGGCGCCGACTGGATTGCCTCCATGGGCGCCGCCCTCTTTGGGACCACCTTGGGTGCTGCCCACCTTGCCTCCCTCGCCATGGGCGTTGCCTCCTCTGTGCTCCTCGCCTTTACAACTCTTCGAACCCCGAGTCTCCATGATTTTTGATTTGGGAGAAATGGAAGAAAGGAACAAGAGAGAAATGAGGGGAAGTGGTGATGAACAATAACTTGAAGACCCTTTAAATAGGAGAAGACAAGCTTCTTGAAGAAGCTTAATGGGTTAACTTCTTGAGGAAGCTTGGAAGAACACCCTTGTGAAAGAAAAACCTCCAGAAATGAAGAGAGGATGGTATGAACAGTGACCTCTATTTATAAACGAAGAAGCAGTAAAAAAAATATATATATTTTTTTCGACACTAGTAAATTCATCGGCTCCCGAAGACGAAGGAGTTTCGTGGGGAGCAAGGAAATGCCTATCCAAGCGAAGATATAGTACATGCCCACAACCTTTTTCTCCCACAGAAGTCAAAAGCTTAGAGCATGGGGGGCAAATGACGAGTCCAAAATTGACTGGGCCGAGCCCAATTTAAACGGACCGAGAAAGCCCAAAGAAAATCCCGTTCAGAGTTGAATAGTCCAGATTACGAAGGGCATAATGGGAAACCATAATTATGGCCGTAATTCAATACGAGGTCCAAAGAACTCAAGCCCAGGGACCAAGGGGAGCCGCCCATGTGGGCGCCTGCTGGTCCTCTGGTCTCCTCCTCCTCCTCCTTTGTCTCCTGAGTCCAATGAAGACCCATTCCAACTCAAGCCTAGCCCACTCCAACTCAATCCCAGTCCAGCTCAGGACCTTCTCGACGAAATAGGAGCACGAGGGAGAAAGTATCGGAATACACACAGAAATCTAGTCATACCATAATTGTGATTGCCAAAGTGGTGGAGTCCTACCTTAATTTTACTTACCTAAATAGTAGTGACCGCCTCAACTCACCGCCTTACTAAGTCTATATAATGTAAGCTTTTTCCACATGGAGGGCAGGATCTACACACACCATGCCTCCAATACCTTACATACCTCTACACATTGCTCTCTCTCTCTCTTAAAGCACTGTAACTCTCCGGTGACTGATATTTTATCAATGAAGAACACCAGGCCACCGCTGCCATTCCCGAAAATGAAGTAGGTCATCCGAGACCGAACCACTATATATCTCTGTGTTGGTTCTATATTTACCACTTTGCTATTGTATTGCCATTGATTGTCTGTTTATTGCTCATTGATTATACCTATTTATTTACTTGACTGTTGATCTTGCACGAATACCGATTTGTGCATCATCATACTTGATTTATTAACTTTTTTTTTTTTGGTGTTTTACGGTTATGGATGTATAGAAGAGGTTGATAGTACATTTTGAGCTACTCTAAGCTGAGAATTGGTATGGTAGTTTTGAGTGTGTTGGATCTAAATTGAATTGTTGAAGGATTAGAGTTTAATTCCTTTTGAACTTTGGTGTTTTTCAATCGACTCACTAAGTGAACTCTTAGTTGTCCTGTAAAATATATATAGATATATACATATATATATTTATGGTTGCTACCATTTATTAAGTTTATTCACAACCTTGATGCAAAATTTTTGTGAGAGTAAATTTGTAGCCTAATCTTTATATTCTACTGTGTGTTACCTATGTGTAATGTGTTTTTTTTTTTTAGTTTGTGATTAAAATTGCAGTGCAAAATGCAGTCTTGGTATTTCTCTATGAATGTACACAGGGTACACATGGTGATTAAACAAGGTGGTGTGGATGAAAGAATGCACTGCTAGGATTTCTATATGATGGAATTTGATTTATTTGTAACTTGCGAATTCTATGTTCTATTGATTCTGCAAACCCGTTTCTTGAGATTGTGGTTGATAGAAATTAGTGCTGATTTTTCCAAAGTTCTTGATGCAGTTGACACTTGAAAGGTGGGTACAACGCCCATTAGGAATTCAAAAGATCCCTTTTCCATACTGGTGATCCCCAAATCCCCATGTCTCTCCCAATTCAATTCCCAATGTCCCGCAAATATCCTCTCTCCCCCTTGGTATCCTCTCTCCCTAATGGCATTTGTTTTATTGTTGAACCCCTCATGAATTTCGCCAAAGATTAGCATTTATTGAGTTTTCCTTTTTTGTTTTTTGAGTTTTTTAATATTGTGATAATGGGGGAAATATTTTTAGAATGCTTGGATGTTTTTTATTTTGTTGGCATATTTTTAGAATCTGATATTGATGTTTTTTTGTTGGCATATTAGCAATCCCGTGTGGTTATGATATATGTTAACAGCTATTGCTGTTGGAGATAAAGGCACACCACATGTTCGATGAAAGTCCCCACTGTAATCGCCGTATTTTGTATGGGAATTTGGGTTTTAAGAGTTTATTTTCATGTTTTATGTATCAATTCAAAGTCGGATGAGGACCCAAAGTTAAAAGAATTGAATAAGGAGTGGTTTGAAGGCAAGACATTGGTTGGGTTGATTGCTAATAAGGTTTCAATTTCAGCTTCCAATTTTATGAATGCGTGGTTTTCTTTAATTACAATTCCGAGAACCTATTTTCATTTGGCATACTAGCATTTGATTCTATTTAAGATGAAAGTCATGTAAATAAGTACTTACTATTGGATTTCAAACCTTATTTTCTTTAGCATATATTTATGAACAAGCTTGAGCTCCAAGATACTTTCTTAGCTTTATACTGTTAATCTTACCAAAATTCTAGCTGAGAATGTAGTTGTATTTCTATGCAAATATAAGTTTGTGGTTCTCTTTGTTATGAAAAGTATGAGCATTTGGTGGTAAAGTAACTTACACTAGAATTATTCTTTTCGGAAGGTACACTAGAATTATTCACCATAAAGGAAACAAAGATTCACCAGGTATTCTTTGGATATTTATGTGTGGTTCTATCTCTCTCTACCTCTTCTATTTGTGATGTGAATTGTAATGTTGTACTCTTTACTTGCACATGAATCATGTGGGTGGATATCCTTTTTTGATCGTTTCATTGTTAGTATTTTGTTTGAATAACATTGACCTGAAAATTACCTTAAATTCATTTGATGATTTCATTTGTTTTATTTTTTTATTACTAAACACTTCATATAAAAAATTTAATCTTATCGAACCAATTAATTATATGTTTATTTAGGTAGCGGTGCAGCACTAGATCAATGCTTGAATTGATCCATAATTTGAATAGTCATCTTGCTTTTTAACCAAGGAAGTGATATTGGCAATGCTTGCATTGTTATATGCAGGTAAGCCATTGGTTTTATTTGAATCAAATTGTTTTCTGTTTATCAAGAACTGGGATTTCGTCTTTTAATTGTTTAGTACATCATCAGGCTCCATTTTATTTCTTATTCTCTCTCTAAAACCCAATCTACATGTTGCTCTCTTTAGAATTGTGGTTTTATTATCAAATTATTAGGTTAATTATGCATATTGAGGTCACCCATATCTCTTTTCTATGTATAGAGGTGTGGGGCAAAATGACTAATTGAGTCATGCTTGAGTACATGCTCATTGTTGAGGAGTTGGAGAAGACTGAAATTTTTCAAGCGGGGCTCATCCGTTGTCTATATGAGTTTACTATGTCTTTTTTTTTTTGGTTATTTTGCTTTTCTTTATGATATATTTCGAACTTTGGAACTAACATGAAACATAAATATCAAAGAAGGTGCATTTAGTAATTTTTTTAGTTGTATGCTTTAAAGGAATCATTAAGTGATCACAAAAGTGCACACTGTTGTAGGCACTCAATAAAAGGCATTTTTACTGTATCTTTTTTCTGAACTTAAGAGGAAAAAAAAATTAAAAATAATTGTGGGCTCATATTGGGTGACAATTTTCATTAGTTTTTTTTTATTGACGATTTTTTTGTGTTATACAATGTCTTTGAAAATGTATAATTGTTTGCAATTTTTTGTTTGTTATATATTGTTTTCAGACACAGACAATTGCTAATTCATAAATAAAATTATTCATTATTTACTTTTTGTCCATTTTGACTCTACTTTTAATTTAAAAATATAATTTATAAAAATATTCATTATTTTTAAATAAAGTTGTATATAAAAAAAGCCCGCAAGTAGGCCCACCTAGAAGGCCCACTCATAGGCCCACCCAATAAGCTCGCAAGTAACCTATTCATACCCGAAGCCCGACCCAGCCCGGCCGATAACTCACCTGGTTAAGGGCTTAGGCCTACCCTACCCAAGCCTAGCCCAAAAAAACTTTGCGGGTCTAGCCCAGTTCTAGTCCATGAACACCGTACTTTATTTATGATGTATTTTGAATTCTGAATCATATTCAAAAGGGGAGGTTGGATATGCAGTGATTGCAAATATACATCGGTCCGAATAACATGTTGCGATTTGATTCTTGAAATTAGATGCATATTATTTATTTCTCCCAGATCTGACTATAGGCGTAACCTTGTGGATTGAGTATGACCTTTTTTCTTATCAAAGATTCAGAAGAAGATTGCTCGTGAAGTTGTGGATTTTCTGGTAAATTTGGGAATAATTTTAACAAAGATGTGGCATTGAGTATAGACAGGGAATTGTTAATCTTAGCTCTTGCCAATTTCTAGGGATGATATGTTTGAAGATCTGCCAATAGGTTGGATATTGCCTATTTTTCTCATTAAAACAAGGAAAAGAATGAAGCGAGAAAATTCATTGCTTATTCAGTTACACATGAATTTTTGGTATTTGCCTCTCAAACGCTTATTTGCAGAGCCTCATTTGATTTGAATAACCAGTCTAAGTGAACATGGTTTCGCTCTTTGTTTTTTTTTTTTTTTCTCTTTTGGGGTAACTATGAACTGTCTAAAGTAACATAAACAATACATATTATGAGACCTTGATCAAATAAGCATGGGTGAGTCAATTCAAGGGAAACCAGCTCTTTGGGCCTAAGTTTCTGGCTTCTAAATTGACTGGCAAATCAATATTTTTAGTTACAACTTATCATCCATTTGCACATCGAACTGCACTGGCACATCAAATCTACATTGAAATGATAATTTTATCTGCTGGTGTACACTAGACCATGTGGGTGCCTTGCCCCCCCACCCCATGGATATAAGGTAGGTCAATAGTTGAAGTTTCTGGAGCTTGAAAATTCGGTTTGATGCTATAGCAACATTATCGCATACTGGTGGAAGGTCTAGCCCTACATGGTTTCAAGGAATGTTTGTGTGCGCAATGATTTTTGCACAATTTATGAATAGACAGATTTCTCCCCTGCTGGATACGAGTTTTACCTGAAAAGTCGACGGTCCCGTGACAAACGGATGTGAAAGATGGTATAAGGAGTGGTAATGAATTACTTTTCCAGCGGTCCGAACGATCAAGGCATATCGAGATGAACTCTGTCACTCAAAAAGAGAGGATAGAAGGGCGCTGGAGTGTTTTCTGACGTGACCCCTCTGACGATCAAGTTAGTATGTGAGAGAGGGGTAGGAAACACTGTTCTATTGCTTGGGTGAGAATGTGCATACCTTTGTTTCCAGTTTGTGAGAGCTATTTATACCTTCGTGGAGCTAATTATTGCGGACAGGTGGATCCCCTGGGAGGAAGTCACCTTATTGGCACATATGGAAGGTGACCTGTGGAGCACAGTCCTTGGACAGAGTGTCTTCCTTGTCATGTGGAAAGACATTTCTGCATTTAATGCTTGGATCCTCGAGCATTTAATGCTCTTCTTCCGAGATTTGCCAAGCAATAAATGCGTCCCATCCTTCTGAAAGGTCATTTAATGTTTCCTTGTGGTGGCTGCGTACATGCAGGGGCACTTTTGTCCATTGCCTCACAATTCGGTGCTCTGCACCTTGTGCACCACTATTATTGGTTACTGATCTGTCCCTTTTGCAACTTTGATTGCCTTGGGAAGGGAAGCCTATGACTGGCATCCAACTTCACTTCCAAGTTACGATAATCGTCGAAATTGCTATTCATACTCCGCTGACGTGGAAGACATAAGCCGAGGGCACGTGTCACCCTAGCAATGCTCCGGATTGCCAACGCCAAGGACACGCGTCAATTGCAGAGAGCTTTGAGGAATGCATGCCGAGGACACGTGTCAATGTACGTAGTGTCCGGGGTACCTTCACACCGAGGCCACGTGTCGCTCTCAGAGCCATTGGAGGGTTACTCATGCCGAGGACACACATCGCTCGAGGGAGTGCCCACGTCCCTCATGCTGAGGACACGTGTCAGCTCCTTGTTAAGTCTCACTAATGTCCCATCAACTACCCCACATCCCTTGATCTTTGTACGGTGAGGGTGACGTGGCGTGAGAAGATGAAAGGACTTCATCCCTGTTCCCACGTTCAGCCGCTTTCCCTTCTTTGGGGTTTGTGCCTCATTCAATGCGCCCCTTCTTGTTCATCGTGTGCAATCATGGCGTTGTGCCTTATTTAAACAAAGCTCTTGCCCCTTTCTCCATTTTTGCCAACTTCGTGAGATAGGAGACCTTCGCCAGAGTTTAGTCAAAGAATCCATAGTTCATCTTGAAAGCCATCAAATCCTCAGCATCCACCAAAAAAGGAATCCACCAACCTCTCCTTTGCATCAGAGTTGTGCTCATTGGTGAGTTTCTGTCCTTTTTTCTCTCTATCTTTTCCTTTTGTGGCCACTTTCCCTTTGTTTTTCCTCTTTTCTATCCTAGCAACACCGTTCTTGACCACCTGGCCTCATTCTTCTTCCTTTTTACTTCCTTGCGTCCTCCGTAGTGACCCTTAGGCCCCCTATCCTTAGGAAACCTCCCTTTCGAGTTCGTTTTCTGCTAAAACCATGCCAAGACGTCGTCAGCGTGAGAACATCAGGGACGATGAGGCTGGTCACTTAAGGCCGATAAAATATACGGTGAAGGGCCGCCAGTAGATCACTAACTTTAAGACCTACTACTCCATACTTGTCGGGGTCGCTGTGAATGAGTTCATTCCTGCACTCCCCAACACCGACGCTGGCACAAAGGTGGTCATGCCTTTTTACACCAAGGCCATCATGGAGGGTGGTATCAGATTCCCTCTCCAACTTATCCTTCTTCGTTTCCTATCCTGATTCCGCCTTTTCCCAGGGTAGTGTTGCCTAAACACATTTAAGATAATCATGGGAGTGGTGGCCCTAAACGAGCATCTTCAAGTCAACCTCGGCTTGGAAGACATTCTTTTTTGCTACACTTTGATGAGGGTGATGCCTCAGTAGAAGTTCTATCTCAAGCCCCGAGACCCTTTCATGTACCTCCTGACATACCTTCCAGATTCGGATAAGAGGTACAAAGACGATTTGCTAGTCTTCAGCGATCAATGGGAGAGAGGAGTTAGCCCAGAGTACGGCGATTTGTGGTGCCCCAAGTAGTGGCGAACAACGAGTACGTCGACTTCTCTCTATCTTCTTGGCTTTCATCATCTCGGTGGATCATTACTTGTCTTCTAACCATCATTTTGTTGCTCTTTGTAGGAGTTGCCGACGCTGAGTCCGGTCTGCCTCCTCGGAACCTTGTCAACCTTGCCGACCTCACCACTGTTTGGGGATACCTGGGCAACGAATTCGGCCGGACCGTGCACGTGCTGCTAGGCTATACTCCGAGGTACAAAAACTTCTCTCAAACCCCTCAACCATTTGATCCAGCTCAGTGGTCGGCGCTATCACAGTGAGAACTTGGAAGAAGAACCTAATAGAGCCACCGAGACCGAGTTGGAGGCTGTCGAAGATACTGCTGCTGATGTTGAAAAGTTGAGGGATCCATCCACCACCATTTATGCCAAGGCGAGCACTTTAGGTAGGGATGTTTGACTAGACTTCAACATTCTTCAAAACTTAAACGAAGAAATCGCTTTGGAAGTAGCCATGTCCAATCTATTTTGCCTCTCCCTTAGCCTGATCAAAGAGAGAGCTGCTCTCGCAGCCAAAAGGGGCCGATGATCGGGCTCCAATGTCACCCCCAATCAGAGTTGCACTCGCCCTTTCGGGGTTGCAATCCAAGGGCCTTCCCTCTTTCACACCCTTCCCTCAGCCTACGCCCCCATAGTGGCGACGCCATTAGGGCGCTGCCGAGCTCATGGGAGGTATCCTTAGCAAGAGGAAATGAGAGTAAAGTAAAGGCATGACGGTGTTGGCCGAGGAAGAGGCACTCCCACTCCGACACCGACTCCAACACCAATGCCGACGCCTACGCCTACGCTGACCCCTATTATTCTGGAGTGGCGCAGTAGGGCTCGATATCGCGATAACCAACCGGCCCGGGTGACTGACTCCATCGTCGCCTCTCCCCAGATTGCCTACGCCATGAGTGAGGTGATCCATTTTGATGCCAGCATGGCGATTCATCGGGGTCACGGGAGTAATAATTTGTTTCGCAGCCTTATCCAGAATTCCTTGGTGGTAAGGCTTCAACACTTGTGGATTTTTTTCCTTTCTTTGCAGTTTTAGCGATTCTCTCGATGTTATCTTTCCCTTGCATTTCTTTTCAGGTGGCTCAGCAAGTATCTTTCATCGCCGAGTGATTTCATGCTCACTGAGACAAGATCCAGGAGTGTGAAAGGCTTCAAGCCGATCTGGATAAGGCTCGAGGGGCTCTTGCCACGGCTAAGGAGGAAGTGGCAGCCAGGGACAAGACCCTGTTCACTCAAGGGGCCCAGATCACCAAGCTCTTCAAAGAGAGTCAGGTTGCCAGGGGTGAGGCGGACAAAGTCAAGGCCTCTCTTGCCAATGCCGAGAAGAAGATAACCGAGGCGGCGAAACAGGTATCTTTGGCTGAGGCAAGGGTAACCGAGTCGGAGCAAACTTGTACTTTGCTCACCCAAGGGTTGGAAAAATTAAGGGCCGAGTAGGAGAACAACAAGAAGTCGAAAAAGGAAATAGTCCACCAATGCGTCGATGACATCTTGGTGGCCTTCGAAGAGACTAAGAGGGAGCACTTCAAGATTGGGTGGGACGAGACTCTTCGGGCTGCTGCCGGGGTCCCTGTAGAATCTCCAATCTTCAAGGAGCACGAGTACATCCCTTTTGAAGAGACGATGCAAGCCGCAACCGAAGTCGCGGCTGAAGATGCTGGGATGCCCCAATTCCCAGACTCAGTTCCAGTGGCCGAGACTGTGGCCCCTACTGTTGTGCCTCGGGATGACTCTACTCCTCCTCCCGCCGACACTACTCCATCTTTAGCTCCAACTCCTGTCGATATTGCTCCAGCTCTTGTCTTCCTTGTCACTGTGCCTGCCCCTCAGGGCGATGCTTCTTCTGTTCTTGCTGACGCAACGCCTCCTTCTCTGTAAGCATTGATGAACTTTTTGGTGACATTGGAGGCGGCATCAATGGCAAGGTCACTGGGCTTCCTTAGAATTAGCTTTTTGTTTTCTTGTAACTTAGTTTCTATTTCTGTAGCTTGAGGGACGCAAAGCCCTCCCTTCTTTCAATGCAAGAATGCCTTTCTTTTTTCAATTGTTTGTCTCTTTTTTTTTTAGTAGCAATTTCTCGGGACCAAGGTTCCAAGACCCAAGGCTAGTATCCTCCTCCAAGGAGGTAGGGGCCTCCCTCAGCCTTGACCTCTTTTTATGGAGAAATTTCTAAGTGTTTCCCCTCAGGGGCCATGCCCCATTCAGGAGGCTTTGCCCCTTGGGTCTTTTTTGGGGTGAGTCTCTTTTCTAAGGCCTTGTCCTCGGGGCCATGCTTTATCTTGGAGGCTTCACTCCTTAGTTCTTTTTGGGGGCAAGTCTTTTTTTAAGGTCTTGCCCTCGGGGTCATGCCCCATCTGGGGGGGGGGGGGGGGGGGCTTTTCTCATTTTATTTGTTTGGAGACAAGAGTCCTCCTTGAAGAATTTGCCTTCGGGTCCATGCACTTTCTAGGAGGCTGTGCTCCTTTTGTCTCTTTGGAGGTAAGAGTCTTTTTTGAAGACTTTTGCCTTCGAGTCAATGTTCCTTTTAGGAGGCTTCGCTCCTTTTATTCCTTTGGAGGCAAGAGTCTTTCTTGAAGACTTTTTCCTCCAAGGCCATGCCCCTTCTAGGAGGCTTCCCTCCTTTTGTTTCTTTGGAGGCAAGAGTCTTTCTTAAAGACTTTTGCCTCTAGGGCCATGCCCCTTCTATGAGGCTTCACTCTTTTTGTTTCTTTGGAGGCAAAAGTCTTTCTTGAAGACTTTTACCTCCGGGGCCATGCCCCTTCTAGGAGGCTTCGCTCTTTTTTTTTTTTTTGGAGGCAAGAGTCTTCCTTGTAGACATTGCCTCCGGGGCCATGCCCTATCAAGGACAGTACACTTGGTGAAAATAAGCCTTTCTTTATCAAAAATAGTACTTTTTCAAGTTCATTACATTTCAAGGCCGAAGTAAAGTATTTCCTTCCATATCCTCTAACTTGTACGACTCGGAGTCTCCTACTGAAGTGACTTTGTATTGTACTTCCCAATTAGGTCCCATTTTTCCATCGGTCAGGTCACGAGTATTTTCGACTACTTTTCTGAGCACTAGGTCGTTTAATCGGAACTTTCGGGGTTTCACTCTCTTGTTGTAGAGTTTGGACACCCCTTCTTGGTATTTTGCCAACTACAAGGCAGTTATTTCCCTCATTTCCTCCGTAAGGTCCAAGTTTAGGCTGAGTTGGTGATCGTTATCCCCAGTATCAAAAGCTTGTGTTCTTATAGTAGGGAGGGCCACCTCCAGTGGGATAACTGCCTCTACTCTGTATGCAAGGGCATAAGGTATTTCGCCCGTTGAGGTTTGCAGAGTTGTCTTGTAAGCCCACAAGACGTTCAGGAGCTCATCCACCCATTTTCCCTTAGCTTTCTCCAACCTCTTCTTGATTCCGTTGACGATAGTTTTTTTTTAGGATTCTGTCTGTCTGTTGCCCGGAGGGTACGAGGGTGTGGAGTTGTAATTCTGGAATCAGAGGTGCTCACAAAAAGATTTGAAGGGTTCGCTATTAAACTGAGTCCCTTGTCCGACACAAGTGCATGGGGGACCCCAAACCTTGTCACTATGTTCTTCCACACGAACCTTTTGGTGTCTGTGTCCCTGATATGAGTCAATGGCTCAGCCTCGACCCACTTTGTGAAGTAATCGGTCCCAACTATTAGAAACTTCTTGTCTCCAAGAGCCCTCGGGAAGGGTTCGACCAAGTTGAGTCCCCATTGGGCAAACGACCAAGGACTGGTTAATAGGTGCAAATCTCTTGCTAGCTATTTGATGATGGGAGCAAACTTTTTACATTGGTCACATTTTCAGACGTAAGCTTGCGCATCCCTCTACATCTGCGGCCACCAATATCCCCGCGACATGATGTGATAGGCCATTGATCGTCCACCCGTTTGCCCCCCACATATGCCTTCGTGCACTTCGTCCAGGAGGGGCTCAATTTTGTCTTCATGGACACAAAACAAATAATGTCCGAAGAACAATTTTTGGTACAGTTTCTGATCCGGGGAGGCCCAGAACCTTAGAGCCCTTAACTTTATCCTCCTTGCTTCCTTAGGATACTCTGGGAGTTCCTTAGAGACAAGGAACTTGAGCAACAGATCAATCCAACTAGGGGACTCCTCCCCCTCCAAGATGGCTACCACTCCGGGGACGTCGTCTATGTTGGAGTTGGGAAGGAACTCCATGGTAATCTTTCGTTTCATGACGAAGTCCAATGCCGAGGCCAAGCATGCCAAGGCATCGGCGTGAGCAGTCTTATCTCGGGGGACTTGTTTCACTTCCACCTTCTTGAACTTGTGGAGCAGGCTCATGGCCTTATGGTGATAGACTTTCATTCTTGGATCCCTTGCTTTGAACTCCTCGTTGATCTGGTTGACCACTAGTAAGGAATCACAAAGGTTCGTCAGCTCCGCGGCCCCCACCGCATCGACAAGTTTGACTCTAGAGATGAGGGCTTTGTACTCCGCCTCATTGTTGGATGCCTTGAACCCCAACCGCACAGCCTGCTCCTTGACCAATCCCTCCGGGGAGACCAATAACACTCCGATTCTGGACCCTTTGCTGTTGGAGGATCCGTCCACACAGAGTCTCCAGGAGTGCACTTGCTCGTCCGTGGAGGGCTCTACCTCGGGGGGAGGTGACTCCCATTGGGTAAATTCAGCAATGAAGTCCACTAACACTTGCCCCTTTATCGCAGTGCGAGGCCTGTAGTGGATGTCATGTTCCCCCAACTCCACGGCCCATTTTGCTATCCTTCTGGAGAGGTCTACTTTCCTTAAGATCGCCTTCAAAGGTTGATCTATCAAGATGGTGATGGGGTGCGCTTGAAAGTAATGCCTTAAATTTTGTACGACCGTGACTAGTGCCAATACAATTTTTTCCAAAGGCAAGTATCTCGTCTCTGCGTCCAGGAGATCTTTGCTTACATAGTATACCGGCTTCTGTTTATGTTCATGCTCGTGAACCAGCATGCCACTAATGGTAAACTCGAAAATGGCCAAGTAGAGGAATAACATCTCCCCCCTTTCTGGAATCGATAGGGTCGGTAGGACCCTGAGGTACTCCTTGATCCCCCCAAGCGCCTTCTCGCACTCTTCGTTCCAAGTGTCCTTCCTAGACCTCTTGATGGCACTGAAGAAAGACTTGCATTTGTCTGACAATCGGGATATAAAACGATTTAAGGTGGCCAACATTCCCATAAGCTTATGGATGTCTCGGACGGTCCGGGGGCTACGTACGTCCATGATAGCTTGAATCTGTTTCGAGTTGGCCTCAATGCCGCGCCAACTTACTAAGTACCCCAGGAACTTTCCAGAGTCAACTCCAAAAGAACACTTAGCCACATTCAAATTCAGCCCATATTCACGGAGAGTGGAGAAGGCGTCCTCCAAGTCCGCGATGTGGCCATTCCGACTCCTACTCTTGACCAGCATATTGTCAATGTACACCTCCATGGTATTCCCTATTTGCTGTTTAAACATTCGATTCATGAGCCTCTGGTATGTGGCACCCGCGTTTTTTAATCCAAACGGCATTACCTTGTAACAGTAGATCCCCTAGGAGTGATGAAGACGGTCTTCTCCTAATTAGGTGGGTGGAGGGGGATTTGATGATAGCCGCCTCGGGCGTCCATGAAGGTCATGCGTTCGTGTTCGGTCATGGTGTCGACTAGCTGGTCAACCTTAGAGAGGGAAAATCATCTTTGGGACAGGCCTTGTTCAAGTTCGTGAAGTTTACACAGCCACGCCACTTCCCACATTTCTTTTTTGCACAGATGGTGTTTGAAAACTATTCTGGCCCTCTAAGAGCCTCTCTACTTACTCGTTTATCGCTTGGGCATGGTGTTGTGTGGTGCGCTAAGGTTTTTGCTTGATGGGCTTGTGATTGGGGTCGACATGAAACCTGCAAGTTATAACATCCGGACTTATACCTTTTATCTCTACAGCGTCCCATGCGAACACATCCACATTCTTCTTTAAGGAACTAGCCATCTCTTCTTGCTCAGCCGTGGACATGGTGGAGCCGATCAGGAAGTATCTCTCCTTGTCCCCCTTCCTTAGGAGTACCTTTCGAAGGTCCTCCACAGAGCGGTCGACAAGGTCAATCCGTGGCTCATCGATATTTAACCACCTGGACTGTAGTTGCTATTTGTTCAACACTTCCTCTAGGGTACACTCTCTTTCCTTGGAGGTGACCCCGACTTTTATGACAACATAAAAATAACTTTTTGCTGAAGCTTGGTCTCCACAAATCTCCATTATCCCCTCCAGAGTGGGGAACTTCAACTTCTAATGGTAGGTGGAGTGCACTGCTCCAAGCGAGTACAACCAAGTTCGCCCCATTATTATGTTGTATGGCGAGTTAGTGTCGATCACCACAAACTCTGTGTCGATTATGACAGGCCCAGTGGTGACCGACATAGTGATCTTCCCTAGCGGTAGAGCGAACGATCCATTGAACCCAACTAGGGGTGTCTTGACAATGGTGAGATCCGTGGATCTAAGTCCCATTCGCTTTAATATAGGTAAATCATCTCTGAGGAGCTCCCCGATTCCACCAGGACCCTCTTGACATTAAAACCCCCAATCCGTAAAGTTATGATCAAGGCATCTTCATGGGGGAGGACCACGTTTTCCAAGTCGGCGTTCGAGAAGATGATTCCCCCTTGATCCGTCTAGGGTCTCTTACTTGGCTGGCCCCTGTATTTCTCTTCCACCTTTCTAGTGAAGACTACCCTTTTTAGGTCGGACCTGAGAGAGTGGGTTGTCGGCCGCTCTAGGGGGCAGACGTAGATGACATCAATGATGTTACCGCAGATAGTGGCATGGTTGTCGACGGTGTGTGCCTCCCTCGGCGGCTCCTCCTTAATGTACTCCTTGAGATATCCCTCATGCACCAACTTCTCCAGGAAGGATTTATACACTCAACAATCCTCGGTAAGTGCCCCACGTTCTTATGGTATGAACACCTTGCATTCTGGTTCTTGGTGGATGGATCACCCTACATCTTGGGTGGCCACTTAAAGAAGGGATCCTTCTTGATCTTATGCAACAACTTGTAAATGGGCTCTTTGAATACGGTGTGGGTCTCTCTAAAGGAGTTCCTCGACACCGGGATCAGACCTTTCCTAGGAGGGTCTCCCTCCTTCTCCTTATCCTTTTTCTTTGGTGCCAAGTTTTTCCCTTTACTTCCCACCAACTCGTCTTGTACCCTAGAGTATTTGTTGATTCGGGCCATCAACTTGCCCATGTCCACCGGCGTCCATTTCGTCAGCGACCTATAAAGATCTATGTCCCGAGAGAAGCCAAGTCTGAAAGAAGACGCAGCCATGACCTCAGAGCATCCCTTCACCTCGTTTACCTCATCCTAATAGCGAGTGGCGTGCTGAAAGAATGTTTCCCCTTCCCTTCGCTGGAGGGTCAACAACAATTCGACATCCTTGGGGCGCTTGCTCCCCGTGATGAACCGCACGGAGAACTGTCTGGTCAACTCTTTCCAGGACCCTATGCTATTTGGCATGAGGGTCTCGAACCACTTCATAGTTGTATCGCCTAGGCTCATTGAGAACACGTGACATAACAACCTATGATCTGAGTGATATAGGGACATCATCTGCTTGTACTGCCGGAGATGAGCCTCCGGGTTGGAACGTCCGTCATAAACTTTGAATTGTGGCACCACAAACTTCTTTGGTACCTCTATCTCTATGATGCTCTTGGTTAACGGTGACAAAATGACTTCGTCATCCGTGTTGCCCTCGGGGGTGGACTTGTCCATGCTCATGGAGCCCAACTTGGACCTAAGGTCTCCCCTATCCTTGTGGTGTCTCCTTTCAACATCGCCGCAATGAGCGGCGTGCCCCCCGGCTTCTTTGTTCTTCATAGAGAGGGTTGACCCCTCCTCAGACTCCTCCGTGCCCCCTTGCCCGCTTGCCCCCTCGCCCGGACAGTCTCTGGTGGAGGTCGTTCCAAGACAAAGGTTTGGCTCTCTTGGCTGGGACCTCCGGGTCCTATCCATTGGCCCTTGGGTGTTTCGGAGCCTTGGAGCCCCCTGCTCCGCCACTGAGACGATTCCTCAAGTCATCGGCTCCCACCTCCTTGACGGAGGGCTCCTTAGATGGTCGTAAGTTTCGAGATCCCCCACCGAAAAATGCAAACTCATCGAGTTTGTTAAGAACATTCACATTATTTTCCTCTATCTGCCTTAATCGATCCCATAACCGTTCTTCGATGAGATCGACAAGTTGACAGGCTAAAGGGCCGTCCTTTTCACCCGCAAGACTCAGTTCAATTTGGTGGGTTCTCTCTCTAGAATGGATCAAAAAATCTTTGTTGACCCTCTCAACGTGATCCTCCGTTCTCGATATGGAAGGAGCCGGTACGTTTACGTTCCTTTGTTGAGGACCCTTTCCTTTCAAACGCATATTCACCATGGTCACTGTCTCATGAAAACTTGGTCGTTTCTCACAGACAGTGTAAAATGGTGCGCGATGAGTTTTGCATAATTTATGAATAGACAGATCTCTTCCTTGGTGGATACGAGTTTTACCTGGAAAGTCGATGATCCCGTGGCAAACAGATGTGAGAGATGGTATAAGAAGTGGTGATGAATTACTTTTCCAGCGGTTCGAACAACCTAGGCGTATCGAGATGAACTCTGTCACTCAAAAAGAGAGGTTAGAAGGGCGCCGAAGTGTTTTCTGGCGTGATCCCTCCGAGGATCAAGTCAATATGTGAGAGAGGGGTAGGAAACACTGTTCTATGGCTTGGGTGAGAATGTTTGTACCTTTGTTTCGAGTTTTTGAGAGCTATTTATACCTCCGTGGAGCTAATCATTGTGGACAGGTGGGTCTCCTAGGAGGAAGTCCCCTTATTGGCCTATATGGAAGATGACCTGTAGAGCACAATCCTTGGGCAGAGTGTCTTCCTTGTCATGTGGAAAGAAGTTTATGCATTTAATGCTTGCATCCCCGAGCATTTAATGCTCTTCTTTTGAGATTTGCCGAGCAATAAATGTGTCTCATCTTTCTGAAGGATAATTTAATATTTCCTTGTGGTAGCTCCATACGCGCGGTGGCACTTTTGTCCATTGCCTCCCAATTCTGTGCTCTACACATCGTGCATCACTATTATTGATTACTGATCTGTCCCTTCTGCAACTTTGATTGCCTTGGGAAGGGAAGCCTATGATTGGCATCTAACTTCGCTTCCAAGTTACGACAACCGTCAAAATTGCTATTCATACTCGGCCAGCGTGGAAGACTACATGCCGAGGTGAATTTTCTTGCGAAGGTCCCTCGGGGCAGAACATAAGCTGAGGGCACGTGTCACCCTGGCAACGCTCTGGGTTGCCAACGCCAAGGACATGCGTCAGTCGCAGAGAACTCTGAGGAATACATGCCGAGGACACATGTCAATGTATGCAATGTTCAGGGTACCTTCACGCTGAGGCCACATGTCGCTCTCAGAGCGATCGGAGGGTTACTCATGCCGAGGACACGCGTCACTCGCGCCTACATCCCTTATGTCGAGGACACGTGTTGACTCCCTGTTAACTCTCAGAAATGTCTCATCAGTTTGGTATTAGATTTAATTAATGGATCTCATTTTTTGCCAAAGATGTCGATATCGAAGTGGATTTGCTGGAACCCTCGCAATGACGATGTGCTAAAGCTTAATATAGGTGGTGCTTGTAAGGGAAATCCGGGATTGTCTCGTGGAGATATGATTTTGGGAAATCAGAGTGGTGAAATTATCTTTGCAGCTTCCAACTTTTATGGGTTTTGTACAAAATTCAAGCCTTATTAGATGCTTTGAAAATCATACTTGAGATGGGCTTGTCAGACTATAAGTTTGAGATAGAATCGGATTCTAAGATCCTTGTAGATCTGGTGAATCAAAGAAGTAATGTCCAATAACTAAAAAAAAAAAAGAATTTATAGAAGCTGAACTGCTCTATTGAAATAGAATTAAGAGAAACAAGCTAAGTTTGAAACATGGATAGTAAGGAGGGTTGAAGAGTGGAGGGGAATGTTTTCTTTCTTCCTTTATATTAAAGAACTAACTGCAACAACAAAAACTTAACACTACTGAATTGTGCTAAGACTAAATTGATAGAGATATTCACTTTTGTGGCGGAAACTTTGTACATTAGATGGACTGCCCTTTTATATTGATCCCAGACGTTTCAACATATGTTGCCTTGGGATGGCTCATGGCAGTAAAGGTAAAGCTACTAAGGAACAGGTAATTAACTATTATCACTTCATCAAGAAGATACTTAAACCAGAATTGGATTATCCTAAAGAAGCAACAAAGTGGATCAAATGCTTGGGCAAGCAAGCAATCGGCTTTAAGACAAAAGTATGATTCAATTTCCAAAATAAACAAGTCCCACCATGCATCCAAATTTACATAAGCTGATAGATCAACAAAACACAACTGCACACTACTCATTCAGTGATCACATTTCCATTGGTACAAAAACTTACGATAAGTAAATTAAGAAACACGCTGATCTTTGCGAATCGAAATAAAGGAACTTTACTGTAGTACCTTGTACCAAACTATTACAAACATTGCATTACCAAAACCTTTTCATCCATGAATTTTCTTCTTCTGCAAACAAAAACCATCCAGAAACAGACAATGGAAGAAGCAGAATGAGTACTATTGCTAGTTATACAAAATGCAAGTGAGACTAAACAAATTGAGATACTTAATTTCTGTTGTATAGGTTCTTACATTTCCTCCTGCATGTTCACCTCTCAAATTATTGGATTTGCCAGGTGCCACCACACTTTTTCGATTATAATTAGGCTTCCCACCTGATCCTTTTGGTGGAGGAAAGGAAGAGTGGGTCTTTGGACCTGTATAATCAATGTCATAGATCCCCGAATCCATATTCGACACATCCAATCTCCCTGTGGAGAAACACCAATTCCTTGTTCAATAAACATGTAAATATTATATGTGTGTGTGTGAGAGAGAGAGAGAGGAAATACAAGTTTTGAGGGATGCAAACCTCTTGAAAGACAAGGCAAGGCAATGAGGAAGATTAGAAAAAAGGCAACAATGGCAGGCTTGAACTCCATGGCCTTCATCCAGATCAAGAACTGAGTTGAAGGAAAGCTTGCTTCTATTGGTGGGTCTAGTGGAGGTGAGAAGGGTTGGGTACTATCACTATGTCATGGGGGTTTCAAGGAAGAAGAAAGCTGAATCTGCGCAACTTTCGGGCAATTGAAACTGTCAGCATCGATACAGCAATTAGTTGCAAGGTCCTGATGTGTTGGCCTGGTTGGAACATTTATTTGGGGTAATTAGATTTTTCCTCTGGGTAATTAATTTTTCCTCTTGGTCCCGCGTGCAAGTATATCATTGAAAATGTACAATAGGGGCATCCCATGTAACATATTTAGGCATAGGGGTGCAACTTGGGTTGGACAACCCGATTTCAACCCGAGCCCAACCCGAAAAAATTAGGGCTTGGGCTAGGGTTTTTAATACTTGGGTTGGGCTTGGGTCAAAAAACTTCAACCCGAATTCAATTTGGGCCGGGCTCGGGTTGAGGTATCGGCAACCCGATTTCAACCCGAAACCGACAAATTAAAAAATAATTATATATATATATAAGGCATTAACACTTGTTTTTCATTTTTACTCCATCGTCATTTGTTTTGTTGTTGCTTGCTATTCTGTTATGCGTTATGCGTGATTAGTGGTGATAGTGTGATGTTTTAAGTTTAATGTTTTTATGGGTCTAATTTCTATTTTTGCTGGGATTGTGCTTTGAGATCACTAGTTTTTTGGTGTGAAAGTAGATGATCAATAATCGTGCACTGTTATGAATGAAATATATTGATTGTTTTATGAATTTATAATTATTATCCCCTCTCTCTGTCTCTCTTGCAGTGAACCCGAATTCAACCCGAGCCCGCCCGAATTAAACTCGGGCTGGGCTTGGGTTGAGTTCCTCAACCCGAGCTAGGGTTAGGGTTAAGGTTAGGGTTGAAAATTATATACCTAGGGTTGGGTTAGGGTTGACTGTCTAACCCGCCCAACCTGCCCGAGGTGCACCCCTATTTAGGCACTAGTCATTATCACGTTTGGATATGCTAAAGTTCAGCATTGGTCAAGCATAGATTTTTGTTTAACGCTTACTCGATTCAAAATGCGTCTGCCATAGTTCGAGTGAGACCCACTCATCATGTTGGGTCACTTTTGTCAAGACGATGTTCTTTTTCGTAAAACACTTTAATAATTGGGTGTTTTGTGTCCTATGGCCCACTTATTTTTCTGTTTTTCATTATTTTATTTTTCGTCCAAACAACATATTTAAAATATTCTACACACGTTATTTTTTATTGGACTAAAAAGAAAATAATGACACAAAAATAAAATTTTCCAGACCTATATATTGGGTTTGGGTTTATGGGTAAGTGGGCACATTTCATCAGAGACTGTTGTTGGCCTGTAAATCTGTGTAGGGAATTGAATGCACTACAACAGGGGGGACTGGTGGAGAGGTGAAAAAAAATTTCTATCCTATTTTCCTTTTCACCCTATTTTCCACCCTACCAAACAAAACATTAAGTGTAAAGTTGGTGGTGAGCAAAGCTCCACAACTGAGATCCATGCCAATCCAGTACACCTCACGTAAGTTGCCAGGCTGACTGGAATTTTCCATTTATAAACACTTTATTAAGTGCAACCAACTAACTTTTATTTATCCTACTTACCTAAAAAATGATGGAAATAATAGGTTTGGGCTTCATTTTAATGGATTCCACAGGTGCATGTACAGTGGACTTGCCTACACAAACAAGATATAGGTGCAGGATATTGGCAATGTATAAAAGAAAACTATAGTATATAAAATTCCCGTCACTTCTAGTTTAATTTTTATTAATATAAAAGAGTCTAAGAAAGAACGATATAAACATTTGAAATTGAAGCAAAAAGAGACAGAAACCTCGACTAATCAAAATGGCTAGATATCCCACTAAAAGAATGACATTTATAAACCCATCTATAACTCTATGATTAATTATTTCTTGTATCTGTAATAATTAGAAACAAGAAATGAAAACCCTCAAAATTATGGTTGTAACATCCTGCTGCTGGTGTTTGAAGACCACATGCCCATATGGTTTTCTTAAATGGATGTCTTCTTAGATCCAGCATCCACAGCTATACCATAGTTTGATTGGTATGGGGGCTTCTGTCTGACTAGGGATTCTAGGTATGAGTCACAATATTGTTAACCCCAATGAGTAGTTCAGACGTAAACTCACAAGTCTTGAGTTCGAATCTTAGTAATCTTATGAGGTTAGTCCATGATGAATTTATCTCTCATGAATACTCTAGTCTCAGTGTGAATTATTTGTCTTTGATCGGACCGGAGAGGGGATTAGTCAATATGCGCGTAAGTTGGCCCGAACATTCTTGACTGTTGAAAAAAAAACAAAGAAAGAAATTCAGATAGTTAATTCGGTCCAAATCTTGTGTTTCTTATATATTGGGTTTGGAAAAGTAGAAGCATTCTTGGAATTTTTGGAATTCTGACAGTCCTACTTTACTAATAATTATACAAATAGCTGAAGTCTGTAGTGGAAAAGAAAATGTTTTTCCTTGCATCCAAAATGTTTTTGTTTTGACAATACAAGAAGGTTGTGTTTCTTTTATGTCATTTAGCTTCACATACTTAATATATCAATTATAATATAATAATTGAAATTGAAACATAATCAATATTAATACTCAAAAGATTAGAGTTTTGGCATCTCTTATTTAATTTACCCAAAAGTGAAATTGAAAAATTGAAAAATTGTAAAACTAGTATGACAGACACATCCGAAAGTGTACGTCGCTAAAGCGTAAAACGCTGGACCAAACTCCGGAATGGAAGCTCTATAGGCCATTGCTGTTGCTCGATCTGTTTTTCTTTCAAACCCTAACCCTAGCAGATCGTACAAGGGGACGCCTATGCTATGCTGCTTATATAGGAGACGTTTTGGATAAACTAGATCATGCACACGTTGCATGTGAATTATTTTAAATTTATTTTTATAATTGTTTGAAATAATCATGTAAATATAGCAACTTATAAATATTATTAAGACTTCTTGAGTATGATGTTTCCATTGTCCTCTTATTTGGCCACCAAATACTATTGACTTTTATGGTATGGTCTCACACCCAAATATATATGTATGCTATGGTATGTAAAAATATCAGAATTAATAGGTAGATAATAATAAAAAATAGTGAATCATTTATGCCTTCGAATTGAAATTCAAGGATAAAGTTAATTAAAATTATAAATTTTGATTCTCAATTTCGGTGACAAGCCATAAATTCTATTTTACCAGGAGGAGCATAAATTCAAAAAAATAAAATAAAAGAACCATACTTTCCAACTCTAAAAACCAAAAAATCAATTACGTCTTCACATGAAAGATGGATTTACTCCTTAGTGATTGAAAAGTCTAGAACAAAAATATACCAATCAATAAAAAACAACCTTTCATTATATACAAACACCATAATCACCTTAATTAAACTTTATATAAATCTTAAATATTGCATAGTCCAAATAATCAACTTCATCAACCTCATTTTTACATGCCAATGAAGTTAATTTTTTGACATCTTATTGCTTGTGATGATGGACAAAATTGGTTTGTACACCACAGTCAAGTGAATAGTATAAAATGCAGTAAGTAAGGAGAAGAGGAAAGACAAGAACAACACAATAATTATAGTGGTTCGGTCAACAAGACCTACGTCCACTTTCAATGGCTAAGTTCGCCGAGAAGTTTATTAACTCCGGTGTGTAAGGAGATCAGGGAATTACAAGAGAAAAAGAGATGAGCTTGAGTTTTTGTGAGATGCCCCCCAAGTGATGGGGAAGCTTACAATTTATAGTCGCCCGTGTAGTAATTGAATGGGTAGTTTGACGGTCATAACGGATTATAGTAACTTAATAGCTTTAAACAGGTTGGCGACCCCTCCTCTCCTTGGCGACCTCTCCTCTCCTCAACCGGCATGGGAGTGCTCTCCAAAGGTCTTGGCCAAATGATGAGGGAATGTTGACTTTCTCTAAGCGGTCCGGATGCTCCCGTAGTGGAGTAGCTCCCTAATGAACTTGACCGGTCTGGACCACTTTGGGCCTACTTGGTCTTCTAGAGCTTGGGCTCTTAACTATTTTTGGGCTTTCCACCCAAATTGGATTATTTGAGCCTGACCCATCATTTGCCCCCCAATGCCTCATGTCCAATGAAATTTGGAGAAGACGACATTCACTTGATTTTGAATTATGACCTGAGAAGACTTCTCTCCTGCTACGACCATGTTGCGGTACGACTGAATTTCAGGGATCGACCTGCTCGGACAGGTCGCGGGGATTGACCTGCCGGATCAGGTCGCGGGGTTCCATCTGCCCGGTCAGGTCGCGGGGTTCCACCTGCCCGGTCAGGTGGCAGGGGCTCGGGGGCAGCGCCCCCGAAAGCTAAACGATTTTTTGAATCACAAACCAAGACTCCTTCTTCATTCCTGATATATATTTTAGTTTTGTACGGCGTCTCCAGCTACATAACCTCTTTTATTTCCCCTTTTGAATTCTAGAAGAGCCCTTGCTTTGAATTGAGCCTTTCTTCTTTCCCTTGATTTCATGAAACCCTGGAGTATAAATAGAAGCTTTCTTCCTCATTCCATCCCTTTCATAGAAATTTGAGAGAGTGAGTGAGAGCCCTTCTTGGAAGACTTCGAAGAACCCAAGGTTACTTTGGAATACTTTGAAGGACCCAAGGCTATCTCGCTCTTCAGGCAAGTTCCCATAGACATTCATTGTTTGGGAGAAGAAAAATGAGGAGTTTTGGTGATAGAAAAATCGGCATTCAAGAGGATGGTGATGTCGCCGCTGATTCGGTCGAGGGATGCATTGAAGGTGGGATTGCTCAGGCGGAGAGAGAGAGATCCTCGGGTGAGCTAAGGGAGGTGGGGTGAGCGATCTTGGGCGCCCAAGCTGCTGCTGTCCCCATTGGGCCAGCGGGTTTTGGCGGACAGGCTGTCCAAGCCGTTGCTCGGCCGCTGTCTAACATGGTGGAGGCGCCCTTTAAGAGACGAGCGGTCCAAATTGCTGTGGAGACGATGGAAGAACAGGAGGGGCAGTTAGGCGCTGCAGGTGTTGAGCTGGGCAGCCTGGGCGAGCTGCCTGATCGTGTAGCTGCAGTGGAGAGGCGAACAGGACAGGCTGTTCGGCGTGCTGAGCAGGCTGTCCCTGCTGTCCAGGCGAGCAAACAGGCTGTCCCTGCTGTCCAGGCGAGCAAAAAGACTGTCCCTGCTGTCCAGGCGAGCAAGCAGGCTGCCCCGGGAAGCCAAGCGGGCAAGCAGGCTGTCCAGGCCGGGTCTGGGCGCGCGGACTGCCTGGGCGCGTTTTGGGTGCTGATTCAAGGAGTTTTGGCGAGGTCGGGGCTTTGGATGAGTAAGGAGCTGCACTCGGTGCCTGTGGCGGACCTGACACTTGTATTGGTGATGATCCAGTCCCTCAGAATGTAGCTACTCAAGGTCAAACTCTTTAGGGCCTCCATAAGAAAAAATACAGAAGCAAAATAGTTGACGATGGGTCCAAGGTAAATACTCTCTTTAGTACTTTAACTTCAGATGATATTTTGCGGATTGTTTCCACCTACCATATTCCTCCGACTGTGCTATGTCGTCGGGCCGAGATGGATGAGCCCGCCTCGGATGACTCTTCTGGGGATATTGTGATTTATGAGGAGATGCTTGAGGTTGGGCTCCGACTTCCCATGTCCCCTCCTATCTGTCGCATCCTTGAATATTTTTCACTCACCCCGGGGCGATTGTCACCCAACGGCTGGAGAGTTCTGCTATGCTTTTTGGTGTTGTGGAAAAAAGTGCACCATGAGGATGCCTCTCCGGAGGAGTTTCATGGAGTTTATACTCTGAGCGAGACCCCTGCTCCCAATCGGGGTTGGTATTACTTTATAACGAGAGACAAGCTGATCACTGGACTGAAGTCCAACTGTGGAACTTGGAAATCCCGCTTTCTATTTGTCGGTGAAGAATAGGCTACTGAGGCCAATAGAGCTTCGGTATTATGGGGATGGAGTACCCCCAAAGAGCTTGGTAAGCTTCACACTTGTTTTAACTCTTTTTTGTGTTTTCTATTTTTTACTCATCATTCCTTTTGCAGATCCCCTTGTGCTTTCCAAGGGTCAGGAGTGGAAACTGTAGGCGGTGAAGGCTTATCCTGAAAAAGATATTGGAGTACTCATGCCCGGAGTTCGTGCCACCCCTAAGTCTGGCGGCTCCTCTTTGAAGAGAAAAAGTGAGTTGATTATTTCGTACCCTTTTTTTTTCCATCTGGGTAACACTTTACTTCCTTGCAACAATAGATAGGGAGGCGATTGGGTCTCTCCTCTCTGGTAGGAGTCCTCCTCTTCCCAAGGTGGCGAGGGTCCCTGAGATGGCGAAGACGGGCCAGGTCTCCAAGTGACATCTCCAATGGTACCGCCCGAGGGGAGCTCTCCTCAATCAACTCCTCTAGTGATTCCTAGGGCTCCCTTTGGTCCAGTGCCCCCTCCAGTGGTGCCTACACCCTCAGTTGTACCTCTTACTCCGGAGTTTCTCCTGTCGGCCGCACCTTCTATTTTCCCTTCATCTTCTCCTGTGGGGACTTCTTCTGGGACACCTTCTCAGGGTATCTCTATGCTGGGTAACCTGCCGGTCATTAGGGATCGGATTGAGAAGTTTGTGTGTGCCAGGGATGTGACCGAGCTCGGTTCCACGGGCACCGATGGAATTCTCCGCTCTTATTTGGAAAGTTGGGCTCAGGTAAGGGTTTATTATCTCCCTTTCCTCCCTTCCTCTCATACATTTCTGACATCTTTTTGCCTTTTGTTTTTCCTCAGGCCTCAACAGCATCTATGTGTATGTTTGCAAGGACCCTCTTTTATCACCAGTTGAAGCAAACCCATGAAGTTGTGAAAAATGAACTTCTAGCTGCTCAGGGGAGGATCACAGAGCTTGAAGCTGCTGGGAGGGCTTCTGATATAAGGGCGACTGATCTTAAGGTTGAGCTTTCGGCGAGCCATGGGAGGGTGGTCAGGCTTGAGGATGAGCTTGTTGAGGTCCGTGAGAGGGCCACGCTCAGTGAGGCTGAGCTTGCAAAGACCTAGGTTGAGTTTTCGGCGACCCATGGGAGGGTGGCCAAGCTTGAGGCTGAGCTTGTAGAGACCCGCGAGAGGGCCATGCTCAAAGAGGCTGAGTTTTCGGCGACCCATGGGAGGGTGGCCGAACTTGAGGCTGAGCTTGCAGAGACCCGCGAGAGGGCCATGCTCAGAGAGGCTGCCGCAGAGGCAGATGTGAAGACTGCTCAAGAGAGAGCTTCCCGGGCTGAGGCGGACCTGAGGTATGGCACTGCCGAAGCTTTCATTGACGGCTATGAGGAGCTTCGGGGAAAGATTTCCGCTGTCTACCCCAATATTGATGTCTTAGGATTCGTGGCGACTGAGGCGCCTGAGAGTGATGGAGGTTCTGAGGATGCCGAGGAGGAGGATGACGACCATGAGAGCAGTTAGAGTGCTAGAGACTTTTTGATTTAAGGATTTCTTTATTTCTTTGTTTGAAAAGCATTTTGTAGCCCTAATTTTGTGAAAGTGGTAGTGGTTTTGCCCTTTTGATCTTGAATACAAAAATGCAAAGATTTTTTGAGTAAATCTAGAAATTTTGTTTTATTTATCTCATTGCTTATGAAAAAGAAATATCGACCAACAGCCCCAAAAAAGAACAAAAAATAAAATCAAGTTCCCAACTTTTCTACTTTGAGTCTCTCAAGGTGTCACTGATAGTACCTCTTCAAGTGCTCGACATTCCATGGATGGGGCAAAACTTTCCCCTCAGAACCCTGTATTTTGTAGGTACCCGACCTCACCACTTCTATTATGAGGTAGGGTCCTTCCCAATTCGGTCCCAGCTTTCCTTCTCTTGAATCCTTTGTGGCTAGGATCACTTTCTTAAGGACCAAGTCTCCTGGTTGGAAGGAACGAGGCTTCACCCTCGAGTTGTAGTATTTTGCCATGCGACGCTTGTACTCCGCGTTGCCGACCACAGCCATCTCCCTTGCCTCCTCTACTAAGTCGAGGTTGACGTGGAGTCCTTCCTCATTGGTGACAGGGTCGTTGTGTTGGACCCGCAGAGAATGCACCCCGATCTCCACAGGGATGACTGCCTCAGTTCCAAAGGCGAGGGAGAAGGGGGTTTCTCCGGTTGGAGTTCTTGGTGTGGTCCGATAGGCCCATAATACGCTTGGGAGCTCCTCGACCCAAAGACCTTTTGCCTTTTCGAGCCTTGTCTTTAGGTTACGCAGCACCGTTCTCACCATGACCTCAGCCTGCCCGTTTGCCTGCGGGTGTGCCGGGCTAGAATGAGGTTGCTTTATTTGAAGGTCTGAGCAAAAGGAGTTCAGGAGCTTATTGTCGAACTGCTTGGCGTTGTCGCTGACAATGGCGTGGGGTATCCCAAAACGACAGACCAGGTTTTTCCAGATGAAATCTTTCACCTTGACGTCTGTTATTTTTGCTAAGGGTTCTACCTCCGCCCATTTAGTGAAGTAGTCTACCGCTACCACCACGAACTTGCACTGTCCTTTGCTGAGAGGTAGGGGACCTAGGATGTCGATGCCCCATTTGGAGAAGGGCCATGGACTTGTGACTACCGTGAGCTCCTCTGGTGGTTGTCTGGGCACAGTGGCGAAGCGCTAACATTTGTCGCACTTCTTGGCAAATTCCTGGGCGTCCCTCATCATACTAGGCCAGAAGTAGCCTTGTCTAAGCGCCTTGTGGGCGAGGGAGCGCCCTCCAGAATGATTCCCACAAATCCCTTCATGGATCTCCCGCAGGGCATAATTTGCCTCTTCAGGCGAAAGGCACCGCAACAACGGCAAGGAGTACCCTTTTTTGTACAGGGTATCTTGTAAAATAGTAAATTTGGAGGCTCTCATCCTGAGTTTCCTAGCTTCACTAGGGTCATTAGGCAACGCACCTTCCTGGAGGTATGCGTTTATTGGGGTCATCCAGTTTGCCTTGGCAGATGCACAATTGATACTTGTAGCTTCCATGTCTAACTTGCTTGGTTCCAACTGGTGACCCATGAATGTTGGTCTTGGTGGGGCGTCTGAGGACGAGGCGAACCGGGCTAGTGCATCAGCGGCCATGTTCTCCTCCCTCGGGATATGGGTGATTTGAAAAATTTTAAACTTGGCGACCAAGGCTTTCACCATGACGAGGTACTCCTGCATTTTGGTTCCCTTTGCTTCGAACTCGCCATTTACTTGGTTGACTATTAGCTGAGAGTCGCTGTGAGTGATGAGGTGTTGAGCCTCTATCTCGATTGCCAATCTTAGTCCAGAGAGGAGGGCCTCATATTCTGCCTCATTGTTGGAGGCGATAAAGTGGAGCTTCACAGCGTACTTGATGGTAGCGCCTTCGGGGCTGATTAGGATTAAGCCAGCTCCACCTCCTTCACGGGTTGATGATCCATCCACATAAAGCTTCCAGAGCGGTGAAGAGGAGAGTTTGGAGAGCACTAAGGGAGTCAGGAAACCAAGATTGGGTGGCAAGGCTCTAGGCTGGGCGCCCGGGAGTGTCTGGGCGCCAGGGGAGGAGACCTGGGCGCCCGGGAGTGTCTGGGCGCCTGCGGAGGAAGCCTGGGTGCCAGGGGAGCAAGTCTGGGCGCCAGGGAAAGAGGTCTGGGCGCCCGGGAGTGTCTGGGCGCCTACGGAGGAGGCCTGGGCGCTAGAGGAGCAAGTCTGGGTGCCAGGGAAGGAGGTCTGGGCGCCAGGGGAGCAAGTATGGGTGCCAGGGAAGGAGGTCTGGGCGCCAGGGGAGCAAGTATGGGTGCCAGGGAAGGAGGTCTGGGCGCCAGGGGAGCAAGTCTGGGTGCCAGGGAAGGAGGTCTGGGCGCCCGGGAGTGTCTGGGCGCCAGGATTGGGTGCCCTAGTGTCCTCATCGTGTATCACCTTGCTTTGGGTGTCCGGGCTTGATGTCTGAAGCGTGGAATGTTCATTTACCTCCCCTACTGGTGTAAGCTCCGCAACAAAATCTGCCAAGGCTTGCACTTTGATAGCCGCCCTTGGCTGGTACTGGATGTCGAACTCGCCTAGTTCCACTGCCCATTTTAGGAGTTTCCCGGATACATCTGGCTTTCCCAATACTCTCTTTAGAGGCTGATCTGTGATGACAACAATAGTGTGACTCTGAAAGTAGTGTCGCAGACGCCTAGCTGTTGAGATGAGGGCTAGTGCTAATTTTTCTAGCTCTGAATATCTGACTTCCGCTCCCCGATATGCTCTGCTCACATAATAAATCGGCTTCTGTACTCCGTCACTGTTCCTGATGAGGGCCGAACTCACTGCTGATGGGGAAGCAGAAAGGTATAGATATAAAGTCTCACCAGATGTAGCGTGTGAAAGGAGTGGAGGTTTGGTCAAGTAGACTTTGAGCTTTTGGAAGGCTTCCTCTGCCTCCGGTCCCCACTCGAAAGCCTTTCGGAGAATTTTGAAGAAAGGCAGACATTTGTCTGCAGATTTGGAAACGAACCTATTGAGCGTTGCAATTCTCCCATTGAGGCGCTGGAGCTCCTTGGTTGAGGACGGCGACTTCATATTTAAGATTGCCTTGATTTTGTCGGGGTTCGCCTCAATTCCTCTCTGGTTGACCATAAAGCCAAGGAACTTTCCCGAGCCTACGCCAAAGGCGCACTTTTCAGGATTCAACTTCATGTGGTATGACCCGAGAACGTTGAAAGTTTCTTGGAGGTGGTCAATATGATCTGCTGCTGCGAGACTCTTTACGAGCATGTCGTCCACATACACCTCCATTGTTCTCCCGATCTGTGACCGGAACATCTTGTTCACCAGTCGTTGATAAGTTGCTCCTGCGTTCTTCAACCCAAAGGGCATGACCCTGTAGCAGTAGGTTCCCCTTGGAGTGATGAACGATGTCTTCTCCTGATCTGGGGGGTGCATGCTGATCTGGTTATACCCAGAGTATGCATCCAAGAAGGTGAGTAATTCATGCCCTACTGTGGCGTCGATGAGGAGGTCGATTCGCGGTAGTGGATAGCTATCCTTTGGGCACGCCTTGTTGAGTTCAGTAAAGTCGACGCAGAGGCGCCACTTCACATTAGCTTTAGTCACCATCACCACATTTGAGAGCCACTCAGGATAGGCTACTTCTCTAAATGCTCCGTTCTCTATCAACTTTCCCACCTCATTTTCCATTGCTTGGGCCCTTTCAGTGGAGGCACCCCTTAGTTTTTGGCAAACAGGCTTGTGGTGAGGGTCGACATTGAGGCGGTGGGTGGCAACCTCAGGGTCGATGCCCTCCAGGTCCGCATGTGACCAAGTAAAAATGTCCATATTACCCCTCAAAAAGTCTATGAGCTGGCGGACCAAGTCTTCAGGAAGGGAAGAGCCAATGTACACTTTTCTGTCTGGATACTCTACATCCAGGGTCACTGGGGTGAGCTCCTCAACTGGTTCTCCTCTTTCTATAGTTGCATCATCCATTGGGTCGAGGACCTCTACTTGCAGTGCCTCATGTGGCTTCCTCGCCTTCATAGAGGAGACGTAGCACTCTCTTGCAGCTACTTGGTCTCCCCGGACCTCTCCGACTCCGCTCGGGGTAGGGAAGCGGAGAATGAGGTGGTAGGTAGAGGGCACCGCTCTTAGAGTGTTGAGAGCGGGTCGGCCTAGGATGATGTTGTACGTTGAAGGGCAATCTATCACCAGGAAGTTAACCATGCTTGTGGAGCTCCGGGGTGCTACGCCTGCGGTGACTGGCAAGGTGATGGACCCTAAGGGATACACCTTCTCTCCGGAGAAACCAATGAGGGGTGACCTGATAGGCTGTAGTCTCTCCCTGCCCAAGCTGAGCTTGTCATAAGCCTCTGCGAACAAGATATCCGCAGCGCTGCCACTGTCCACGAGAATTCTCCGTACTTGGAAGTTGGCGACGGTCATGGTGAGCACCAGAGGGTCATCATGGGGGTGCTGGATTCCCTCTAAATCCTTGTCCGAGAAAGATATGACCTCGCCGTTGCCATGCTTTAGTGCCTTGGATGGGCGCAATTCATCAGGGTGTCTGGCTTTCCTGGCATGAGTCTTCATTGCGGAGAGGGATTCTCCTCCCCCTGCAAGCCCCCCGGAGATGGTGTGAATCTCCCCGATGGGCTGCTGGTCTTCCTGGTTACGAGGCGGTGCCGGTGCCTGTCCTCTACCGGCCACATATTGGCGTAGGTGACCCCGTTGAATGAGTTCCTCAATCTGTCTTTTGAGGTCGTAGCAGTCGTCGGTGTCATGGCCATGATCACGATGGAAGCGACAATACTTGTTCGGGCTCCTACGGTTTGGGGGAGACTTCATTTTCCCTGGCCACTTTACTACGGGATCATCCTGAATTTGTAATAGGATATGCTCGACAGAGGCGTTGAGGGGAGTGAAGGCTTGTCGCTCCCTCTGGGGAGCGGGTCTGAGACGGTCTTTGGCAGGTATCCTCTCTGTCCTGTCGCGCTTGTTATTACTCTCCCTCTTGTCGTCTCTGTCTCTCTCCTTTCTTTTCTCCTCAGCTCTCGAGGACTCACCTCGTCTGGCCCTTGTAATGTCTTCGGCGTTCATATACTTCTGGGCCTTCGCTAGTAACTCAGGCACGCTTTTCGGTGGGCGCTTCATCACCGAGAAAAGGAAGCTCGATGACCAGAGGCCTCCCAGGAAGGTGATCATGCTAACCTTTTCATCGGGCTCTTCGACCTGAAGGACCTCTTTGTTAAAATGAGTGAGGTAGCTTCTCAGGCTCTCATCTCTCTCTTGCTTTATGCTTAGCAGGTGTGTGGCAGGCTTTTGGTGGCGACGTCCTCCAATGAAGTGTGACACAAAAGACCTGCTCAGCTCAGCAAATAAGCCAATGGAGGTAGGGGAAATCTTGGCGAACCACTGTCGAGCGGATCCCTTTAGGGTGGTTGGGAACGCTCGACACATGATTTCATCGGGAGCGTTGTGCAGCTGCATCAAGGTCTTAAAGGTTTCAAGGTGGTCCAGCGGATCCTTCTTACCGTCAAAGGTCTCGACGGATGGCATCTTGAATTTATGAGAAAGTGGATAATTTGCTACGTCAGGTTTGAAAGGTGTATCCATTCGACTTACCAGGTAGTCCATTGTTTCGGGTACCTGTGCCTTCATGGCGTTGAAGACATCACCCAGCTGATTCTGCACTTCCTTAATTTTTTCATCCCATTGATTGGGAGGAGGTCCTCTGGAATTACCACGGAAATGACTCTCATGCTCCATGTTTTGGTTTTCACCCTCGTCCTCTTGGAGAGAAGGGTCTCCACCATGGGGAACAGGAGCAGGGGCTGGAAGAGGAGGTCCATCATGGTGGGCCCCCCTTGGCTGGGCGCCCAATGGTGGGGCGCCTAAGGGGGCGCCTGGAGGGGGAGCTTCTTGATGACCAGGGAGTGGAGCTTCCCTAGCTTGAGGTCCAGGCTGCGCTCCTCCTTGTTGCCCAAGCATCAGCTGCAGAATCTGTTGGTTCTGGGCCATAAGTTGCTGCATGGTGTCCAGCATCTGCTGCGCATTCGGGACCGGATTAGTGAGTGGAGGAGGAGCAACCTCCTCTTCTCGCACAGGATTGTCTTCAGGAGGATTCATGGATTTGACAGAGAAGGTTTTTAGAAGTGAGAATTTTGTCTTTCCCACAGACGGCGCCAAACTGATGATGTACAAAATTGGTTTGTACACCACAGTCAAGTGAATAGTATAAAATGCAGTAAGTAAGGAGAAGAGGAAAGACAAGAACAACACAATAATTATAGTGGTTCGATCAACAAGACCTACGTCCACTTTCAATGGCTAAGTTCGCTGGGAAGTTTATTAACTCCAGTGTGTAAGGAGATCAGGGAATTACAAGAGAGAAAGAGATGAGCTTGAGTTTTTGTGAGATGTCCCCCAAGTGATGGGGAAGCTTACAATTTATAGTCGCCCGTGTAGTAATTGAATGGGTAGTTTGACGGTCATAACGGATTGTAGTAACTTAATAGCTTTAAACAGCTTGACGACCCCTCCTCTCCTTGGCGACCTCTCCTCTCCTCAACCGGCAGGGGAGTGCTCTCCAAAGGTCTTGGCCAAATGATGAGGGAATGTTGACTTTCTCTAAGCGGTCCGGATGCTCCCGTAGTGGAGTAGCTCCCTAATGAACTTGACCGGTCTGAACCACTTTGGGCCTACTTGGTCTTCTAGAGCTTGGGCTCTTAAATAGTTTTGGGCTTTCCACCCGAATTGGATTATTTGGGCCTGGTCCATCAGCTTGAATGAATAGATAAAGGATGTTAATACAATTTTCTTCCAGCTACATACACAAGCTAAGTGAGGAAAATAGTGTATATATAATGGTTACCGGGGTGAGTGGGAAGGACATTCGACGATATTAGTTAGACCAAGCCCCAGGGGTTGCTTAATCTACGAACTTTAGATTATTGAGAAACTCACCTTTTTGTAGCATCTTACTGTAGGATAGTGTGACGGTAGAACATGGTGATGAAATGAGTGAATATGGATTTTAGAAAGTAGTGGGTATTGTTATTAGGTTTTAGGCATGTAGAGAGTGGTTAATGTTAGGAGTGGAATCTCTATGAATATAATAATAATAATAATAATAATAAAACACATAATAAGTTGAATTTTTATCTCATACACATTTCCTCCCCTAAATCTATCACATCCTCTCTCTATCCTCACAACGGTCATAAGTTGACTTTACGTTAATGGATTTTCAAAACATATTTAGATGTTTGACGAACATGCAAATTGAAAGTGCTTTTGAATCAAGAAGTATACTTATTTACATAGAATATGATTGGTGGCAATATCTCAAAGGTATAAAATGACACCGATTTTATGTTACTCTTATTCTTATCTACGTTTATTTATGTATTTAATGTTAATTATCTGATGAGCTTTTACACAATCTAAATAAGACAAACTAGGCTATTCGGGATCCATGTAATGTCTTAAAATTAGTATCAACTTTTTCGAAACATAATTTAATTCTAAATAATTAACCTTTAGTTCATTATAAATTTTGATCTAACAGAAGTGTATCACAAATATATCGAACTTTGATGGGTAGTGATTTTTATTTAATTAATACATTGAATTTAAATGAAATATGCGAGAAAGAGTTATGGACAAAAAGCTTGAAATTGAATCTCAAGAATTATAGTTTTAGACTCGATGTTCAAAGGCTACCAAGTATTTGTTGTAATAGAGATTTAAAGCAACTTATATAAGTTTATCATATTGTTTACACCCAAAAATAATAAAATTTAAGAGTGACACGTAAAAACAATCTGACGGTCATGAAAGAGTCTGTGAGAGTCTACACTAGACAGCGTGATTAAAGAAGTAGGACTCTAAGAATCCCGAGAAGTAAGGAGACGTGACATCATAAGCCGTCAGTTGGAGACACTTCGGTGCACGTTTGCACATCTCGAGAGAGAAGGCCATGATTACAGTTGTGGCCGGAAAAGATAACTTTGACGGTTGAAGGTCATCTCCTATAAATAACAAGGGCAAGGCTACAGAGAAAGGATCCTCAATCAAACACAACAACTCTATACAAAGCCAACCTCTATGCTACTTGTTTTTACTTCCCAACAACTTTACTTTTATCTATAATCCATCACTCCAGTGATCTTTACTATTTTTCTTCATTTAATGTTAAGTATAATAATTTTTTCACCTTCCAAATTTAGTTTCTCTATGACTTTATATTCCAATTTTCTTTCTACATTCCAGTCCATTAGTTACAAGTTGAAAATTATTTAAGTTCTTGATCCCGAAGGCATAGAAAAGAACTCAAAGGTAATCTTACGTCTCGTTACAATCACCTGATCAGTTATGATTTTAGAACCTCACACTAGTTTGAATAGCTAAGGTCGTACGTGTTTGAATCTTAAGTCTAATCAGACTTTGGCATGCCTACAATCCGAAAATATGTCAAACATATTTTTTGGCATGTCCGGTGGGACCCTAAGTAGCAATATGGCGAACACCCATAGAAAGGCCAAAATTGACTCATCAAAAGAGCCTCAAATGCATGAGGAGGTTGAAGATGGCGGGTCTGGTGTCCTAAACCTACAACAAGATTTGCCTCTGTTCGGGGGCAAGACAATCGAGAATCCGACTTAAAGCCAAAGGCTTCGATTAAGACATTGTCACAGGAAGTCTCCCAACAGTTTTTCAGGTTCATCAATGGCCTGGGGGACCTGATTAGAGAAGAATCTGGTCATACCAGGCACGCATTGTAGTGGCTAGTCCATAGTTTGAACTGTCTAGGGGGCACAAGATAGCCATTGTTTCCCCCTATACAAGTAACATTAGCGAAGACACCACAACTAGTGCTTCCTCCGTATGTGCCACCCCCGAGGGTGCAACAGGCCAGAAATGGACATTGAAGAAACAAAAATCATTTTTTTTCCAAGAGGATATTGCCCCCAATCCCGAGCTTGGGGGCCGAAGAAGGCAATTGTCGATTGTTCTATCAGTGGCGCCCCAACTAGTCATGAACCGGGACCAACTGAACGAAATTATCTAAGAACATGTCAACCCTGTCATACGATATGTAACTAGGCCGATATACCAAAAATATACCTTGATTGGGTGAGCAGGGAATATGAGTATCCTTGGGGATATAAGGTCCCAGTATTTTGCAACCTTCTTAGAAGAAGACAGTTAGTTGACCGTAGAGCACATCGGTCGTTTCACCGTAAAATACAATGAAGCAAGGACCAACGCCAATTCTCTGACAGGGACGTCTTTCAGATGGTATATTGATTTTTTGCCTAATTCCGTGTTAGTCTAGAAATAACATGAAGACAAGTTTCACGCTCAATTTTACTGTACTGAATCTGAAGTGGAAGTGGCCAATTTGGTCAGGTTGTACCAGATGACTAGAGAGATCGCAAAGTAGTACGTTGTGCATTCGAAAAAGGTTAGGAACAGGTGGAGGTTGGTGTTGCTTGAGATGGAATATATGCGCATTGATCAAAACAATCTAGGCTTTAAAATTTGGAAGAATACTAAAGGAATAGAGTTCAACGACTTATTCAAATTGGCAACGCGGACTACGCTATATGAGCAGATCCTGCAAGAAGGGTCAGAACGAAGAAACGCGTCTAAGTGTATGTGTTTTCGAGACCTTGACACATAGATTCTCATGGTCGAGCCAAATCAGGAGCTGGAAATAAACATGGTAGAGATCGTGGCTAAACGGTTACATGTGTGTAAGGCCTAGTGAATCAGGCACAGGCTTTGTCAAGCACCAATAAAAGAACCGGTGAAGGCAATAACCAGAAAAATGACTTTGACATTTCGAAGGTCGACCAGATCTTCGACCATCTACTCGCTGATGGTATTATAAAATTATCGTTTGGTCACAAGATTCCATCGGCCTCGGAGTTAAAGAACAAGACATACTGCCAATGGCACAATCTGTGGAGCCATTCTAATATTAATTGCTTGGTGTTCTGTAATGCCATTTAGGACGGCTTGGCCAAAGGCCATCTTATCTTCGGAGATAAAGGGAAAACAAAAATAGGAATCAATAAGGAACCTTTCCAAAAAACTACCACCATTAACATGGTTGAGGTGGGGCAGTCAAAAACCCCACAAAAGAAGGTTGATTTGGGTGATGAAAATCGAAGGTTGATTTGGGTGATGAAAAATTGAAGGTTGATTTGGGTGATGAAAAATCGACCAACTACAAGAAACCTAAGGGGGAAAAGGACACTACTCCCCAAGATGAATCTTCAGAAGAAGATTCTCACAGTAAGCTTGGCATTTCACCCAGAATGCAGGAGCATCTTGATATGGACAAGAATGGCCTCTATCCCAAATGCAAAGCTTACTATAGGGATCACTCTAGAAGGTGAGGAGCGAGGAAAAGCGGGTGAAAGGCCATGAAAGTGATGGCCACTGGGAGTAGCCAGGTAAGTGGCCGCTACCTAAGCAAGATTATGAAGATCAGCCAGACAAGTTTATGAGGCCAAGTTACAAAGAGCACGGTAGAGATTTTCCAGAACTGCTGCGAGGTCGGCCTAGGCTGAGACACGAAGAGTTCGCCACAAGGTTGACTCCTGATCTGCCCATCAGAGCTAAGGGTTATCGAGATTGATCTAGAATGATCAAGCCAATGGAACCATTAGAGGGCCATTGGTATGTGACATAACATCCCAAGTTCCCACAGTATCACCAACCATGACCTTTGTCCAGAACCCAAAAGACCAAGAAACAATGCATCAAGGCGGACTAGCGTAGGTTGGAGGAGTGCGAGGAAAAGGAGGCCCGAGAGGCGAGGGAGTTTTTTTGTAGAAGATATCTCAAGACAAGGGTTATCATGTCTCGATTTGGTATTTCTCCACCTCCACAATGCGTAGTGGCCCCAAAGAAGGCCACAACTGAAGAGAAAGAGAAGAAGAAAGTGGAGCATGAGTCTTCACCAGAGGAGGACATTAAAGAGAGAATAATGTGGAGGGTTGTAAAACATCTGAAAGCCAACTCAACATGCCTTTAGAAACTTGTAAGGGGAAAAAGAAGGAAGACTCTACTAACAACGACGAGAGCAATAGAGGCGATTCCATCCAGTTTGGCACTCTAGGGCGTTTAGTGTCTATCAATGTTCTTGGGTTATTGTCGATATCATTCAAAATCCAGGCCAACAATTAGGATCCCTGGACGGGGATGTCGAGGAAATTGAGGCACTGGGGTTGAGGAAACTGAGGCACAAGGGTCAAGGTTCCTAAATGATGTTGCACCAGCTGAAGTCCAGCTAGAGTGTTCCCCTAAGAATGGCCAAACACAGCAATTGGAGAAAGACAAACAGATGACATTGAGCGGCTAAAAAAATTGGTCATTTAGTAAACCTAAACGGCCTATGACACAACACTTGAAGCCATGGTACATCTGAGCACATCTGGAGAGGAAACCCTTCAATAAGGTCTTGGTAGATAATGGGGGCGGTCATCAATATCTTTCCCATAGCCACATGATGAAGTTGGATAGGAATAAAGAAGATTTGTTCCACATCGAATTGACGGTGAGCGACTTCACTGGTGGGATCAACAAGACAGTGGGAGTTTTACCTGTCGAACTGGTTATCAGCAGCAAGATCGACATTGGAGGTAGTAGAGGCTGATCATACCCTTTTTGTGGTCGACGTCCATATGGCCAAGGCCTGGCTATACGATGAGGGGGTAGGGCCAATGAAGTTCTAGATGTAGGATAAGTATGAAAAACCCATAGAAGTCATGTTTTAGATCGACTTGAAGTCCACAGAGGTCTAGCAAGTGGAGGAAGAAGTCATTCGGCCCACAAATGTATCAAGCCTAAATGATTCTGGAAACACAAAAATTTTGGTTATTAATGGAGCTCAACAACAGTGAGAGAAAGAAGTAGACCGTGAAGGCCTGCATCACTAGGATAAGAACTTATTTGGCAGAAAGGAAGGCCACAACATTACAAGTAGCCAAGGGAGGAGTATGAGGAGAAAGAGTTCAGACAAACTACCTCCCGAGAGTTCATCGGGTTAGACGAAATTGATGTTGCCCCAACCAAGCTTGACGACCTCATTGAGGTTCACGATCCTTTACTTGAAGTTAACATGAACATAGACCAACTTTTTTCAGCAAAATATTGGAGCTAAATTTTCAAGCACGGCTCATACAACTATAAAGAGAATACCGGGATTGTTTTGCCTTGAGTTATAAAGAAATGTCAGGGTTGGATTCAGCCTTATTAGAGCACCGATTACCAATTAGGAGTGGATACAGGCCGATCAAACATGCCCTGAGGTTGATGTCCCAAGAAGTAACCCTACTGGGGAAAGAAGAGATTGAGCGTCTCTTGTAGGCCAAGTGCATCTAAGTGGCGTGATACATGGAATAGGTATCTAACAATGCAATAGTTAAGAAGAAGAATGGCAAGATTAGGGTATGATGTGACTACCATGACCTCAATGTAGCAACCCTGAAAGAAGAATATATCATGCCTTTGGCCGATCAGCTAGTGGATGCAGCGGCTATGAACGTCATCATGCCTTTCATGGATGACAACGCTAGATACCATCAGATCTTCATTAAAGAGGACGACTGGCACAAAACTAATTTCCAATGTCCTGGATCAATACAGACGTTCAAATAGAGGTCATACCATTCAGATTAAAGAACGCAGAAGCAACATACATAGAGCCATTAACAACATCTTCCATGACATGATCAACAAGATTGTAAAGGTGTACATTGACGAAATTATAGTCAATACACAAGACATGGAAAGACACATTAGTGATCCAAAGGCTATTTTTGAAAGGAATCGGGTTCAACAGCTGAAAATGAATCCGTTAAAGTGTGCATTCGGAGTCATAGTTGGGAATTTTTGGAGATTTTTAGTGCACAAGAAGGGAATTGAGGTAGACAGAAATAAGGCAAAGGCTATCATAGAGGTTGCTCCTCCAAAGACTAAGAAGGATTTGTAGCGCCTGATTGGTCAAGTCAATTTTCTCCAACGATTTGTAGCCAAATGCACGGGGAAGGTGCATGCATTCTCGCAGCTCCTAAAGTTGAAAGGTGTAGAAGATTTCAGATGAGAAACGCAGCACTAGGAAGATTTCCACCAAATCAAATAGTACTTGGCCAGTCCTCATGCCACCTATAAAGGGTAGCTCGCTGCTGTTGTACTTGTAAGCAGCTCACAAATCCATTGGATGTCTGTTGGCTTAGAATAATAATATAGGCAACGAACATACCGTTGATTATTAAAGTAGAATTTTGACTCCGGTCGAGCAATGTTATAAGCTAATCGAGAAACTTTGCTTAGGATTGTATTTTGTATCACAAAAGTTGAGAATATATATGATTTCAATTATGGTGTACATTTTTGTGCAAACTGATTTAATTAAATATATGAGAGGTCGAATTGACAAATTGGTCTCAGCCCTGATGGAATTCTAACTTCAATACTTACCATAATGCGTAGTTAAGGGCCAATCATTGGGCACTTTCCTAGCAGACCACCCTTACATAGAAGTAAAAAAAAATACAAGGGATTCACTTGGTTTTTTAGGAGTACCCGCATCATCTCTCATGCCATTGAAACTAAAATTCGACAGATCACGGACACGAGCATTCGTAGGGGCCGAGGGTGATTGAGTCACCTTATTGCCGGGAAACCCACATGTCATTCAAATTAGAATTTGAATGCACTAACAACCAGGCTGAGTATAAGGCATTGATATCAGACTTGAGGTTTTGTTGGGAATGTGAGCATCAACAGTTGAAGTGATTGGTGATTACCAACTAGTCATCAACCAAATTGCAGGCAATTTTCAATGCAAGAGCTAGGAGTTGTGCCTGTTCCACTCCATCGCAATGGCTTTATTGTCAAACTTTGACAACTTGAGATTACGGCCGATCCCAAGGGAATTAAATGGCTAGGTTAACAACTTGGCCTTGCTGGGATAAGGGTTGAGGATTCCTTGAGGCATGGATGAACAACTAACAAGAGTTCAAAAAAGAGTATTGTTGTCCATCAAAGCCAAAGGAATGGAATTCAAGGAATTAATGGTGGTAGCGGAAGAGGAAGATTAGAGGTTCGATGTCATACAGTTCCTGAAATACCTAAATGGAAAAGTAGAGCAGGTCACCAAAAGGCAGGCCGCTAACTATATACTTATAGATGGGGTGCTGTATAGGAAAAAGGATGCACGATGACTTGTTGTTAAGGTGCATCAACAAAGAAGAGTCCATATTGGTAATGGCCAAAAGCCACGAATGAATATGTGACGCACATCATGACGATATTAAGATGTGTTGGCTTATTAGCAAAAATGACTTATTGACCAACATCTTGAAGGATTGCATCAAATATGCAAGGGGTTTCCAGGTGTATCAATGCCATGGACCTATCCAAACTGCGTCCGCAATGCAGATGTAGCCCATGATAAAAGCCATGGCCGTTTAGAGCATGGGCCATAGAATTAATCGGAAAGATCTTTCTCCCGTCTACAAGACAACATTCTTTTATCATATTGGCCACCGACTATTACACTAAGTGGGTTGAGACCATCCCGATGAGAATGGTCAATCAGACCGACATCATTTGAATGATAAAGGAAATATAGCGCATCGATTCGGGCTTCCCCAGCACATAGTGTCCGACCAAGGAACAATATTTGTAGGAAGCGAAGTGAAGGGTTTTGCAGAAGAATATGACTTCAACATCATTCATTCACTCCATACTACGGGCAAGGAAACAGTCAAGTTGAGTCCACCAATAAAGTGATGAAAAGAATTATAGACAAAATGATGGAAGACAACCAAAGGGGCTGACATAATAAGCTGTCAGAGGCACAATGGGTGTACAGAATGTCCAAAAAGATTTAGCACCGTAGTTACACCATTCAAGTTGACCTACGAGCATGACGCGGTCTTGCCAATGGAGATCACCGTAAATTTATTGTGCATGGCTTTTTAGCAGTCCAACTGAATACGATGAGGCTATGATAATAGATCTTGAAGACATAGATGAAGTGTGATTAGGCACATTAGATTGTATTAAGGTGCAGAAGCTAAGGACCACCAGAGTGTACAAATAGAAGAGTCAAAAACAAGACATTTGGGATAGCTGACTTGGTTTGGAAGTCAAGATTGCCTTTAGGACTTAATGACCAAAGATTTGGAATATGGTCTGCTCACTTGGAAGGGTCTATTGAAGTTCTAGAAATTAAGAAGATTGGTGTTTACCACTTAAGGGACTTAGATGGAGAGAGTCACAATTGCTCCATTAACGGATAGTTTTTGAAGGCCTACAAACCAACGGTCTAGGAGGCTGCGGAACGGGAACAAGACCTTTAAAAATAAGAGGTCACTGTCAGTGGCCCAAGGCAAGCAAACTATCATTACAGGTTTGTCCTAACATTCGATAGTTGTAAGAAGTGCAACAAGATAGAAATGGATGAATAACATTGCAAGTTTTATTTATGGAATCTTTGTACAAGTACAGTGAATATAATTTGTAAAATAAAAATACAACAAAGTGCTACATCAAAGTAGCCTGCTTCTTGAGGATTGTCGACCCAATTTGAAGATGACAACTTGCACGCCAGAGACAAAGAAAGGAGTAGAGGAGGAAGCAAAAGCTTGGGTGCATGAGGCATTATAGACCTCTGGCATAGGCCTTCCTAGTCAGAAACTTCCCCAACTTATAGATATTCCTTAGTGTCCACCTCCCAATTCTAGATGAGTGCTGAAGTAACTCATCCTATAGTCATGCCGAAGACAAAAAGAGGGAAACAAGTTCTAGGGCCATGAGATGCACTGGAAACTAGATGTAGTATATTCTTCCGACTTCTCCAAATGCATGCATCAATCCATGCTGCCTTACCCCAAAGATAAGGATATTCAACATGACCAAAGAATACAGGCGCAAGGAGGCACCTATCTGGAGGAAGAACATAAAGTAAGTTGGTAAAGCCAACTGTTGATGTTAAGGGAAAAATACAAAGTAACAAATTTTGCTAAGACTGAAGCAGAAAATGGCTGAGGACTAACAAATTCATCCTCCAATTATCTCTCTTCTTGGTCAGGAGGGTTATAAGGAAGAAGGTTTTTGCTTAATAAGGAAAACATTTTTGAGAGTTTCTAGTTTGCTCCGAATTGCCCAGTACTTATGGGTGTTTATAGCCCATAAAGAGTTTGAATGCATTAATGGTCTCGTCTCGGGAACCACCAATATTTATGGTAGTTTATTGATGGGAGAATAAAGCGTTGCTAAGGCAGTTAAATTGCCTAGATGCATGCACAAGGTTCAAACGACGGAGATGTGATTTAAATGGCAATAAATTCTAGTTAAGTCGAAGCCATTTCAACCGTCACGTGGGAAATGAAAAGACAAATATAATCAAAGAAGTAAAGGGAAAAATAATCCATCTTTATTTATATTTCATTTCTCTAGAAATTGTACATGATTAGAAAAATTGGTTTCTAGTTGGTATAGTGACTTATTAATGGCCAAGAGTTCGGTTGCAGCTGACTCGATAGAGGCCGAGCCATTGTCCACATAGGCCAAAACAGCTTACACAACAGTCTTATTTCTTTCAAGCAATCTTGGTAGGACACAAAATTCTCTAACAAGGTCGCAAGTTGAGCCTCCAACTCAACAATTTGGCAGTCTATCTCAGCCATCTTTTGAGGGGGAGAGGCAAAGCGATTGGAATGGCAAGAATAAGACTGGATGTGTTGATGCAAGTTGACTAGTCATTCTTTTTGGTCATGAACGATGACAAGGCAGTCTTGGCATTTCTGATACAATGGTCTGGCCTCTTAAAGAAGGTTCAGAAGCTCATCAACAATAAAGGGAGAAGCGACCAGCGCCCTAATTGATTGGAGTCGTTCCTTGAGAAGTTCTACATCATCTACCAAGATTTTCAGGATGACCGTTGATGATCAGCAAAGAGGTTTGGTGATGAGTCTCAAAGTCGTGACTCAAGATTAACCCTAAACTCCAAAAAGAGATAGGGCCAATGGAGAGGCAGCTTTGAGAGAGGCCAGAACAAAAGACATGGCAGTCATCGTTGCAAGGATAAAATTAGAAGTTGGCATGGCGATCTGAGTCGGACCACAACTTGGTTAGCTTCAACGACCGAAGGAGTAGCTTGGCCTATTGAGGGACCAAGAGGTTCTGGCTCAAAAGATGGACCCTCCACCTTAAGATCCACAATTTCGACACCTACCATATCAGTGGCCATATCATCAAAAGATAGTGTTAGTGGAACCAAGGCAGTAGCGTCCATAGAAGAGGTGATTAGACCTAGTTAGTGCATAATTTAATTAAGTGAATAAGACAATTGTGTTAGTTAAATAAAGTTAAACTAGTCAAAATAAGCCTTATTAGGGTTAGTATGTGAATTAGGGATAATGCATTAATTATTGTTCTTTACAGGGTTTTATGCGTCAAAACTACAAACTACCGGGGAGCCAATTGTGACAAAGCTACAAATTCTAGGATGACAATTATTAAAGCTCTAAACAAAGAGAGATTAAAGTAATCCAAATGCCATCTTTTGGAAGTTTATGAATGACAACTTTTGGAAGCTTGTGAATGACAACTTTTGGAAGCTTGTGAATGACAACTTTTGGAAGCTTGTGAATGTCATCTTTGGGGTTTGTAAATGTTATCCCTTGAAGTTTGTAAAGGCTATTTTTTTTGGTTGCCTATAAATACCCACCCCTTGGGTCTTGTAAAGATCATCACTTTTTCATTTGTATCATTTTCTTGGAGAGAACTTTTGGTTGTGGAAAACCCTCCAAAAGTAATTTCTTTCTTTGTTGCTTTATTATATTGTTGCTCTCTTTTAATTGAAGTATTGTCTTCTTTTATTGTAGTTTGTCTCTTTTAATTTCATGTCCAGAAGAAAGATAGATTACTTTTGGTTGTGGATCACCCTCCAAAAGTAACTACTTTTCTTCTACTTTTAATTTGTGTTTTATATCTTTCACTTTCATTGCTTGAGCTTTCTTCTTTCTTAGAGGAGTGAAACTCTTCCACTTTTCTAGAGCTTTACCAAAGCCGTGAAGGGTGGAACGTGATTCACTCATTCTTCGTTGAAGATCGGCTCCTTGTTTAGTGTATTTCATTTTCTATGTCCTCTACTTGGAGGGATGAGCATCACTCACTTTTCTAGCTTTACCAAAGTCATGAAGATTGAGTAGTTTCTCATTCACTCTTTAGTAAGAGGTGAAGGACATGTATAAATTATCCGGAAGTTATATTTGTGCATTGTTCTTATGCTTAATGTTGAATATTCCCCTTGCTTATTGGATGATTGATTGCATCTAGCAAAGCTAAGGTACTTTGTAAAATCATGGGTCCCTTCTATGACACAGATGACTCTTGCATAGAAAGGTTCATGAGTTCTAGGCAAGTACCCCAGCTAGATCTTCATGACTACCCTTCAATCTTCCCCATTATTGTGTTCCAATTAAAGAATGAAAATGGAATATTGATGTCATGATTGGATGTCTTGTAGAAACACTTGCTTGTTTGTAGACGGGTTAAGTCTCAGCACAGATAATTCTTGTAAACTTCTAGAAAGACATAGGAATCATGTCCTTAATTCTCATAATCCACCTTTATCTTCCGATTAACCCGCTGTTGACACGGGGGTTAATTGAGTTATCACGCACAAGTATAACAAACCGGATAATTAACTACATGTCCAGATCCTTGAACTAAAGAGTGACTCTTTTATATTAAAGTCTATCTCACATTTTGTGTAGAAAACTCTCCTGGAAAGAATTTTATATTCTGTCCAGAAAGAATCTTGAACACCACAATTTCAAATCTCAAAGGATACAACCAACTGGTCTCCACCACTGCTTACTTTGAAACACTAACAACAGCTCCCTGTGGATTCGACTCCGGACTCAAACCGGATTATTACTACAGCTTGACCGCCTGCACTTGGGTGTACACATTTCGGATCAAGTCAAGTTTTTGGCGCCGTTGCCGGGGAGCCATAAAAAGTGTTTGAAGGTAAAAGGTAAAATACCTTTCTTTTTTTGTATATTCTTTGGTTTACTATGAATAATTTTGTTTTGTTTTATTTTCTTTATTTTTATGTCTGATGGCACTCCTCACTATCAGAATTGGCCAGCAGAATCGTTTGAGTCTGTGAATCAGCCTACACCAAATTCACCTAGATCAGTAGCAGACTCCTGTGAGGGAAGTATGACAAATAATGAGAGAAACGAAGAAGTCCCTATGAGAGAGAGAGAAGTACCTAACATTCGAACTTTGCGGGATCACCTAAATCCCACAAGAAATAGTGTCCCCTCTTGTTTTGTATTCCCTGAAAATGTTCCCCCCTTTACTGTAAAGCCGGGGACAGTGCAACTGTTACCTGTTTTTCATGGATTGGATGAAGAAAATCTATATCTGCATATAAAAGATTTTGAGGAAGTATGTGGAACTTTTCAAGACAATTCTGAACTGTCCAAGATGAAACTTTTTTCTTTCTCTTTAAGGGACAAAGCTAAACAATGGCTAAGTTCTTTAAAAGCTCTTTCAATACCTAACTGGCAGACATTACAGAATGAATTTTTCAAAAAGTTTTTTCCTCTACACCGCACTAATGCACTCAAAAGACAGATCATGAATTTTTCGGTCAAAGAAGGAGAAATTTTTTACCAAAGTTGGGAGAGATTCAAAGATCTTCTCCAATCCTGCCCACACCATGCTTTTGAGAATTGGACTTTGGTAGGATTTTTCTATGACTCTTGCCCTCTAGACTACGTCAGTTCGTCGAAATGATGGCCCAAGGAGAATTTATGGAAAAAAGTCCGGAAGAGGCATTCAATTTTTTTGATACCATATCTGATAGTTCTCAGATGTGGGACTCAGCCTCCCCTACCACTGTTGAAACCAGACCATCTCCTTCCTAAGGAGGTAAGTATGTCTTGAGAGATGATGATGACCTAAGAGCGAAAATGTCTACGTTGTCTCGAAAGCTTGAAGCTTTAGAGATGAATAAGGTCCATCAAGTTGAGGTTAGCTCTTCCACAGAACAAGTGTGTGGAATCTGTGCGCTAATAGGGCACCCTACTGGGGAGTGTCCCACCATCCCAACTTTCAAAGAGGTCTTGTTGGAACAAACAAATGCAGTTTCCAACTTCAACAAGCCTTACTCCAACCTATACTCTGAAACATACAATCCAGGGTGGCGGAACCACCCGAACTTCAGTTGGAGGAACACATAACCAACGCCCATGAACCAACAACAAGGTTCATACCCACCACCTCAAGGACCTCCCGCATATCAACCATACCAACCACCACAAAAGAGGAGCCTTGAGGACACACTGAATCAGTTCATGCAAACCCAAATGAACTACAAAACTCATTCCACACAGGCTTTCACGGATTTCAAAACCCAGACCACTCAATCTTTCGAGGATCTTAAAAGCCACATCCAAAGGCTGACCCAATCCATGGCCACACACGAAAAGGGCAAGTTCCCTGCCCAACCAAAGCAACCACAAGGCCAATTCCATGTGGGGAACCCGTCAACCACAGGAAACCCACAAGACTAAGCCCAAGTTGTCACTACACTAAGAAGTGGCAAGGTGATTGACCAGACCATCAGAGACAAGCTCATCCCAGTCAACTCATCATTTGAGCCTGAACCAATTGAGACTGAACTTGAAGTAGAACCTGAGTCTATGATTGAGCAAGAGCCAGAACCTTCTGAGGAAAAAGAGCCGTCGTGTTCCATTCCTACTCCTTTTCCTCATAGACTCAAAACCAAACAGAAGTTGAAAAATTAGCCTGAAATTTACGAGCTTTTTAAGCAAGTAAAGATCAACATCCCTCTTCTGGATGCAATCAAACAGGTTCCTTCTTATACCAAGTTTCTGAAACACTTGTGCACAATCAAGAGAAGCCAAAATGTCCAAAAAAGAGCCTTCTGGACAGAACAAGCCAGTGCCCTTCTTCAACACAAAACCCTTCCAAAATACAAAGACCTAGGGTGTCCGACTGTGTCGTGTGTCATTGGAAACTTTCGAATTGAACAAGCACTGTTAGACCTTGGAGCCAGTGTTAATTTGCTACCCTACTCTGTCTACCAACAGTTGGGTCTAGGTGAATTCAAACCCACTTGTGTCACACTCCAGTTGGCTGACAGATCTGTCAAAACCCCTAGAGGCATTGTTGAAGATGTACTTTGTCCAAGTGGACAACTTTGTCTTCCCTGTGGACTTCATTGTTCTGGATACTCAGCCAGCAATATATTCGGAGAACCAAATTCCCGTCATTCTTGGTCGAACTTTCCTAGCAACTTCCAATGCACTAATCAATTGCAGGAATGAAGTCATGAAATTAACTTTTGGGAATATGACTCTTGAACTGAACATTTTCAATATTGCTAAGCATCTACAAGAAGACAAGGAAGAAAGGGAAATAAACTCCATTGAATCTTTGATACAAGAACATTTGAATGACATATTCTGTGAGAACCCTACTGAATCTTCTCTGCTAGAGTTCATCTCATCTAAAACAACAGATGATGGCCCAAATCCACAAAGTTGCCCTACTCATGCTGTTGAGACATGGGCCCCCAAATTCGAAGAGATTTCACCAAGTGGTACAAAGCCACTCTCATCAAGTATCAAGCCACCAAAGCCTGAATTGAAACCTCTCCCATCTGACCTCAAATATGCATTCTTAGGAGAGGATGAGTCATACCCAGTGGTGATTTCATCTAAGCTTACGGACTTGCAAGAGTCTAAGTTGATTGAAGTTCTCAAACTCCATAAAAGCACCATTGGGTGGACCATCGCTGACTTGAAAGGTATAAGCCCATTAATCTGCAATCATGCTATATACCTTGAAAAGGATTCAAAACCCTCTCGTCAAATGCAACGACGACTGAACCCTCATATGAAGGAAGTTATGAAAACTGAGGTGCTTAAGCTGTTAGATGCAGGGATAATCTTCCCCATCTCTGATAGCAAGTGGGTTAGTCCAACCCAAGTTGTGCCCAAAAAGTCTGGGGTCACAGTGGTCAAAAATGATGCAAATGAACTAGTACCAACTCGAGTCGTCATAGGATGGCGAATGTGTATTGACTATCGAAAACTCAATTTGGTCACTAGAAAATATCATTTTCCTCTTCCATTTCTTGACCAAGTCCTAGAGAGAATTGCAGGCCACACATTCTACTGTTTCCTAGATGGCTATTCTGGATACAATCAAATTGAGATAGCATTAGATGATCAGGAGAAAACAACCTTCACATGCCCCTTTGGCACTTTTGCATTCAAAAGGATGTCATTTGGACTTTGTAACGCTCCTGCAACATTCCAAAGATGTATGCTAAGCTTGTTCAGTGACATGGTTGAAAATTTTTTGGAAGTATTCATGGATGACTTCTCTGTTTATGGTGACTCATTTGATTTGTGTCTGACCAACCTAGAAAAGGTGCTAATCAGATGTAAGGAAGCTAATCTAGTGCTAAATTGAGAAAAATGTCATTTCATGGTAACGCAAGGCATTGTCCTTGGTCACATTGTGTCGTCTGAGGGCATGAAAGTTGACAAGACAAAAATAGATCTGATTGGAAATTTGCCTGCCCCTAAGACTGTAAAGGATGTCCGATCATTCCTAGGACATGCAGGTTTTTACAGGAGATTCATAAAAGATTTCAGTACTATAGCCAAACCCATGTGTCATCTTCTGAGTCAGGATGTACTTTTTGTGTGGAATGAAGCATGCCAGAAAGCTTTTGACAAGCTTAAAGGCATGTTAATTTCTGCTCCAATAATGCAACCCCCTGACTGGACTCTTCCATTTGAATTAATGTGTGATGCAAGTGATTTTGCTGTAGGTGCTATGTTGGAACAAAGAAAATATAAAAAACCTCATGTGATTTACTATGCAAGCAAAACTTTGAATGATGCTCAAATGAATTATTCAACAACTGAAAAAGAATTGTTTGTTGTAGTTTTTGCTCTGGAAAAATTCCGTTCTTATCTTGTTGGTTCTTCTGTTACTGTATTCACTGACCATGCAGCCCTAAAATTCTTGCTCACAAAGAAGGACGCCAAGCCAAGACTCTTGAGATGGATACTCTTGCTCCAAGAGTTTGATCTTGTCATCAAAGACAAGAAAGGTGTCGAGAATGTGGTGGCAGATCATCTGTCTAGATTAACATATGAATTTCGTGAAGATGGACTGCCAATCAATGAGAAATTTCTCGATGAACAACTGTTCATGATTGATAAGACACCATGGTATGCGGATATTGCTAACTTCCTTGCTATTGGTACGTTCCCACCGTCCTTTACCATGATGGAAAAAAAGAAATTTCTGAGGGAGGTTCGTAACTTCTTTTGGGAGGATCCTTACGTATTCAAGTACTGTAAGGATCAAATCATAAGGCGTTGCATCCCCGCTCATGAAAGCAGCCAGGTAATAACATTTTGTCATTCTGAAGCATGCGGTGGCCATTTTTCATCAAGGAAAACCGCTGTAAAAATCCTGCAGTGTGGATTTTATTGGCCCACACTTTTCAAAGATGTCCATGCTTTTTGTTTAACTTACGATAGATGTCAAAGGTTGGGAAACATTTCTAAAAGAAACATGATGCCGTTAAACCCCATTCTGGTAATTGAAATTTTTGACTGTTGGGGCATCGATTTTATGGGACCATTTCCCCCTTCCTTTGGCTATCTATACATTTTAGTGGCCGTAGACTATGTATCTAAATGGGTTGAAGCAAGTCCATGCCGAAACAATGATCACCGCACAGTGATCAAATTTTTAAAAGAAAATATTTTGTCCCGGTTTGGAATTCCGAGATCAATCATAAGTGATGGGGGTGCTCATTTTTGCAATCGTCCATTCTGGAATTTAATGAGAAAATACTTGATCTTTCACAAAATTGCAACCCCTTATCACCCACAAACTAGTGGACATGCTGAATTAGCTAATCGGGAGATCAAATTAATTTTAGAAAAAACGGTAAATCCAGACCGCAAAGATTGGTCATTAAGACTAACTGATGCACTCTGGGCATATCGCACTACTTTCAAAACAATTTTGGGCATGTCTCCTTATCGATTAGTCTATGGAAAGCCATGTCACCTACCTGTGGAATTGGAACATAGGGCATACTAGGCCATTAAAGCAATGAATTTTGACCTAGACAAGGCCGGACTAACAAGGAAACTTCAGATAAATGAATTGGAGGAATTAAAAAATGAAGCATATGAGAATGCTAAGATTGCGAAAACCAGAATGAAAATTTTTCATGACAAGAACATTGTACGGAAGTCTTTTGAACCTTCTCAAAAAGTCCTATTGTTCAATTCAAGACTCCGCCTCTTTCTTGGTAAGTTGAAGTCAAGATGGACTGGGTCTTACATTGTCAAAAAGGTGTTTGACCATGGAGCAGTTGAAGTAGAAAACCCATCGAATGAGAATATCTTTACTGTTAATGGTCAGCGGTTGAAACCATTTTTGGAGGACTTTGTTAAAAATGTGGACACCATTCTTTTGATGGAACCAGAATATCCCTCCGAGATTCGCGCCTGCCGACACTCAAATGGATCGGGTCAGGAAAAATACATCCTGACCCGACCCGAGAGAACACCTTTATGAGGCCCTCACCTTTTGTCTCCCTCTCATTCACCGCTGTCGGCCCCCCTTTCCTTCTTCTTTTTCTCTTTTCTTCTTCTTCTTCTTCTTCGTTCTCCGTCTTCTGCAAATACAACCCTTTTTCTTTTTTTTTTTCCAATCCACCAACCCACCCCCTGCAAATCCATGACCTTATACCCCGATGACCCACTCCTTTGTTTAATAATTTGTCTTATATGTTTGTATTTGTACATGGGTGCTCTTTTTCTGCTCGCACTTAGGGTGAGGGGTTTCCAGCCTAACCCAGATCTCCCTAGAGATGAGTAATTGTTTTGTTTTCTTTGTAGGTTTCGGCAGATGAACAGATCTCCGCCATTCAACCTAATCTCCAAGATCCGTGAACTGGTAAATTCGAAACATTGGGGACAATGTTCTGTTTAGGTTGGGGGGTGAGAAGTACAGTTCATATTACCACCATGTGCTCGTAAATTTTTAAAATTTTTGTTGTTGTTTTTGTTGCTGTTGTTGTTGTTCTTCTGATCATATTATGTACCTTGCCTTGTATAAATTGAGAATTATGTCTGTGAGTCAGATTCAATCGTCTTTGTGACTGGCAGACGTGAAAGAACCAGATAGTGAGTCTTAAAGTTTAGAAATCATGGATGTTAAAATTTTTTGGTTTAGTCTAGGAGTTCTACGCACTTTTCCATCTGATGTGCACACTGTGATCATGAGAAAAGCAAGACTGGTAAGGAAGGCCGAAATCCAAGAAAAACAAGCGAAACCCATCTGTGGCAGAAGCACTTTTTCCAAACGCTGTCGTGCCAAAAAGTTGGGTGCCTGTAAACAGTGTGACAGAGTCTTTCACGAGAAAAGATATAACCAGTGTTCTGAACCAATTTCCGGTCGCGCACTCGATCGATTAGACTGGATAGTGAATGGGCTGAGTAAGGATTATCCTGATACGCCATGCTATTCCGGTACTTTGTTTAACTTGTGAGAGAGGAAATTGGGAGAGTCACTGGTTGTTCGAACTACACAGACACAGAGGGAGACTCGGATTAGATTTTGACTAATAAATGACAAAGATGTGGAAAAATGTGTTTTGGGGGTGAAGGTTAATGGTCCGAACGTTTTTTGTAAAAAGTGAAAATATTTTTTTAGATGTACAAAGTCTTTTTGTTGAAATAAAGATGTGGGCCGAGTAAGGAATGTCCTAAAATGCCAACCTATAGCGTGGGTAGGGACTTATCCTGAGACACCATAGTTTTTCAAGTTCAATGGGTCGAGTAAGGAATGTCCTAAAATGCCAACCTATAGCGTGGGTAGGGACTTATCCTGAGACGCCATAGTTTTCCAAGTTCAATGGTATTTTCTCTATGCTTAAATGTCAAATGTACATTGGTATTTGTTATTCTTAAGGTACAGAATGACCAGACTCGAAAATGGAATCGGTATATAACCGACATTCCACGAAAAACCTGACATTACCAGTGGAGATGACAAAGAATACCATGGTAAGTTTTGAGTCTTGCTATACTTCTGAGAGACAATTAACATTTACTCAAGTAAGATCTTTCACTCTCTATTTTTGAATAATCTCATTAAATTTGCTTTGATTGACGCAACTAAGGCAATCTGTTGACATATCCCCTAAGAGATCTGTTCATACGACACATACTTGTGCACACATACTTGAGAAAGGATCTTAGGCCATCTTTGACTGAATTTTGAGCCTTAAGCCATTTCTTTTACAAAATTATATCCCTAGTTAACCGTGATTGAGCCTTCAATGAACGATCTTTTTCCAAATAGCCCGTATGATTACCAAGCGACAAGAGAATATACTTGACATACCTTTGCTATCTAAATTTCTTGCACCCTCTTATAAATCAATATGATACAGAAATGCAAGAAAAAGGGAAAAGGCTACAGAGGCTACTATTCAATGACAAGAAAAATCGATGGGAATAATTGAAACAGAAAAGAAACAGAAATGCAGGAAATTGCCAAGAAAGTGAAAAAAAAAATGAGAAAAATGAAAGAAAGAAATATCATTTCTGGGCAAGATGTCGAAAAGCTAGAAAGAAGTGTGCTACATTACAGAATGAAAGGATAGCTTTTGAATATCATTGACGTCATTTCGTTAGCCACTGACCTCTAGCCACATTACAACCTATAAAAAGCCCTAATTGATCTCAAGTCTGTTGCATGCATGTGTCGTTAACCAAAATTGGGGTATGGTAAATAGTATTTCTTTAAATTGTATCAATATTCTTTCATGAGATTATGCCAAACATGATTAGTTTGTTTCCTTAAACTTCACTCCCTTCCTAATTGTGCATATGATTTTTCGATTGGCCACCCTCTGATCACATGCCCCGTGAGAGACAAGTCACTATAATCGGAGCGAACTTTTGCTGAGAGCATTCTACGAGAGGTTTGTGAAATCGAAGCTAACCATGGAAGGTGGTAAAATGGAGTGTTTGTTATATAACAATTCTTGTTGCTAGAATGATCATTCTTATTACATAGGGAATTTCAAATACCAATATAACAAGTGTTTATTTTTGCATATATTACGTACCAATGACAGAGAATTGTTCTATTTTTCTTTAAAAAAAAAAAAAAATTAACTAAAGGATGGGGTGTCTCAATGAACATGTTGCTAACTCATATACACATCTTTTTAACTGGAGTTTGTAGGTAGCTTCACTGGAAACCTTCATGAGACAAAACTCGTCCACTAGGGATCACCTAGGGGTTTAATGGCTTGTTGCATATGCTAAATGCAATCGTGTTATCTACGAAACTGATTTTATGTTGTTTTGTTGTTATTTATTACTAGGGACTAGTAATATTTAGGTTGTGGGGTGTGATTAGACCTAGTTAGTGCATAATTTAATTAAGTGAATAAGACAATTGTGTTAGTTAAATAAAGTTAAACTAGTCAAAATAAGCCTTATTAGGGTTAGTATGTGAATTAGGGATAATGCATTAATTGTTGTTCTTTTCAGGATTTTATGCGTCAAAACTACAAACTACCGGGGAGCCAATTGTGACAAAGCTACAAATTCTAGGATGACAATTATTAAAGCTCTAAACAAAGAGAGATTAAAGTAATCCAAATGCCATCTTTTGGAAGTTTGTGAATGACAACTTTTGGAAGCTTGTGAATGACAACTTTTGGAAGCTTGTGAATGACAACTTTTGGAAGCTTGTGAATGTCATCCCTTGGGCTTGTGAATGGCATCTTTGGGGTTTGTAAATGTTATCCCTTGAAGTTTGTAAAGGCTATTTTTTTTGGTTGCCTATAAATACCCACCCCTTGGGTCTTGTAAAGATCATCACTTTTTCATTTGTATCATTTTCTTGGAGAGAACTTTTGGTTGTGGAAACCCTCCAAAAGTAATTTCTTTCTTTGTTGCTTTATTATATTGTTGCTCTCTTTTAATTGAAGTATTGTCTTCTTTTATTGTAGTTTGTCTCTTTTAATTTCATGTCTAGAAGAAAGATAGATTACTTTTGGTTGTGGATCACCCTCCAAAAGTAACTACTTTTCTTCTACTTTTAATTTGTGTTTTATATCTTTCACTTCCATTGCTTGAGCTTTCTTCTTTCTTAGAGGAGTGAAACTCTTCCATTTTTCTAGAGCTTTACCGAAGTCGTGAAGGGTGGAACGTGATTCACTCATTCTTCGTTGAAGATCGGCTCCTTGTTTAGTGTATTTCATTTTCTAAGTCCTCTACTTGGAGGGATGAGCATCACTCACTTTTCTAGCTTTACCAAAGTCATGAAGATTGAGTAGTTTCTCATTCACTCTTTAGTAAGAGGTGAAGGACATGTATAAATTATCCGGAAGTTATATTTGTGCATTGTTCTTATGCTTAATGTTGAATATTCCCCTTGCTTATTGGATGATTGATTGCATCTAGCAAAGCTAAGGTACTTTGTAAAATCATGGGTCCCTTCTATGACACAGATGACTCTTGCATAGAAAGGTTCATGAGTTCTAGGCAAGTACCCCAGCTAGATCTTCATGACTACCCTTCAATCTTCCCCATTATTGTGTTCCAATTAAAGAATGAAAATGGAATATTGATGTCATGATTGGATGTCTTGTAGAAACACTTGCTTGTTTGTAGACGGGTTAAGTCTCGGCACAGATAATTCTTGTAAACTTCTAGAAAGACATAGGAATCATGTCCTTAATTCTCATAATCCACCTTTATCTTCCGATTAACCCGCTGTTGACACGGGGGTTAATTGAGTTATCACACACAAGTATAACAAACCGGATAATTAACTACATGTCCAGATCCTTGAACTAAAGAGTGACTCTTTTATATTAAAGTCTATCTCACATTTTGTGTAGAAAACTCTCCTGGAAAGAATCTTATATTTTGTCCAGAAAGAATCTTGAACACCACAATTTCAAATCTCAAAGGATACAACCAACTGGTCTCCACCACTGCTTACTTTGAAACACTAACAACAGCTCCCTGTGGATTCGACTCCGGACTCAAACCGGATTATTACTACAGCTTGACTGCCTGCACTTGGGTGTACACATTTCGGATCAAGTCAAGAGGCTGCAGAAACAAGGACGTTAACTGGCCTGAGGGGCTCAAGGCTAGCAAAAATCGCCTCCTAAGAAGGGTCCGCGCTAGCAGAAATGGACGCTGACTAAGATTTCAGTAACACGAACCGATGCAGAGAAATCAAGCAAACCGTTCATTATTACTTTGTGTTGGTGAACACGACGAACGAGGGGAGCATTGTCTTCAACATCATGTTCCTTGTCAACTTAAAAGTGCACCGTGGGCGCAGGAGAAATAGTGAAAGAGCGTTGTCGTTCCTCATTACGGCGAGACCTTTGTGGAGAAGAAGGAATGGTTGTAGAAGCCAAGTCCATGAAAGCCACAGGTCAGGATTAAGAGCTTAAGGCTTAACAGAAGGGGAATGAGAAGTCTGAACCATGCTAGCCCTCATAGATGACTGATCGCATAGGGGTAAGCCTACATGATGAAGGATAAATGTTGTGTTGTCCCTAAACTACCGAGAAACATAGCATTTCGACCAAAATTTATAAGTCTTTAGGACGTCAAACGTCTCAGTAGAGGAATTCATATGGAATGAACAAAGGGCAAGGGAATTGCAGAGGGTGACTTCTCGAACATTGATATCGGTCAAATTAGGCCGATTGGTTAAATGAGTGTTGAGAATGTGAGAAAAAGGGTAAGGAATTTGCTACGCTAAGATGAACTAACGAGTAAACTATTGAAGCATGTAAACCTCGACGCCGCAGTGAGCATTGGAACCCTGAGTCAACCCCAAGCCAAAATGCAAGTCTCAGGAGCAAAGATAAGAAAACCAAACATCCACGTGAGTAGAAGCAACGTTAGACGAAGCCTCTCCAGGTTGATAGAGTAACCATTCTAGTCCCCGATTCTAGGCAAATGACATCCAAATAGGCTGTGAGTTGTCCAAGTTGTACAAATAATAAAAAAATTCAGTAAAGGAGTATTCCTTAGAAGGGGCTATGGCAAATAAACGGCCATAGGAAAAAGAGGCATTTTCAGTAGGCGAAATGGAGAGTTTTGGAAAATAGAAGCGAAGCCACCTTTGGAGAACCCAAAGGGGACCTGAGCCTTATTCATCTTCGACTCCACTATGTCATGTATTCCATGATAAAGATGGGCAAGAATTATAGGAGCAAGGGCATAAGAAGCCCCCATGGTCTGATTCATGGCCAGCAGAATGTACTCCTTAGTATCCTTGTACGACGATTGTAGAAAAAGAAGTGGTTGAGCCAATAAAGCAGGTACAAGATGTGTTTATTTGTATGATATTGGAGATTTATCGCGGCTGCAATAAAAAGGGAAAAGGCAAAAAAACTGGCTTACTTGACACATCAGTTGGGAAAATAAAGCTTGCTTTAGTATGAGGAAGCAGAGCGTTAGCCTTGGCCCCAAAAGGAGGAAAGTCGAGGAGTACAAATGTATCATATATTGTGAAGCCCATCATTCCAAAGCGAAAGTGAAAGGCATTGTACGCCACATACCAAAACAAAAGAGCACAGCTAAGTAGCGACTTGTCAATGGGCATTACGATAATGCTAAGTTCTATATCATCGTAAATGCCACAAATTGCCTTTTTCCTCTTTAACACGAGTGACTCACGAGACCCAATCAGGAGTAGGGGCCTTCCATGCACGAACTGGATTGCCACTAATCCAGTTCAACTATGGGAGAAGTTCTTCAAACCTAAAAGGAAGAGACAGATTAGAGTTGAGGTAGATGTTGCAAATTTCGTCTGAAGGGAGTTCTTTGAAAGTGGGCCCAAGGCCCATCTCTATCAGAGAAGATTCAAAGAGTGGGACAAAGGTATAAGGATTGACATGATCAATCGGTACCCATGTAAGAACTACTTCAAGGGCAACAATGCTTGGGGTCACCATCGAAGAAAAAGAAGAGAAAGTCAGAATAACGACAAAAATGCAAGTCTGAGGATGGATTATATAGGCTCGATGAACGAACCATTGCAACGATGAAATGATATGGACATATCGCGTGCCAGCCATTTCTTTTAGATTTGAAAGGATGAACAAAAGACCAAAATCTTACACGTGGAGGCTAAGCCACACACTCAGAGCTTCATAGCCAATGGTCGGGTGACCGCTAAGCAAGGCAATTAGGGCGACAATAGTTTAAGTTCAAAGAACCAAAATGACGCTCCGAATATGAAGTGTTCAATCACATTGTTCTTTTGGGGGGAAGGGGGAGGGCAATCTTTACACCCAAAAATTGCGAAATCTAAGGGTCACACATGTAAGCAATCCAATGATCATAAAAGAGTTTGTGAGAGTCCACACTTAACAGGGTGGTTAAGGAAGTAGGACTCTAAAAATCCTAAGATTTAAGAAAATATCACATCATGAGCCGTCAATTGGAGAAGGTTTGGCGCACATTTGCACATCTCGAGGGAGAAGGCCATGATTACAGTCATAGTCGAAAAATATGGTTTTGACGGTTGAAGGTCATCTCCTATAAATAATGAGGGCAATGATATAGAGAAAGGATCCTCGATCAAACATAACAACTTTGCATAGAGCTAGTCTCTTTCCTACTTACTTGTTTTATTTCTTAGCAAATTTACTTTAATCAGTAATCCATTACTCCGATGATATTTACCATTTTTCTTCATTTAATATTGAGTACAATAATCTTTTCATCTTCCAAGTTTAGTTTCTCTGCTACTTTACATTCTAGTTTTCTTTCTACGTTCCAGTCCATTACATTACAAGTTGAAAAATTATTTAAGTCCTTGGTTCCGAAGGCATACAACAAAAATCAAAAGTAACCTTACGCCTCGTTACAATCATCTAAATAGTCACAATTTTAGAACCTCACACCAGTTCGAATAGGTAAGGTCGTACGTGTTTGGGTCTTATGTCCAATCAGACTTTGGCACGCCCGCAATCCAAAAATATGTCAAACACATATATACACCCTCATCTATCTAAAAAAATATTCATGTATATATAGAGATACATGTATATGCAATAAGAAAGAACGAGAGAGAACAATCCACTAATAAGTTATAATGGCAGGGGTGAAAAAAGTAATGTTCTAGGGTTAAAATTTAGACTGCCTTAGGAAAAAATGAGGGTAGAATTGAAATTCAATTTAATCATTTAAATGAACCTAATGACTTCGCGATAAGTCAAGAACGAGCTATTTTGAGAAGTCAGCAATGGGAATTTCACCAATGGTCTTCTGGCCAAGAATTCAGAAGTGTAGGTCCACCAAACACTAATAAATTGTGTGAATGGACTTTTGGGTACGAAAAGTCAATTTGTTGTGCACACCAAACACACCCTTAAGAAAGTATCTAAAATTAACATTTTCTAATTTTGCATTAATTTTTATTTTATCAATATATATATTTATAACCTGAGTTAAAAGTTAAATATATTAAAAAACTTAAAGATTTATTCGTATAGAAAGATATTAAGCAATCTTTTAGTGAAAAACAGTTAATTAGTTTTAACAAAACTATGGAAAGATTTAGTAAGGATAAAAAGAACGAAGTTACCTTACAAGATCTCCAAAGTGAAGTTAACAAGTTAAAACAAGAAATAAAAAATTTAAAATCACAAGATAAAAAGTTAGAAGAGGCTTTAAATCTTTTAAAATCAAAAGATAGGTTTAGTAAATCAGAGAGCCAGCTCTTAGCCAAGCAGAAGATCAGCCTGAGGCTGATGGACAATCTGCATCATATCTCTTAGCTGCATCATATGAAGACTAGTGATACAATATGAGAGATATGGGAGAGAAGAGAGAAATTGGCTTTGAACTTTGATAAGTTCTACTTTGCTAAGAAAACTGAAGTCCTTATATAGGCGTATGTAATGATTTCTCTTTTGGCTGATGTGCTATTTTAACTTGGGTGGAATGCTTTCATTTCTGCTTTTCGGTGGAAAAGTGGGAGTGAATTCGTTTTCTTTGAGTAATTGCTTACTTTTGTGCAGGAGTGGGTCCCTGCCTTTTGCTGAGAATCTACTTTCGGTGGAAAAGTAGACTGATTGGATGACTGTCGGCTACTTTGTTGATGGAAAGAGCCTTGTTGCTAAATGATTCCTTATCAGGATGTGTAATAGACAACTTTTCTTTCTTTGGAGGAAGAAAGTATTGATTGAAGCTATTACACATAGAGATAAGAATCATGGGGTAGATAATTCATAGCCTTCGTAGGGATCCTGAGCATCTTGGAAGGGATCCATGGATGGGCTAACTGATGTTTGTGATGATGTAGATGAACTGCTCTGACTTGCTGTTTGCTGGAGAAGCTTCTGTGCTAATTCTATCAGCTCAGATGACTTCTTTTTCTATTGCTTACTAGAATCCTTAAAGGAGGATTTTTTCTGCTTTGCTAGTTGCTTTGCTGATGGTTGTGCCTGTTCTTCTGGTGAAGAGACTCGGAGAGCTGGCATAACCTGTTTAACTGGTGTTGCTGGAATACTGGTGGTTGTTCCTGTAACTATTACTGGAGTAGGAACCTTGACTGGAAATTCTTTCTGTACCTGGGCAATAATATGGTTGTGCTGGAACTTTGGCCACCACTTGACATAGAATTGCCGAGCAACATTGTTTGCTATGATTTCCCATTTCCAATTACAGATCCAGGGAACTTTTTATTTACTAATAAATATTAATAACACAGGAAACTGACTCTCGTGTTTGCTAGGTTTATAAATAGAGGAGAAGTGGGTTACCTAATCTTGAAGATCAAGCGGTAAGATTTCAATCATGGGGCCATGACAATACCACCACTGAAGAAACCAGGAAGGAATCTAGCCTTTGAAATCTTTGCTAAATTGGATGAACCAGGAGTGTGTGTAAGACGCATCCTGATAGAGTAGAAGTTTAAACCATGATTCTTTGTAATCATAGTAGTTAAACTTCTTGCTATGACCAGGGAGATCTCTGGATGAAGAAGGGTGAGATCCCCATTCTTTTAATGAAATAAATCTCTGTATATACAGAGAATGGTAAATAATCTTACTAGGGTCTTTACTGTTCGGGTTTTTTTTTTATGAAAATGGACTGGGTAAAGAATAGGATATCTTGGTAGAATTGGAATATTTTTTCATTTTCTATAGGAATGAAAGTCCATCCAGGTTCTAAGTAGGCATTGACTAGGTCAATAGGGTTGCTAAGATGGGCATGGATAGGTTCAATGGCGAATATGTTATTGGCTGGTGTCTTTTTGATGTATTATGTTTTTGGACCTTGGTAGGTTGGCTGGGACTGATATGGGTTGATTATTTGGCTGGGTTGCACTGAAGATATGGGTTGGGCCATATATGGGATAGAAGGTGTTGCTTGTTTGTCCATGTACAAGTTAAAGGTTGTACCTGGGTTTACTAAAGAAGACTGGTAGGTTGGTTTTGGTGGGTTACCTAGGGGTTGGTAACAATTTGCTATTTCAATGGCTGGTAATTGACTGGGTCTAGGATTTAGGCTAGACAATGCTAGTTGTTTTTTTTTGCTAGTATCCCTCCCGAATTTTTGGGATGAGGTACCAGGTTTACTATTTTTCCTGTCCGCCATGAGGTTCCTGCAGAAATTCACGGGTTAGAAAATCTGGAATGCAGTTATTACTGCCTTTGATATATTCGATATCAAAATCGAAAATACTTAAAATCGATTGTCATCTGGCAAAAATTTGCTTACTAGTAATGTTTTGTACATCTTTTTCCAAAACATATTTTGCTGATTTACAATCTACTCTGACTAAAAATTTCTGATTTAATATGTCATCCTGGAATTTTGAGATACACAAGACAATAGCTAAAATCTCTGTTTTAATAGTACTATAATTGTTTTGTGCTTTGTTCGAGATTCCAGAGTGGAAATGAACAATTTGCTCTGGAGAGTCTAGACTGACTCTTTGAAGGAGGATACCGCCGTAGCCAATGTCAGAGGCATCAATCTGAATAATTTTGAATGAATTTGCTGAGGAAATACCAAGACAAGGCAAAGTCTTGATATATTTTTTGACTTGTTTTACTATGGATGTATGAACAGAAGATCAAGGAGGAGGATTACCTTTTAGTCTGTCATACAGAGGCTTGACTGTTTTTCTAAGATCCTGATAGAAGTCAGAATCATAGTTTAAAGATCTTAAGAATCTTTGTAACTGGGTTCTGTCTATAATCTCATCAAGGAACTTATCTGCAAATTGGATAGATCTACTGATAGGAACTACTGTTGACTATTGGATGTTGTATCCAAGAAATCTGACTGTGGTTTGAAACAACTTAATTTTGCTAGAATAGATGACTAGACCATTGTGTCTAACTATCTCTAAGAAAGTATTAAGGTGTTTCCAATGTTCTTCTATAGATCTTGAAAAGATGAGGATGTCATCTATGTAAACTATAGAGAAATGACTAATTGGGTTAAAAATTTCATTCATTATTTTGAAATTCACTAGGTGCATTTTTCAATCCAAATGGCATTACATTCCATTCATAATGTCCAAAGGGAGTGGTAAATGTTGTTTTGTATCTGTCTTCTGGGGATATCTAAATCTGCTAGAAGCTGCTTTTCAAATCAAATTTTGAAAATATTACTGAATTGCTAAGTCTCTTGATTAAATCCTGCTTGTTTGGAATTGGGTATCTTATCCATTCCAATACAGAATTTAATGGCTTGTAATTAATGACTAACCTTGGAGCTCCTCTTTCTAATTCTGCATTTTTAATGACATAGAAAGCAGGATATGACCAAGGGGATTTACTTTTCCGAATGATACCATTTTGGAGTAATTCAGAAATTTCTTTTTTACAAATTTCCATTACTTCATGGTACATTTGAATAGGTCTTGACTTAGTTGGGATACTTTGTTCATTAAATCCTTTGATGTAAGGAAGTTTTACTATATGTTTTTTCCTATGCCAAAAAGCAGTAAGAAGTTTAGAACATATTTCATTTTCTAACTATTCTTTAAACCTTTCAATCTTTTGAATTAAGATTGAGTTGGTTAACTGTTCTTGAACTCTTTTGTGACTAATTTCTTCTTTAAGAAATTTCACTTGATTACTTTTCTATGTTACTAAATTGAGAGACTTAGAGATTGAATAATCTTTAAGTTGCCTTAATTCTTTGACTTGAGGTTTTGTTAAGAACTTAAATGTTACTGAGTGACCAAATGGTTTGGTAGACACACCTTCTATATCTGTGGTAAAAGGATACAATAGGTATATAAATGGTATACCAAGAATAACTTTATCTGTCATATTTTGTACTAAGACGAATAATGTTTTGAAATATACATTGTCTTGACAAATATGCACATTTGGCAACTTGTATTTTATACTCATTTTGCTACCATTTGCCAAACTGAGTCTTTCAGTTGTTTTTTGATAATACTTGGTTGGTATAATAAGTCCTTCCTAGATATAGTTCAGATCTGCACCTGTATCAATAAGAGCTACAGTTTCCATTTCAAAATCATTATCAATTATGATTTTAACTTTGGAATGCCATTTCTGGAGGTTTAACTTATTAATTAAGTTTAACCTATTATCATTATTATTAGTTTGTGAACATCCATTGTAAGATGACAGCTTCGTTACACCCAAAGGATCCATATTAAAGATGGAGGTTATGGGTATCCGCTGGGAATATGTTCCAGTTGAACTATGTGAGCTATCTGAGTTGTTGGCTTTAGATTGTCCATCAGTCTCAGGCTGATCTTCTGCTTGGCTAAGAGCTGGGCTCCCTGATTTACTAAACCTATCTTTTGCTTTTAAAAGATTTAAAGCCTCTTCTAACTTTTTATCTTGTGATTTTAAATCTTTTATTTCTTGTTTTAACTTGTTAACTTCACTTTGAAGATCCTGTAAGGTAACTTCCTTCTTTTTATCCTTACTGAATCTTTCCATAGTTTTGTTAAAACTAATTAACTGTTTTTCACTAAAAGATTGCTTAATGTCTTTCTTGACGAATAAATCTTTAAGTTTTTTAATATATTTAACTTTTAACTCAGGATTTTCAATCTTGCTAATGAGATCAATGAGGACCTGTTCCTCTTCAGTTTGCTTGGTTAAAACTCTAATTGTTTTACAACAATTATCTTTACATCCTAATTTAATATCAGGTTCACTAGAGTTACTAGACATTGACTGATAATTTGAAGAACTTTGAGGATTCAAGAACTTTGAATCATCTGAACTTTCTTCACTTTGGCTAAGGTTACTTAACTTAAAGATGTTGAGAATTTCTTCTTCATCTTTTTTAACTAAGTTTAACTATTTCAATTTCTTCTTAAGTGGACATTTTGGGCTAATATGGCCTTTCTTGCCGCAGTTAAAACATTCAATTTCTTTGCTATGCTTTTTCCCTGACTTTTTCTTATAAGTTTTATGCTTATAAGATTTTCTAGGTTTTTTGCTAGATTTTCTATAATATTCTGGTTTTGGAAAATTCTTTTTGCTACGCTTATAGTGATGTTTGCTCCTACTATATGGTTTGTGTGAATTGGGTTTTTTGTGAGATGGTGCTACAGACGGGATACCGTATTGTTCACAGAAATCACCCATTTCATACTTAACTTTTTTCTTATCATCTTTTAGCTGTTTGCTAATTTTCATATCAATACACAATCTCATACCTTCTTTCTGAATGATACTGATAATATCACCATAGGTTAATTGATCATATTCAATGATTCCTTTAGGTTTGCTAAGTGCTTCTCTAATCTTGTGGGCAAAAAGATTAGGTAAGCCATGAATAAATTTTTCTTTCCAGAAAGACTTGTCACAGTCTGACCGGACCATTACTCTTGAGATAAATACATCTTTGTACCATCTAAAATTACTAAGTGTTGGAAATCTTAGGTTACTTAGCTGATCATGGATTCTTGATGCTATGTTACTAGGTGTTCCAACAAAATGTTTGATTATAGTAAAGATGAGAGTGTTAATCCCATCAAGTTTTTCTTTTCCAATTGTCTCATCGAAAATTGGCAAATCTTCATCATCTATCTCAACAGCATATTTGATGCTGTCTCTTGAGTCTTGGTTAAGATAATTAACCCACCCGTTTTTTAACATTCCTGTGAATCCATAAGTGATAAGGTCAACTATTTCTGGTTCAGTGTGATCAAGATTATTAATATAACTGTTGATAACCATAGACATGTGATAACTTTATTAAGTATTTCTTGCTCACTTAATCCATCTATGTTCCATTCATATAGTTTATTGGATTGAACTGAAAATTGGTTTTTAATATTTTTTTCTTCAAATTGAAGATCAGGTGGTGTTAGCCTAGGGTACCAATTTTTTGTGGTACTGGTTGGATTGACTTTTGAAAATGTTAATTTGTTAAGATTTTGACTATCAAACTGTTCTTCTAATTCTTTGATTTCAGAATCAGTAGAACTTTCAGATTCACTTGCTTGTGGAGATTGGGTGTCTTCAGAAGTTTGTTCATCATTCTAATTGATAGTATTTACTTGAGATGGTTCTTCATTAGATGGTTCTGCTTTAGCTTTCATTTTTGCTTCCATCTTATGAAGGACTTCATCAATTTTTTTAAGTCTCTTGTCATCTCCTATTGAGATTCCAAGTTTACTTCTATCTTCAGGTAATTGGATTAGAGGTTTCTCTAATTTTTTGCTAGGCTTGAGTTCATCAATTTTAGTTTCAATTTTATCTAGTTGTTTACCAATTGTTATTAAAGACTTATTGGTAAAATTATTTTGCTCAATTGTTTTCTTTTAAGATTCATTAGTGGGAATCTTAAAAGGTGAGGCTTTTACTTCAGTATTTTTGTGACTAATTAATATAGTTTCTACTGGAGGATGACTTGAGGATAATGCTGTAGTATCATCTTTTTTCCATTTATGTTTTGTTACTACTTTGACTGATTTGTAATGGTTTTCATAGTAATCAAAGAAGTTAATTTCACATCTTATTTCAGACATAAATTTAACCTATTTTTCAATTATTCTTTCTCGTTTACTATTACTGTATTTTTTGTTAAATTCTTGTCTTTTTGATTTATTTTCCTTAGACTTGTATTCAGCATATAACTTATCTTCATCAATAAGAAATATACTATTTGTCTTACTAATTGTAAGTAACTGATTATTTACTGGGTGGTTACTCTCCAGGTCAGTAGTAGAAGGAGATGGTGTAAAGTCATCTTCTTCTTCTGGCTGAAACCATGATTGTGGAGTGTAACGTGGTTGACTAACATTAGCTGAGGAGGTATCAATTCCTTTTAGCTTGAATTTTTTCTCTAATTCATTAGCTAATTCTTTATCTCTTCTAGTTAAGCTAGAATATGCTGACTCTGATTTTCTTCCTTCAATAATTTGAACCGGTTTACTAAATGATAGGCTAGATCAGTGAGACCTTGAGCTGTCAAAATAAATTCTTACTGATCCATCAGAAAACTGCTAGATATTTTCTAAATTTGTTGTGTTGTTTTCACTATATTTGTTATAGCTTTCATTTTCAACTGTCCAAGATTCTGGAAGTTGAACATCTTTCCATAGAAGTCTTTTAGGGACTCGTATGTTTGCTTCAGTAGTACTACCTTGTATTAACAGGGTATTATCTTTAGGACTTTTTTGTAATGCATGACCATTCAGGTTTGTTGTTATGCATTTATAGTAAATCCTATAGATAAGTGCTAATGTTCTTGCTTCTTTTACCATTTTGGTAAATTCTCCAATAACTTTTATTCCTAAGGTTAATGCTCTTAATATTGTAGGGTCTTCAAGACTTAGGATAAAATCTGGGAAACAGTTAAAATATACTGGTCCGTTATGAAGACCAGCTTCCATTATACCTAAGATAATGGGTTCATAATTTATGAATCTAGCATCCCTTAAGGATAATAGAACTGCATAATTTTTTCCATTTTGAGTTAATGGTTTTATTGCTACTTGTACTAGACCAAGGTGGATAAATTTATATCCTTTTGATCTATGTCTTTTTATTGCTTCTTTACTAAGTAATTGACAAGTTTCTTCTTCTTTTGTGAGAGAATAAACTTGCTCAATTGTTTTTACTTGTAGTTCTGACTTAAAAGCTGTTGGGATCCAACTAGTTTTATAGATTTCCCTATGGGGAACTTTGGGGATATTCCATCCACTCCAATCTACTTGTGACTCATGATATTCATGTTCTTCTTCATTTACTATATTTGGTATAGTATTCAATGAAGATCTAGATGAGCTGGTCATAGAATTAGATCTGTATAATCTACTCATTTTTAAATCTAAATTTTTTCAAATTTGTAAATTACTTTGAAGTTTTTACTTCGTTGTGCATACCCCTCTTATGCTCATACCCTCTAGATTTGTTGTCCATTTTTCCCTTCACTGCCTCTCACTAGGACTTACACTGGGATCTAGACTCTCTAGGTTCAGGTGGCAAAGCTAAGGTGACAAAGAAGATAAGACTTTAAAAGAAATTTACTAATTGAAGCATTAAAGATTTATGAACAAGTAAGATGAATCAAATGTAATTCAGTGGTTAACTATCCAGGCCGTCAAATGGCTCTGATACCAAAAGTAGATAAGGTGCAGAAGACATGAGTAAAAAGATATAACAAGAAAGATATAAGGAGTGGTGATGAATTATATATATATATATATATATATATATATATACCAAAATATAAACAAGTGCGGAAGACATGAGAATACCAAGAGAATCACAAGGTGTAGATATAAAAATGGTTTATTTATAAACAGAATAAGGAAATTACAATATAAAAGATAATACTTACAACACTAGAACTAGTGGTCTAGTGGAGATAAGTGGAAATAGTACTTTTCATACTCTTCATTTGCATCATTATGAAGGTAGAGATACAAATATGAGAGAGGATAGGAGAGTGTTTACAAGGCTTGTAATGTGTTCCAGGAGAACTTGGTTTGCTAGTGAAGAATAAAATCCTTATATAGGCGTAAGGATTTCTGAAGGAATCTTAGGAATAATTGCTTCTTTGTCTTCTATGGCTACTTTAACTCTGGTGAAAGACATTTCACTTCTACTTTTGGTGGAAAAGTGAGGGTAATTGCTTTTACCAAAGTAACTTTTGACTTTAGGCAGGTGTGGGCCCCTGATATTGTCTGAAGGAATCTACTTTCGGTGGGAAAGCAGATTAATATCTGACTGTCGGCTGCTTTTAGGGGAAAGAGTCTCGTTTGCTAATTGATGTCTTATCGTTACATGTGACAAACAACTTTTCTTTCTTTAATGAAGAAAGTAGTGATTGAAGCTATCACAAGTAAGGATCAGGATCAAGGAGTAGAGAGATCGGCATCATCAAGGTCGTCATAACCTTCGTTGGGATCTTGGGCATCTTGGAATGGGTCCATGGATGCATTGACAGATCCTTCTGAGGATGCTGATGAACTGCTACTGGCTGCCTGCTGGAGGAGTTTCTGAGCTAGCTTGATTAACTCAGAGGACTTCTTCTTTGGCTGTTTGGTGGTAGTCGAATCCTTAGATGAGGATTTCTTCTGTTTGGCGGACTGTGCTGCTTCTTGGGGTTTTTCTGAAACCCCGAGGGGGAGCATAGCCTTTTTTGCTGGAGTTGCTGGTGGTAAGGTTGCTAGCACCGCTACTGGGGTTGGAACCTTAACTGGGAACTCTCTCTGTACTTGTGCAATGACCTTTTCTTGTTGGAATCTAGGCCACCATTTAACAGAGAATTGTTGGGCAACACTGTTACCATTAATTTCCCATGTCCACTTACAGATCCAGGGAACATTATACCTGCAAACAAATGTTAGTAAAATAGGAAACTGACTCTCATGCCTACTAGGTTTATAAGTGGAGGCAAAGAAAGTTATCTGATCTTGAAGATCAGATGGAAAGATTTCATTAATGGGGCCGTAGACAAGCCACCACTGTATGAACCAGGAAGGAATTTGGCTCTTGAAATCTCTGTGTAACTGTATGAACCAGGAATGAGTTAATGACTCATCTTGGTAGAGCATAAGTTTAGACCATGCCTGTATATAGTCATAGTAGCTAAACTTCTTGTTATGTCCCTTGAGGTCTCTGAGCAATGAAGGGTGAGATCCCCATTCTTTAAGGGAGATAAACTTCAATATATATAAAGAATGATAAATAACTTTACTCTGATCAATCTTATCAAATATGGGTTTGATAAAAATGGACTGGGTAAAGAACAGTATATCCTGATAAAAACTAAAGGTTTTTTCAGGATCAGATGGGATAAAGGTCCATCCAGGTCCAAGGTATGCATCGACTAAGTCAATAGGGTTGACTATGTGAGCATGGTTTGGTTCAATGGAAAATACATTTCTAGGGGGTCCTTTTGGGACGTATTCTGCTTTTGGGCCTTTGGGGGCTGGTCCAGAACAGTAATATGGGTTGACTAATTGGTCATGGATTCCAGAGGCTGTCAAAGCTATTGGGCTTTGTTGGGCCATTTGAAGGAAAGTCTTTGGGTTGACAAGAGTTGGTTGGGCTACTGGCCGACCAAGGGGTTGGAATCTGTTGGCTATTTCAATTGCGGTGCTTGGGCTAGGCAATTGATATGGCTTGGTGCTAGGTAAGGCTAGTGGCCTTGTTGTTTGTTTCTGCTTATCCTTCCCCGGGTTTTTAGAGGAAGTGCTAGGTTTCCTGTCCGCCATGAGGTTCCTGCAAGAATTCACGGGTTAGGAAATCAGGGATGCAGTTATTACTGCCCTTAATATATTCTATATCAAAATAAAAAATACTTAAAATAGATTGCCATCTTGCAAAAATTTGCTTACTAGCAATGTTTTGTACGTCTTTTTCCAAAACATATTTTGCTGATTTGCAGTCTACTCGAACCAAAATTTTTTGATTTAGTATATCATCCTGGAATTTAGAGATACACATGACAATAGATAAAATCTCTTTTTTAATAGTACTATAATTTGCTTGTGCTTTGTTCCATATACCAGAATGGAATATGAAAATTTGTTCAGGAGAGTTAGGGGACTCTTTCTGAAGGAGAATGCCACCGTAGCCTATATCTGAGGCATCGGTTTGGATGATTTTAAAGGAATCAACCGAAGGAATACCAAGACAGGGCAAAGTTTTAATGAACTGTTTGACTATGGATGTATGTTCAGGAGTCCAAGGAGAAGGATTTGCTTTGAGCCTGTCATACAGAGGTTTAATAGTTTTCTTAAGATTCTGATAGAAGTCAGAAACATAGTTTAGGGAACCTAAGAACCTTTGCAACTGAGTTTTATCAAGGATTTCATCAGGAAATTTATCTGCAAATTGGATAGATCTACTGATGAGAACAATAGTGGATTGATGGATATCATATCCAAGGAACCTTACTGAGGTTTGGAATAGTTTAATCTTCTTAGCTGAGATGACTAAACCGTTATGTTTAACAGTTTCAAGGAAAACCTTAAGGTGCTTCCAATGCTCTTCTATAGACCTGCTGAAGATGAGAATATCATCTATATAGACTATAGAAAAATGACTTAATGAGTTAAAAATTTCATTCATTATGTTCTGGAATTCTGAGGGTGCATTTTTTAAACCAAAATGTACTACATTCCATTCATAATGACCGAAGGGTGTTGTAAATGCAGTTTTATATCTGTCTTCTGGGAATATAATGATCTGCCAGAATCCACTTTTCAAATCAAAATTTGAAAATATTACTAAATTACAAAGTCTTTTAATTAAATCTTGTTTATTTGGAATTGGGTACCTGATCCATTTCAAAACAGCATTTAAAGGTTTGTAATTTATTACAAGTCTTGGTGTGCCTCTTTCTAATTCTGCATTTTTAATGACATAGAAAGCAGGACATGACCAAGAAGATTTGCTTTTCCTAATGATACCATTTTTAAGTAATTCAGAAATTTCTTTTTGTAAATTTCCATTACTTCATGGTTCATTTGGATTGGTCTGGATTTAGTGGGGATATCTGTCTCCTTAAATCCTTTGATGTAAGGAAGTTTGATCATGTGTTGTTTCCTATGCCAGAAAGTTGTAGGAAGATCAGAGCAAACTTCTATTTCCAATTTTTTCTTGAATTCTTCAATTTCTTCAATTGAAATTGGATTTGTTAATTGTTCTTCAATTCTTTTGTAATTAATTTCTTCTTTGAGAAATTTCAGTTGGTTAGTCTTCTGGTTAATCAACTTAACATACTTAGAGATTGACTAATCTTTAAGTTGTTTCAGATGTTTGACTTCAAGTTTAGAAATGAACCTAAAAGTTATAGAGTGACCAAATGGTTTCGTAGATACACCTTCTGTATCAGTTGTAAATGGGTACAACAGATATATGAATGGTAATCCAAGGATGACTTCATCAGTCATATCTTGCACTAGGACAAAGGATGTTTTAAAAAAAACATTGTCTTGACAGATATGCACATTTGGTAACTTGTATTTAACATTCATTTTACTACCATTTGCAGAACTAAGTCTTTCGACAGTCTTATGGTAGTATTTGGTTGGTATAATCCCTTTTTGGATACAATTTACATCTGCACATGCATCTATGAGGGCAATAGTGTCTAGTCTAAAATCATTATCAATGATAATTCTTACTTGAGAATACCATTTTTGAAAATTGATTTTATTGACCAAATTAATCCTATTATCATCAGATTGTGAACACCCATCGTGAGATGACAGCTTCGTTAAACCCGAAGTTTCCACTAAAGGGGAGATTACAGGTATTCGCTGTAAATGTATTCTCTGAAGATCTTCTATTTCAGATTATTTTTGAGGCTGTTTTTCAGGATTAAAATCCTTTGGCTCAGGAACTGTAGTTTGTAAAAGACTCAAGTTTTTAGCAAAGATTCTGTCTAGTGCTTTTAAGTCTTTTATTTCTTGATTGATTTTATTAACTTCACTTTGAAGATCTTGTAAGGTGATTTCTTTCTTTTTCTCCTTACCAAATTTTTCTAAAGTTCTATTAAAACTAATTAGCTGTTTCTCTGAAGATTGTTTGTTTTCTTTTTTGGAAAACAGATCTTTGAGATTTTTGATGTATTTCAGTTTTAATTCTAGATCTTCAATCTTACTGATAAGGTCAATAAGAATTTGTTCTTCTTCATTGTCTTTTGTGATAACTCTAACTATTTTACAGTTACAGTTATCTTCACATCCTAACTTGATGTCAGGTTCACTGGGGCTGCTAGTGGCAGACTGGTCATCTGAAGAAGTCTTTTTACTTTCTGAGTGATCTGAGGTTTCTTCATGGCTGCTAAGGTTACTTAACTTGAAGATTCTAAGAAATTCTTATTCATCTTGTTGGGTTAAGTTTAACCTTTTGACCTGTTTCTTAACTGGGCAATCTGGGCTAATGTGGCCTTTCTTTCCGCAGTTATAACATTTAACATCTTTGTCTTTTTTGTCTTTTTTTTCAGACTTTTTCCCTGGGTTTTTCTTATAAGTTTTATGCTTATAAGATTTCCTAGGTTTCTTATAAAACTCTTTTTTCTGGAAGTGTTTTTTGCTACGTTTGTGATAATATTTGCTTTTGCTATAAGGCTTGTGTGATTTGTGGGACTTGTGTTTTCTGCTAGATGGTGCCACTGACTGGAGACCATATTGTTCAAAGAAATCACTCATTTCATATTTAGCTTTTTTCTTATCATCTTTTAATTGTTTACTAATCTTCATATCAATACACATCCTGAGACCTTCTTTCTGGATAGTATTGATAAGTTCTCCATAGGTTAGTGAATCATACTCAATGATTTCAGTTTCTTTAGCAAGGGCTTCTCTAATCTTATGGGCGAAGAGATTAGGTAGACAATTTACAAATTTTTCTTTCCATAATGATTTGTTACAATCCGGGCGGAGCATAACTCTGGAAACAAACACATCTTTGTACCATCTAAAGTCACTAAGTGTGGGGCACCTAAGATTACTGAGCTGATCATGGATCCTAGCTTCAATATTACTGGGTGTTCCTACAAAGTGTTTTATGATGGTGAAGATCAGGGTGTTGAGGCCGTCTGGTTTGGCCCTTCCAATCCTTTCATCAAAGATTGGTACACCTTCATCGTCTAAGACTACAACATATTTGATGATGTCTCTTGATTCTTGAGGGAGATAGTTGTCCCACCAACTTCTTAAGACTCCTGTAAAACCAGAGGTGATAAGGTCAACTAATTCTGGTTCAGTTTGAGCAAGATTACTAACATAGTTGTTGATCACCATAGACATGTGGTGAATTTTGTTAAGGATTTATTGTTCACTTAAACCATATATGTTCCATTCATAGAGTTTGTTAGATTGAACAGAAAACTGATTACTGATATTTTTTTCTTCAAACTGTAGGTCAGGCGGTGTTGGTCTGGGGTACCAATTTTTGCTGACACTTGTTGGATTAACATTTGAAAAAGTCAACTTGTTAATTTGTTGTTTTTCAAAAGTTTTTTCCAGTTCTTTGATTTCAGGATCAGAAAAACTCTCTTTAGATTCAGAATCAGAAGTTTGGTTGATAACTGTTATCTGAGATGGTTCTGCTTTATCTTTAAGTTCCATGTTTCTAATCAGTTTCTCAGTCTTCTGGATTTGAGTACTATCTTTTCCTGAGATTCCTAATTTAGATCTATCTTCAGGTAATTTGATTAGAGGTTTCTCTAATTTTTTACTTGAAGATGGTCTGATTTCATCAATTTTAGTTTCAATTTTATCTAACTGTTTACCTATTGTGATTAGGCTTTGGTTAGCAAAATTGACTTGTTCAACTATCTTCTTTTCAGATTCTAAAATGGGAATCTTAAAAGGAGTTGCAGTGACTTCAGTGTTTTTATGGCTGAAGGTGATGGCCTCTACCGGAGGATAACTTGAGGATACTGTCTCGTTGTCAGAAGTTTTCCATTTATGTTTTGTAACAACTTTTACTTCTTTATGACAGGATTCAACGTAATCAAAGAATGCAATTTCAGATTCAATTTTATGCATTAGTTTGACCCATCCTTTCCTAATTTCAAATATTTGTTGAGGATTAAATCTTTGAAAATAATCTAATTTCTTGGATTTATTTTCTTCAGATTCAATTTCTTTCATTAGTCTACTCATGTTGGGCATGAAGACTAAATTACTTTCTCTTTTAATCATTAAAAGTTGATGATTAACAGAGGCTATGTCACTGGCTGAAGGAGAGGGGGTGAAGTCATCTTCTTCCTTCCCTTCTTCAGGTTGTTGCTTACTCTGATGGGGAGTATAGCAAGGTTTACTGACTTGGGAGGAATTATCGATTCCTTTTAGTTTCAGTCTTCTTTCAATTTCCTTTGTGATTTCAGTTAAATCTTTGTCTCTTCTACTGGAATGAGATTCAGATTTTCTTCCCTCATTAATCCTAATTGGTTTATTAATCCAACTAGGGATTGATGATAGATTTGATCTACCGGATCTGGCACTATCAAAGGAAATTCTTACAGAACCATCAGCAAGCTGTTGGATATTTTCCAGGTTTGCTGTGGTACTTTCACTATCTTTGTTAAAATTTTTATTTTCAACTATCCAATGTTCTGGTAGTTGAACATCTTTCCATAAAAGTCTTTTAGGGACTTGTATGTTGGATTCATTGGTACTGGGTTGAATCAATAGGGTGCTATCTTTAGGATTCTTTTTAACTGCATACACATTCAGGTTGGTGTACATGCATCTGTAATAAATCCTATAGATTAGTACTAGGGATTCAGTGTCCTTTACCAATCTTGTTATAGACCCATCTAGTTTTATCCTTAAGGTTAAAGCTAGTGGAGTATTTTTACAGGTTAGACTTAAGGTGAAGTCTGGAAAGCAGTTGAAGTATACTGGTCCGTTATGGAGACCAGCCTCCATTATCCCTAAAACACCAGGTTCATAATCTATGAATCTAGCATCTCTTAGGGTTAATAGAACTGCTGCATTTTTACCCATTTGAATTAATGGTTTTATTGCAACTTGGACTAGACCTAAATGGATGAATTTAAATCCTTTAGACCTATGTCTTTTGAATGTCTCCTTACTGAGGAGTTGGCAAGATTCTTCATCATTTTTTAAGGCATAAACATGTTAAATTGTTTTTACCTGTAATTCAGAGTTAAAGGCTTTTGAGAGCCAACTGGTCTTGTAGATTTCCCTATGGGGGAATGTTGGAATGTTCCATCCACTCCAATCTACTTTAGACTCATGATATTCAATTTCTTCTTCATTTACTATATTCGGTGTAGTGTTCAATGAAGATCTAGATCAGCTAGCAATAGAATTAGATCTGAGTAATCTATTCATTGTTAAATCAAAGATTTTTCAATTTTGTAAATTATAAGTTAATTTTATTCTTAAGCTACCCCCTTGTTCATACCCCGTCTTATTGACCTTATCAGTAAGATTGAAGATCCAGAATTAAAACTGAAATACATCAAAAATCTCAAAGATCTGTTTTCCAAAAAAGAAAACAAACAATCTTCAGAGAAACAGCTAATTAGTTTTAACAGAACTTTAGAAAAATTTGGTAAGGAGAAAAAGAAAGAAATCACCTTACAAGATCTTCAAAGTGAAGTTAATAAAATCAAGCAAGAAATAAAAGACTTAAAAGCACAAGACATAATCTTTGCTGAAAACTTGAGTCTTTTACAAACTGCAGTTCCTGAGCCAAAGGATTTTAATCCTGAAAAACAGCCTCAAAAACAATCTGAAATAGAAGATCTTCAGAGAACACATTTACAGCGGATACCTGTAACCTCCCCTTTAGTGGAAACTTCAGGTTTAACGAAACTGCCATCTCACGATGGGTGTTCACAATCAGGAGACAGATATCCCCACTAAATCCAGACCAATCCAAATGAACCATGAAGTAATGGAAATTTGCAAAAAAGAAATTTCTGAATTACTTAAAAATGGTATCATTAGGAAAAGCAAATCTCCTTGGTCATGTCCTGCTTTCTATGTCATCAAAAATGCAGAATTAGAAAGAGGCACACCAAGACTTGTAATAAATTACAAACCTTTAAATGTTGTTTTGAAATGGATCAGGTACCCAATTCCAAATAAACAAGATTTAATTAAAAGACTTTGTAATGCAGTAATATTTTCAAATTTTGATTTGAAAAGTGGATTATGGCAGATCATTATATCCCCATAAGACAGATATAAAACTGCATTTACAACACCCTTCGGTCATTATGAATGGAATGTAGTACATTTTGGTTTAAAAAATGCACCCTCAGAATTCCAGAACATAATGAATGAAATTTTTAACTCATTAAGTCATTTTTCTATAGTCTATATAGATGATATTCTCATCTTCAGCAAGTCTATAGAAGAGCATTGGAAGCACCTTAAGGCTTTCCTTGAAACTGTTAAACATAACGGTTTAGTCATCTCAGCTAAGAAGATTAAACTATTCCAAACCTCAGTAAGGTTCCTTGGATATGATATCCATCAATCCACTATTGTTCTCATCAGTAGATCTATCCAATTTGCAGATAAATTTCCTGATGAAATCCTTGATAAAACTCAGTTGCAAAGGTTCTTAGGTTCCCTAAACTATGTTTCTGACTTCTATCAGAATCTTAGGAAAACTATTAAACCTCTGTATGACAGGCTCAAAGCAAATCCTTCTCCTTGGACTCCTGAACATACATCCATAGTCAAACAGTTCATTAAAACTTTGCCCTGTCTTGGTATTCCTTCGGTTGATTCCTTTAAAATCATCCAAACCGATGCCTCAGATATAGGCTACGGTGGCATTCTCCTTCAGAAAGAGTCCCCTAACTCTCCTGAACAAATTTTCATATTCCATTCTGGTATATGGAACAAAGCACAAGCAAATTATAGTACTATTAAAAAAGAGATTTTATCTATTGTCATGTGTATCTCTAAATTCCAGGATGATATACTAAATCAAAAAATTTTGGTTCGAGTAGACTGCAAATCAGCAAAATATGTTTTGGAAAAAGACGTACAAAACATTGCTAGTAAGCAAATTTTTGCAAGATGGCAATCTATTTTAAGTATTTTTTATTTTGATATAGAATATATTAAGGGCAGTAATAACTGCATCCCTAATTTCCTAACCCGTGAATTCTTGCAGGAACCTCATGGCGGACAGGAAACCTAGCACTTCCTCTAAAAACCCGGGGAAGGATAAGCAGAAACAAACAACAAGGCCACTAGCCTTACCTAGCACCAAGCCATATCAATTGCCTAGCCCAAGCACCGCAATTGAAATAGCCAACAGATTCCAACCCCTTGGTCGGCCAGTAGCCCAACCAACTCTTGTCAACCCAAAGACTTTCCTTCAAATGGCCCAACAAAGCCCAATAGCTTTGACAGCCTCTGGAATCCATGACCAATTAGTCAACCCATATTACCGTTCTGGACCAGCCCCCAAAGGCCCAAAAGCAGAATACGTCCCAAAAGGACCCCCTAGAAATGTATTTTCCATTGAACCAAACCATGCTCACATAGTCAACCCTATTGACTTAGTCGATGCATACCTTGGACCCGGATGGACCTTTATCCCATCTGATCCTGAAAAAACCTTTAGTTTTTATCAGGATATACTGTTCTTTACCCAATCCATTTTTATCAAACCCATATTTGATAAGATTGATCAGAGTAAAGTTATTTATCATTCTTTATATATATTGAAGTTTATCTCCCTTAAAGAATGGGGATCTCACCCTTCATTGCTCAGAGACCTCAAGGGACATAACAAGAAGTTTAGCTACTATGACTATATACAGGCATGGTCTAAACTTATGCTCTACCAAGATGAGTCATTAACTCATTCCTGGTTCATACAGTTACACAGAGATTTCAAGAGCCAAATTCCTTCCTGGTTCATACAGTGGTGGCTTGTCTACGGCCCCATTAATGAAATCTTTCCATCTGATCTTCAAGATCAGATAACTTTCTTTGCCTCCACTTATAAACCTAGTAGGCATGAGAGTCAGTTTCCTATTTTACTAACATTTGTTTGCAGGTATAATGTTCCCTGGATCTGTAAGTGGACATGGGAAATAAATGGTAACAGTGTTGCCCAACAATTCTCTGTTAAATGGTGGCCTAGATTCCAACAAGAAAAGGTCATTGCACAAGTACAGAGAGAGTTCCCAGTTAAGGTTCCAACCCCAGTAGCGGTGCCAGCAACCTTACCACCAGCAACTCCAGCAAAAAAGGCTATGCTCCCCCTCGGGGTTTCAGAAAAACCCCAAGAAGCAGCATAGTCCGCCAAACAGAAGAAATTCTCATCTAAGGATTCGACTACCACCAAACAGCCAAAGAAGAAGTCCTCTGAGTCTTAGTGACTTTAGATGGTACAAAGATGTGTTTGTTTCCAGAGTTATGCTCCACCCGGATTGTAACAAATCATTCTGGAAAAAAAATTTTGTAAATGGTCTACCTAATCTCTTCGCCCATAAGATTAGAGAAGCCCTTGCTAAAGAAACTGGAATCATTGAGTATGATTCACTAACCTATGGAGAACTTATCAATACTATCCAGAAAGAAGGTTTCAGGATGTGTATTGATATGAAGATTAGCAAACAATTAAAAGATGATAAGAAAAAAACTAAATATGAAATAGGTGATTTCTGTGAACAATATGGTCTCCAGTCAATGGCACCATCTAGCAGAAAACACAAGTCCCACAAATCACACAAGCCTTATAGCAAAAGCAAATCTTATCACAAACGTAGCAAAAAACACTTCCAGAAAGAAGAGTTTTATAAGAAACCTAGGAAATCTTATAAGCATAAAACTTATATATATATATATATATATATATATATATATATATATATATATAACTAATCCTAATCTGAGAAAGATCTAAAATTAAGGAATTTAAAACCTGTTTAAGTTTTAAATTTGATTACATATATATATACTGTGACACACATACAATGACAAGCAAACTATGACAAAGAAACGGTGACAAAAAACTGTGATCGGAAATAGTTTAATATGCATAGATTTGAACAATTAAATGAAAATGTAACTTACATGTTTGGATATAAATTTTTTAAGCTTTCTTTGTTTGATCGCCCTATTTAGATTTGGTAAATTCCATTTGAAACTATTTCATGTCACAGTTTTTGGTCACAATTTTGGTCACTGTTTTTTATTGTATCACTGCTATTTGTCACTGTTTTTTTCTTGTGTCACTACTATTTGTCAACATGTCTATATCACTATTTATTTATCATTGTCATTTTTGTAAATATATATATATATATATATATATATATGAAAGAGAAAAAAATCCTAATTTAAAAAAACTTTTCAATTAAGGAGATTTAAATTTTAAATTTGAACAAGTGACATAGAGAGAAAAAGAATCCTAATTGTAAAAGAAATTTACAATTAAGAAGATTTAAATTTTGAATTAACACGTGATATAGAGACAAAAAGATTCCCAATTGAAAAAAAAATTATAATTAAGAAGTTTTGAATTTTGAATTTGAATACATATATATATATACAAAGACACTCAAACAGTTACAATAGATAGATAGGAGAGGAAAGCTATACAATGATGAAGGAAGTCAGTCTGCAAAATAGAGAAAGAGAGACTTGAAAAAAAAAGTTCTGCCTTAACAAGGGTGAGGGCATCCTTTAATTAGATAAAGATCCGGACATGAAAATCATATTCCAAAAATTATAAAACAAAATGTCATAAGTGACATCACTAGTGATGTAATTCTGCAACTTGCGTAAGTTGGAGATACGTCATGGCCAATGTCATCTTCAATTATGATTGAAAATATTAATTAATCATTTCTTATTTTTGTCATGATTAATTTGATTAATGTCCATTAAATCAGACATTTCCAAAGTTCAAATCTTCTAAATTTGGGAATACACCAAGATAAAATTACATGTCTTCATTGTCATTAAAATCCATTGGCTCTTGAGAATCTTCCTGGCCATCCTCTTTGATTTTCTTTCCTTTGGATGAGGAGGAGTGAGATTAAAGACTTGTTGGTCCTGCTGTGATCAAGAAAATTTTTGGCTTATTATCCCCTTAAAGGATGCAATTAATTGGTTTTGTATCATTTCCATCATACGACTCTAGAATTGTTATGGAGTCAATGCTAGATTCAATTTTTTGATTTGTTGTTTGAGAACTCAGAAAAAATCTTGAGTAAATTCAAATTGGTTGCTGGTCAAATTGGCTTCTGGTTGGGATTTATTATCCCAATTTTCAAAAGTAGGGTCAAACATTTGACATTTCTCTGCCAAATTTTCTTGTGGAAGGTTTTTCTACAATTTGTAATAATAACATCAAATTAAATATGAAAAATTATGAGAATCATACCAAAGTCAGGGAATTCCAAATCTAACAAGGCAATTAAAAAGCATTTCACCATCAAAATTTCTCAAATTATGATTGAATTTTTTGAATTCGTCATAATGGGAAGCAAGACAATTAACCAAATATTGAGAAGTTGGTCCATGTCTTTTCCACCAATTATAAAATCAATTTGGTAGGTCTTTAATAGTATAATTTTTTCTGCAAAGAGAAGAAGAAAAATCAGGAATGTTTCCTAAGTGTATTTTGATAAAAAAATGTATTTTTTCATGCATCCATATAATCCCAATAATTATATTCTTTTTCAAGTTTGTTAGGACGATGCTTGGGTGCTTTCATATTTCTTGCATTGTTGGGATTTGTTCCCCAATCAGAAGCGTGCATCACACGCATAATTTTTACTTTATTGTAACCAATACTATTTCCGTTACGATCATTGTGAGAAACATTGATTGTAAAAGTTTCATATATAATTCTTTCATAAAAATTTTGATTACGATTCTTATCGCCCTTAATAAGGAAGTGATCATAGTCGAAAATATGTTTTTCTAAACATCTTTTTCTAAACCTTCTTCTGCGGCACTGCAATCAATTCTTAATAAACATTCTTGATTTAACAAGTCCTCTTGGAACTTCTTGATAGATTTAACAACAAAAATAATTTCTTTCTCAATTATAGAATAAGTCATTTTTGCCTAAAAATTTTTGAGTTTATACTTAAAGCCAAATAAGTTGTAGAAAGTGTACCGGCTTCTAAAAAAACCTCTTTTTTAGGTTGGGCTTGATATGGATCATATTTATTTATTTTGATGGAAGAACTTAACACGGGTATATAAATTCCCGTGAGGCTGCAATTGCGAGTTATACATAGCTCTGGAGACTAATACAGGTACAGGTCATTCTCCTTCGTTTTCTCATTACAACAATTTTACGAGGCTATAAGACTTTTGTGGTGCGGATGCTGAGTGTTTTGCTCTACGAAAAGCTACAATAAGACTATGGTAGGTGCAGAGTCAAAAATTTATCACATGGTATATGACATTTTTAACTCTAAAAAATTAAATTCTTAATTTACACCCTAAATAATTAAAATTTTTACATTGTACCTTTAATTAAATAGAAAGATAGAAATGTGATCTATTTTAATAAAGCTTAATACAAAATTTTAATGTAAAATACTTAAATATTGAGTATTGTGCAAATAATTGTGTGTATAAAAATAGTATAACATAACTGATGGTGTGTGAAACTTAGAAGTATTGTGAGTTAAGTGAGCTTAGTGACCTCTGTGTAAAGTGATTGACCTGTGTGTGAGTGAGAACAGACTAACAACAGACAAAAGCACAAGAATATAAGTAGTTTACCAAGCTGAAGTGGTAGGTTCGTCCATTGTAAAAGAGGCTCTTGCTCCTGTTTGCATTCCTTAAAGAAGACGAAGATTACACTTGCTTGTGAATACAATTGCACATTACATTTGGCAAGGCAAGGGTTTGCCTATTTATACACGTAGGGTAGTGCAGTTCTCAAGTAATGACGGGGTAGTTCCCTAATTTTTTAGGATATTGGAGGGTATATTGGATCGTTAGAGGCACTTTTCCCTAGGTATGACATGACAGTCTAGAAGTTATGGCGTGGCAATACAGAGATAGATTCTTCATCCCTGGATAAAATTTGATGACGTAATTGATTTTCTGTCCTTTCTGCCACTATGGAATGAACTGCTTCAGGTAAACCGGACACATTTGATAGTGATTAAGCTAGTTTGAGCCTTGGTTGACCTTAGCCAGGGTGATATCAGGTCGGCTGGTACCCTTGTTGTGGTGTAGACTTGTTTATTGTATAGATTTACTCTAGATATCATTAATAATAAAATACAATTAAAAAAATTGTTGAAAAAGTCAACAAACATTTGGTTTTGGACCACAATGTGGGAATTTCAATCTTTCAATGTGTAAATTAAGAATCGGAGAATCTTTCAAGGTGCAAAATATCATTCAAACTACATAACCACAAAGTAAAGAAAAAAAAAACAAAGTGCTTGCTCTCAGTTGTATACTAGATCCTATTTTCGGCATAAAACTCAAATAATTAAGCTACAAAAACTACGTAAACTAAAGGAAATCAAAGAAATTCATATAGTGATCTCAATCAACTTGCTTCTCCATGATTTTGACTTTGAGGAGCCCTTTGGCGATTCAGCTGCTCCTTTATTCTTCTGTCAAGCAGATCGATCATGGCCTTTTCTTTCTTCTCTTCATGTAATCGATGCTTTTCGATTGTCCAACTAACAATTTCTTTAGTACTGATAATGATAGATTTCGGTTAGGCCACCCATCCAAAGCCCAAAACACCCAATGGCCCCCCTGGTTACATGGCAACCTAAACGGCCCATCTGCAGCCTGCCCACCCCGCCATAAGAATGGGCCACAACCCATGGAAGGGAGTCCAATGATGCCCAGATCGATATATGCCTGCTCGACCACAACAAGCTTGGCAGAGATCAGCCCAGGAACAAGGAGCTTCATCTTCGTTAGATCTCGAGCATCTCCCGTCGCGCCACGTGTCCAGGGGACAGGGAGACAGCTACTGGAGCCCCTAACGAACACATACTCCCTGATAAAGGGAGTATTTGTACACATTCCATTTTAAGGATCATGAGCACAACTTGCGTCAGGGTGGCAGGCACCATTATAGGACAAAGGAAGAGAGGACCACAGAATCAACCAAGGGAATGAAGGGATCGTAGAAAACCCTAGAGGATAACATGTATAAATAGAACATGGATACACTATATAAGAGGGGTTCCAGAAAATTGTATTCACCAGATACTGTGTACAAAGACTCTAAGCCAATAAACCCACTGTAATCTTCTTCCTCAAGCCATATAAGCCTCAAGGAGTAAGAGTCTTCATTGCAGTGGATGTAGCCTTGGTCTTTCGGCTAAGGTGAACTACTTATATCTTGTTTTTGATCCAACATTTTCTCTTGCTTCCTTATTAACCTAAATACTCACACTACCCCCCACTGGGGCTTGCACAGTCACTGTTTTGCACTTGGGCTAAGCAATTTCGAGCACCATCATCTTGGCTCCTTCTATGGGAAAATTATTCATCATTTCCTTCGAGTTTTCTCTATACATCTATTGGTTTGATGGTTTCGACTCGAAACATGAGCAAGTCTCTCGCAAACCCCCATGTCCCGAAGAACCAACCAGAGAGTTTTCCCGCCCCAGCAGCGGAAGTTGAGAACTACCCTCCGGCGGCAAACCCTCCTCCTCTCAACGAGTTGGAGACATATCGCCAGACCACGATGCAGCTTTTGAAGCAAAATCAAGATCTAGTGACATGGATACAGGCGCACAATCTCCCTCAGGCTCCACCTGTACAACCTGCGCTACCTCCGCCACCAACTCAAAATGACATTCCTCAGCATGACCGCCAGGTACCACCTAATGGAGTCATAAACCTCCACGAGCACAGCCATTCCGGAGAAAACCATCAACGTAGGCAGCCGGATGAACGTACAGATGATGAGGTCCACAGCCGGGCCAGAGCCTTGCCCAGGGAAGACCGGCCCCTGCCTCCGCGGGATACTATGGACTAGTTTTAGGAGCAAAGATTCCACGAGATCCAGTAGGAGCTGGGAAACGTGAAGGAAGTTGTAAAAAGGAAAGCGCCTTTCACCATGGATGCCTTAGTTCAAAAACCGAATCGCCCTTCACCAATGAGATCCTTCATTTTCCCCTGCCCCAGAAGTTCCGGATGCCACAGATAGAGGCGTTCGATGGGACCAAGGATCTAGTGGATCACTTGAACTCTTACAAACACAAAATGGAGCTTCATGGGTACCCGGACCCTATTCGATGCCGAGCTTTTGCCATAACCCTTAAAGGGTCAACGATAGCTTGGTTTAACAGATTGCAACCATCCTCGATCTCTTCTTTTCGAGAACTGTCCATACAGTTCGTATCTCATTTCATAGGAGCCCGGACTTACAGGAAATCGTCTTATCATCTACTAAGCATCAAACAGGGACCTAACGAGTATCTTCAGAGCTATATGCAACAGTTCAACCAGGAATCTTTGAAGGTAGAAAACGTAGATGAAAAATTTTCCCTAAAGTGGTTACAAGAAGGACTCGGCCTCCGGTCAAAGGACCTCATATTTTAAATTACAAGAACCCTCAGGCAACCATGGCTGAGGTGCTTGCAAAAGTCGAGAAGTACATTAACGGCGATGAGGCCCTTTGCTTAAAGGGAGGATCTTCGTCTTCAGGCGAAGGAGAGAAGAAGAAGAAAGAGCGTAGTCCAAGAAAAGAAAGGAGACGTGATCGATCCCCAGGGAGAGAGCCTTCACCAAAATGGAGTGGTAATGTCAAGGACCGCCTCAGTCCTCCGCCTCAGGAATTCCAACCAAGATATGTACCGGCTCGACTTACACTCCTGAACGCCTCCATTTCTCAAGTCCTCCATGAGGTCCAGAACGAGATATTTTCCAGGTGGCCACCACAAATGAAGTCTGATCCCAAGAGGCGTGACCCCACTAAATACTGTAACTTCCATAAGGATACAGGTCATGAGACTGACAACTATATTTAACTGAAGAAGGAAATAGAATACCTAATCCAGAGGGGCAATTTACGACACCATGTGGCAGGAGAAGGGAGAGAGTGAAATGATCGAGAGAGAGAGAGACGATCGAGCTGTCATGCCACCCCCGCAACAACACCAACAGGCCCTTGGGGAAATCAAGGTCATCTTAGGCAGCTTTGCGGGCGGAGATGAGTCTAGCTCGGCAAGAAGGGCATATGCCAGGAGTGCCAGGTCCGACGACTTTGTTGTGGTGCAAACGATTTGAAAAGCCCTGTGCAAAGATGTGGAAATAACCTTCTAAGACGCCGACCTAGAAGGATGTCAGCGCCCTCATGATGACCCTTTGGTTGTAAAAACCATTATTGTAAACAAAGTTGTACACCGTGTGCTCATCAACAATGATAGCTCAGCAGGTATCATCTTCCTCTCCGTTTTTAATCAACTTTGTACAGAAAAATCGAAACTTGAACCCGTGAGAACCCACCTTCTAGGCTTCTTGAGTGAGAGGGTTCTTCCCATTGGGTCCATCCAGCTTATCCTCACCTTAGGAGACCACCCCTGCCAAGTTACCACTACGGCTCGTTTCTTAGTAGTACACACCCCTTCTGCCAACAATGTCTTACTCGGGAGACCCTCCCTCAACTCCATTAGAGCCGTGGAGAACGGGGTTGAGATGGTGAGAGGAGATCAGCACCTCGCTAGAGAGTGCTATGTGGCATCTATGAGGCATAAAGAAGTAGAGTCTGTTCAGTTGGAAGACCTCGATATGAGAAACAAGCTGAAAACCCGACCAACCCCCTCGGAGTAGCTGGAGCTAGTACAGATTGACGAATACCCTGAGCATGTGGTCTTTGTAGGCTCAATGTTGCTCCAGGATATCAAGGAAAAACTTATCATCTTCTTGAAAGAAAACGGTTATGTATTCGCCTAGAGACAAAAAGGTATGGAAGGAATCGATCCGGGAGTGATAGTGCACCGACTCAACGTTAATCCAAACTACAAGCTGGTCAAATAGAAGAGAAGGAGTTTTGCCCTGGAAAGGCAAAAGGCGATCAAAAAAGAGGTGGCCAAGCTTTTGCGAGCAAAGGCCATCAGAGAGGTTGACTATCCGACTTGGCTAGCCAACATGGTGCTAGTCAAGAAGGTGAATGGAAATTGGCGGCTATGCATTAACTTCACCGACCTGAACCGCGCGTGCCCCAATGACAGTTTTCCCTTGCCCAGGATTGATTTGATAGTCGATGCCACGGCTGGGCATGAGCACCTAAACTTCATGGACACCTTCTCGGGGTACAACCATATCAAAATGGATTTCAACCACCAAAAAAAGACCTATTTCATTACGGAGCAAGGAATCTTATGTTATGAAGTCATGCCATTTGGGTTGAAGAACGCTGGAGCCACCTACCAAAGATTGGTCAATCTGATGTTCCGTGAGAAGCTCGGATCGACGATGGAGGTATACATTGACGATATGCTGGTCAAGTCCCTTAAGTTCGAGCTCTACATCCAGCATCTTAGGGAATCATTTGAGATTATGCACCAATATAAGATGAAGCTGAATCCGGCTAAATGAGCTTTCGGAGTCTCGGCGAGAAAATTTTTGGTGTTCATAGTCAACAGTCAAGGTATTGAGGCAAACCCTGAGAAGGTAAAAGTTGTTCTGAAAATGAAATCTCCCACTAACACCCGGGAAATGAAACGCTTCACCGGGAGAATTGCAGCACTCAAGGTTCTAAAGGCCGCTTTCCAGTAGGACGAGAAATGCGAGGAAACCTTCCAAGCTCTGAAGACCTATCTGACTTCGCCACCAGTATTAGTTAGCCCCCAAGAGGGAGAAGTTCTAACCCTTTATCTCACTGTATCCGACTTTTCAGTCAGTGCCGCTTTAGTAAAGGACAAAGAGAGAGCCCAACAGCCGATCTACTTTTGTAGTAAGGCCTTCAGGGGACGAGAAAAGATATCCCAAGATGGAGAATCTCGTTTTAGCCCTTCTAATGGTAGCCAGAAGACTGAGACCCTATTTTCAGGACACATCATTGAGATTCCGACAGATCAACCGATGAGGCAAGTCTTATATAAACCTGAGGCATCCGGAAGATTAATGAAATGGGCAATGGAGCTCAGCGAATTTAACATTAAGTTCAAATCGAGAACAACTTTTAAAGGTCAGGTGCTATCGAATTTCCTAGTAGAGTTCACACCAATACCTGAACAAAAATCAGAGAGCCTAGACTATGTCTTTGAGGTCCCAACATGGAAATTATATGTAAATGGCACCTCAAACACGCAAGGGAGCGGAGCTGGCCTGATTTTGACCTCTCTGGAGGGGTACGACCTGGAATATGCATTGAGGTTCAACTTCCAAGCCTCCAACAACGAGGCAGAGTATGAGGCTCTTATAGCTGACCTCAACTTAGCCTTGTCAATGGACGTGCAGCAGGTCATTATCCATAGCGACTCTCAGTTGGTTTTCAGGCAGGTAGAGGAAGAATACGCAGCTTGAGATGACAAGATGACTCTATATATGAGAAAAATGCGAAGCTTGTTGAGGAGATTTGTGGTAGCCGAGCTTGTCCAGGTGCCCCGAGAAGCTAACGTCCGAGCCTACGCATTGGCTAAGCTGGCTACTGCAGCCCAGCAAGACTGATCTGGAATGACACATGTCGAGATCCTGCTTGAACCAAGTGTCCAACCCGACGATGACCAAGCCATGTCAGTTGACGAGACCACCTCATGGATGGACCCCCATCATTTCCTTTCTGCAGATTGGGTTCCTCCCACACGACAAGAATGAAGCAAACAAGGTAAAAAGCAAGTTGCGAGGTTCACCATTGTACAAGGTAAGTTGTACAAGCAAGGTTTTTCCTTTCCTTTAATAAAATGTGTCACTGAGATGGAGGCAGATTTCATCCTAAGAGAAATTCACGAGGGAATCTGTGGGAATCACGTCGGCACGAACCTTGGCCAGCAAGGCACTTTGGCAGGGATAGTTTTGGTCCACAATGGCCAAGGATGCGATATAAATGGTGAAAAAATGTCAAGCATGCCAAATCCACGGGAACCTGCCACATTGTCCCCCCCAAGCAACTCATGCCAGTCATTAGCCCTTGGCCTTTTCAGTAGTGGGGATTGGACATCCTGGGGCACCTACCAATTGGCGTCGAACAATGTAAGTTTGCTATAGTTATGGTAGATTACTTCACCAAATAGGAAGATGCTGAAGCACTGGCCAAGATAACTAAGCAGAATGTTAGGAATTTCGTTTGAAACTCGATAATTTGCTGCTTCGTCATTCCCAGAGCAATAGTTTCAAATAATGGGAAGCAGTTCGACAACCCAGGATTCACTGGGTTCTGTACAGAGCTGGGAATCAAAAACTATTTCTCGGCACCTGCGCACCCACAGTCCAACGGGCAAGTGGAGGTCACCATTAGAACCATCAAGATGGCATTGAAGACAAGGTTAGAAGCCTCTAAGTCCCAGTGGGTTGATCACCTTCCAGTGGTGTTATGGGCCTATCGAATGACGGTGCAAATAGCAACGGGGGAGACCCTATTCAGCCTTGCTTACGGAACTGAAGCTGTGGCCCCAGTCGAAGTCGGACTGCCTTCAGCAAGGGCCGAACTCTTTGATCCCGAGCAGAATAAAAGATCCCTGCTCGTCAACCTCGATCTCTTGGACGAGAAAATAGATGAAGCACTACAACGAATATTCTCTTCTCAAAGGAACACTGCGAGATATTACAACTGACGAGTAAGGAAGATGAGCTTCAAACCAGGCGATCTGGTCCTCAAGAAACTACTCCGGTGAAAAAAGATTTCTCGCATGAAAAACTTGACCCAAACTAGGAAGGACCATATTTTGTGAAAAGGGTGATCCGATGTGGTAACTACAAGCTACATATCGAAGAGGGGGAGAACCTGCAGCATTCCTGGAACGCAGACCATTTGAAGCGGTATTACCAGTAGAACCATTGGGAGCAAGATATAGTGAGGAGAAAAGGTCAATTCTAAACTTTCAGCTCCCAATCAATGAAATTTCAAAGTCCTAGCCAAAAAAACTTGCACAGTATAATCTGAGGAGTTCTTCAACTCCCAAAAGTCGTGACCTTCTTAGCCATGCAACCTCGACTAGGCTTTTCAGCCTAAGAGTTTTTCAGTTCAGAAGTCGCGAGCTCCTCAGTCGCGCAACCTCGACTAGGCTTTTCAGCCTAATAGCTTCTCAGCTCGGAAGTCACGAGCTCCTCAGCTACGCGACCTCGACTAGGCTATTCAGCCTAAGAGCTTTGTAGCTCAGAAGCCGCGCGACCTTGACTAGGCATTTCAGCCTAAGAGATTTTCAACTCGGTACTTAAGAATCCAATGACTTTTGACCCTCCAAAGGTCCAAGTTGAGTTGAGCTCAAAGCCTAACAACTATCTAGTTAAAATTTGCAGTAGACAAAAGGATAAGCAAAGCATTAAGAAAAAGGGCCAAAATATATTCAGAAGTAAGGCACGTTTACAAAAAAAAATAGAGATGAGAAAGATTCTAGGCCCCCCCAAATCTTTGCTTCAGCTCAAAGACTTCCTTCTCCAACAGCGCATTCACGACCCGCAGGCGAGCGTTCTCGGCCTTCAGCTCGTCCCGTTCCTTCTCAGCCTCAAAGAGCTATTTTTTGAGCCTTGTTTTCCCCAATGCGAACTCCAACTCAGCATCCATAAATCTCATCTCACCAGAGGAAGAATCAGACGACTGCGGCGAAAGGCTGCCTCGTCGATGCTTCCTTTTTCCCCCTAAAGAGGTGGCAGCACCCTCATCCGACCTGGTCGAAGAGGAGTCTATATCGATGACAGAAGGAAGAGGATTCAGAGCAACAACTACAACGACAGTCGGGTTGGGACCAATCCCGAATCGAAAGAGATTCTGAGGTATAAAAAGAGTGGAAAAGGGAGTTACTTCGGTACAAGTAAGCCGGCAGCCCCTGACGATCTCGTTCGAAGTTAGACCGGGGCCATCTGCACAACACAAATATTGTTAGACTTGAAGTGAAAGTTACCAGCCAAAAGATCCCTAGAAAGAAAGGGGAAGAAGGGAAAGTAGAACCACTATTCATTTACCTCTATCTAGAAGACGCCTCTAAGAGCGAGGAACCTGGAAACGCTCAGACCTTACCTCAACAGACTCCCAGGAATCCCCAAAAATAAAGAAAAATTGCAAGAGCCATCCCTCAGGGGAGCCAGGGGCATCGAGAACCAGCGTAGGGACATGACACCTCCACGTGAAACGACGATAGCATGGGGCATGTCAAAATCAAAGTCAAAAAAATAGAGGAATTCGACAACAGTGAAAAAATCATTGTAACCTTGCAAGCACCAAAGAATAAAGAAGCTCATTAAAGTACCCCATCACTCTGGGGAAAGGCTCTAAGGGCACAGCCCAAAGAAGGCAAGAATCCACCCTATAGCTGGGTGAATGGGCAAATGAAGACCCATCTCTAACGCGCCCTCGAAAATACAAACTTCCCTCTGAAGAAGAAGGTTGCAAACCTCGTCGAGTGAAGGAATCCGAATATTCAAGCCATGAAGAAGAAGATACTTCCTCCTAATTTTCCCCACCTCAGCCACAGTGATGATTGTGGGGAGCAGAAACACAGAATACCATAAGACGTCCATCATGGCCTGGGCGGGCTAAGTTTCTTAATTTTTTCCGTCTAGTGGAAGTATCCGAGTTCTATTACTTCGTCCCACGTCGAGGGGGAGAGATTCCTATTACTAACCTCCCTCTTGTGCCCGACGGATGGAGGAGGAGGTACTTCTTTGTGCTGGGACGGGTTGGGAGTTTGATCCCCAGATGGTGTCGTCAGTCAGGGTTCCTACGGTCTAGGGGAGACATGGCCATCTTGGTGAGTTTCCCCGGCTTAGTGAGTTTTCTTTTATTGATTTGCCCCTGATGCGCTTGTCGGGATCTAACTTGGCTTGTGGCCCTATTTCTTTGTGTCTCAGGTGAGTATCCGACCTCGACTGGTGAGTCGGGATCTCGAGTTGATCAAATTTGAGCTCGGTTGCCCTTTACTTACATGGAGCTCATGCACCTCGAGTAGCCGTAAGTATCTATTATTTCTTTAATATTGTGTTGTATCTTTCTAGTAAATCCCCCCAAGCTTAATTTTTGATCGTCTTTCTTGTCTAGTCCCTGCGTATTTGATCAGCGAAAGAGACACGATTATAGAACAAGTGGGCTAGAGGAGGCAGGCTAGCCCTGCATAAGCGTCGAACTTAGCTGTCGTGCCCGTGGTTCCACCCAGCGTTGACGAAACGTCAGCGCTCGCGTTAGTGCCGAGCTTCCCTGTTGTGCCCGAGGTTCCACCTGATGCCAACGAAATGCCAATGTCAGCGCTAGCGCCCAGTGCTGAATAAGTAACGGCGGGGATAGTGACTAGTAATCCTGAGGGAGGGCCGATTCGACGTGGTTTCTTTCTCAGTGGCGTGGAGGGTTCTAGCTCAAGTAAGCTTAATTTGGCCTCGATCGTGTATCTTGAGGGGAGCCTGTTGGATGATGCAGCTATAAGTAGCCGAGCCCTTATGGAGCTTATTCCCCATATCGATCTTCATTGCTCTATCAGCCAACCTTTCAGAGCTAGGAGTCGGGATGTCTTACATGCACTTCTGGAGGTAAGGTTCATCGTCTTTTTTCGTCTCCAACTTCTCTTGTTTCAACTGTATAATGATTTATCTTTCTATTTTGACTTTAGGCTGCAACGCATGTCTGTACCCTCGGAGGGGAGATCCACTATCTGAGGTCGGAGGCCCGTAGGAAGGACACTGAGATTCTATGCTGGGGTCTAGTTGTGGAATTCGAGCTGGAGGAACACTCGCTCCAACAGCACAAGGAACACTGACAAAATTGCCCACCCAGTAGGTAGCAGCATGGCTGGGCAAAAAATGAAGAAATGTATAACCTCCCTTGCAAAAGGTGGAACAGGGAACCGAAGGGCCAATTGGAAGGGGACTTCAAAGAAACAGACCCAACTCCCCAAGGAATGATGATATGGATAGCGTTCAGCAGCATGGACAGTCACTCCATTGGGAAACGCATAACAGCTAGCAATTTCTTGAGCCTCCTCACCACCAATCTCACTAGCGTCAGCATTAGGAAAGACCAACCATTGAGATTCGTTGTAAGAGGTGGGCATTCGAGCCATGGAAATAGAATACGAAATAAGCTAGAGGAGAGAAGCCCTAAAGTTGGAATCAAGAACAAGGAAGAAAAGCTTCAGTGCCAAGGTAAAAGATCTACTGATAGAAGGGTCTATTTATAAAGTTCGCAAGCGACGCACATCATGTCTGTAGGGTGCCATTAATGCGTGTCAATCGCATTTAATGTCATAGACACGTGGCAAACGTAGGTAAGATTGGCGCTACTTTTAAGGAGGCACCACCACCCCTGGCAGCGCACATTCCCAACCGAATGAAACCGTCAAGTTTGGAGTACTCGAAAAGAAATGGAAAAAGTCCAAAATAACTCCAGCAAGCCAAGACAGCTCGTAAAAAGGGCAGCCTAGGTTCCACGCAGGTCAGAATAATCATCAGCAGAGTAATATAGTCACAGCACGACATTGGAACACCACCCCGGCAATGGGCCATGTTGGGCACAACCCATGATAAGTTGAGCTACCTGCTAGTTAAAAAAAAAAACAAGCAAAAAAAAGAATGACGATGAGAAAGAAGGAGACAACAGACAAGAAAATATGCTAAGTATTTCATAGAAAAGATAAGGTCGATAAATGGGTAAGAAGTGTCAAGTACAAAAATTACAATGAAGAAAAAAATGCAGCCCAGAATAAAGCATACGCAAATTCACGCTGAAGGCTCCTGGTCACCACCAATTGGATCGGCAGCGGCCCCGTGGTCCGTATCTATAGGCTCAGTAGAGACTCCCTCCCCTGCACCAGCTGGCTTGGCAATGGCTTCCGCAGCCGCATCCATTGGTTTCTTAGCCTCGAGCTGCGACATGAAGAAGTCTAGGTCGAGGTCGGGATATACATGCTCGTCTTGTTCCTAGAAGTTCATAAATCCCTTCACGAAGGTAGTAGCATTCTCCTTGAGGAGCTCGGCGACCTTAACCTTCAAGGACCCCAGTTCAGCATCCTTCACCTTCAATTCCTCGTCCTTGGCCTTCAGCTCGGCATCTCTCAACTTCGTAAAATCCTGATAACGCGCATTCAAGTCATCATAGATCCTCTTCAGCTCAGCCACCTCGACAGCCAAAATAGCAACCTTTCCTTCACCAACTCCTGCTCCTTTACAGACAGCTGAGTCGTGACCCGATCATGGTGGAATTCCATCATCTTCACACACACGAGCGACTGACGAAAGAGAAAGTAGTCAATACAAGCAGGAGACAAAGAGACACGAGAAATAATATTCTGGTAAAAAGAAGAAAACATAAGGTACCTTAGTCAGGCCTTGGATGGTGTGCTTGGCCTTCCTCTTGAAGCTAACATGCATGGCCAGCTCAGGGTCCGATGTTGGGACCAGTTCAACTAGAGCAGTCACGGCAGCCTCGGGGTCACGAAGGAACCCACTCCCATGGACAATTAGATGGGGGAAACTAGGTTCCCCCTTTCCCCCCTTTCGCGAAGTCGGCTGGTGAGGGACAAGGGGCACCACAAATGGTATGGGGTGCTCTGGCGAGGTTTTACTCTTAGAAAGCTCAGGAGGCACTGAAGAGGAGACGTTACCCTCGAGATAAGCCAAGTCCTCATGCTTCTACTCCGGGGAAGCGGGCGCCAGCCCTTCCTTGGGAGGTAGCTCAGAGGTCTTTACCAGCTTCCTCTTCTTCCTTGTCTTCTCAACATCGGAAAAGGTCGTCATGATGAGCTCAAGATCCATTTGTTCGGGCAAGTCAACAGGCAAAAGTTTCAAAGCGTGAACAGGTTGCGAATCCACCTGGGGCCCAAGATCATGCTTTTCAAGGTTCTCCTCGATCACCAAATCCAAAAAAGACTTTAAACCAAAGGCCTCCGCCTTAGCCACCCTAACATCCTTTGCAGCGTCAAGAACCAGACAAAAACCTGTAGATCAAATCACAAGTTAGTATAACAACCATGAATAAAAGATGCTGCCAGCAGACACATAAAGAAGCATAACCAACTGTTGGCCTTACGAGTGTTCCTTTGGACTCTCCAGAACCGAGGAATGCGAGGAACATCGCCAGGTAGTCCTGAAAGTTCCCAAGAATCGCCTTCAACAAAAAAGAACTTCAGATTCCACCCTTTGTTAAAAGATGGGAGCTGATGAGCACAAAATATTGTATATTTCAAGGCCTCATTACATGCATTTTAACTCAATTTTTTCATCTAAGTACTTAGAGTTAGCCGATTTTATGAATAATGTTGAATTCTCGATGTTGCATGTTTTTATAGCTTAAATCATGTATTTTAGGACCTTGCAACTATGTTGGATGTGTGGTGAAGGCATGGACACATTACATGAAGATTTGGAGGCTTAAAAGTGAAGAAATCAAGGAGGTATTGGTGTTTGGTAACAAAGGCGCCAGCAGCCACACCACTGGGTTGAAGAGCCTCGGTTTTCCTCCATTTTTACCATGATCCGCTTCGAATATGAAAAAGTTCAAAACATGAAAGTTGTAGATCTGGATGTTTTCTGTATTGTGTCAAAATTTCAGCTCAATCCAACGGTTGGATCAAAATTTATGCCGATTCTACGAAAAGTGATCCGGAGCAGAAAACAGTACTGGTACACAGTACCGGTACTATACCGTTCCTGTACTTCGAACTCCAGAAGGTTTAGAGTACCGGTACACAGTACCGGTACGCTCCCAGAACACCTAAAAACTCTTATCCACTTGCTTGGGGGTCCCACCAATGATTCTCCCACTTGCCCCCAACATTTCATTGCACATCTTCATGCCTCTCTTACACATTTTGAAGACTTTTAAGGCTTGGCATTAAAGGAGGATGGGAGAGAAGGGGGCTGCTCAGTGAGTTGCAGGCTAGCTCTTCCTTAGCCTGTCAAGAGCCATCATTTAGCCTCCCATTGATGGGAGGCCTGCACACAGCTAGGGGGGACCACCATGCACGAAAATTGAAGGCTAACTCTCCATTATATTCAGCATTTACAGATTGTATTGAGGGTGGCTACCTAAGCTTAGAAAATCCAAGGAAGAAGATGATGAATAGTAGATAGAAAAGCTTAGATTTTTCCATTCTCTTCTCCATTTCAATTGTTGTAAGCTTTAATTTCTTGTAATCCTTAACTCTTGCACTTTAATCTCATCTATGTCAAGTATATTTCAAATTTAGTTACATGTTCTACATTTCACCATTGTTGTTTAAGTTTTCTTCATTTTCATGCTTTGAAATGGGTATTAAATATTTTTCTTCATAGTTTACGATTTCTGGCATTGAGTTAAGTTTTAATCTCCATTTCAATACCATGTCTCTTTACATATTGTATGTCTTTCCTTTATGCATGAGTAGCTAGATTTTTAGTTGGCTAATTCAAGGGAGACCTCCCCTTGGGTTCTCCAATTCAACTCATTTTCTTTCCTCTCTCGGTGTACAATGGTTCGGTTTGACTGGGTTGAGGGTGGATAAGTTGGTGGGTCTTTGATATTCCGTAGGCCTAGTCACGGTTTATGCTTAGATAGTGACCCATCTTATCCCTAGCTTCCCACGAATCAATCGTTCATCTATAAACCCTCGGAGGAAGGTTTCGAGTTGATTGGGCATTCCCATTGGAGTGAACCTTTTGGATTAGCCAACACTTGTTTTTATTGTATTTTCATTCACAAACACAAACACCAAAACACAAACAAAAGATTTTACACTTCTTTTTTGTTCACTAAAATCACCTTCACACACTTGAACTTTTCTTCCCTGAGGAGACGACCTTGGAATACTTTTCCAAGTAAAACACCGACACACAAAAGACTCTTTGCGATTGGGGAGCACTTTTGTTCACACACCCGCATTTCATTTCACATTTTGTTCATTCCATTTTCCACCAATCCGTTGTTGCCTAATCTCTTGCATCACCCCGAGGGAGAGTGACACTCCCTTAGTCCTATAAGCCATACACACATGTCAGATGGTGATGTTTAGGGGTTGGAAACAACAACGTTTTTCATCAATCAGGAGCCCGGAGATCAGACTCTTCGCCTTCACCCTCTTGGCAAAGTAGAGGAAACCCAACGAATGAGAAGATTTGAGCTGGAAAAGGAAGGCGAACTCGCGAATTGTGGGCGGAGAAGTGTTTCCACTCTCAAACCCGTGTATGAGGAAACTGACTAGTAGACCCTAGCCATTCGGAGATACCCGAGCTGGGCAGACACTACAGAAAACAAGAATGTCTCAGATAAAAGGATGAATAGGAAACCGGAGGCCAACACGAAAAGCCGACTCGAAAAAGCAAGTCATCCCAGGAATGGAAGAATTGCACCTCTCATCCTCCCCGGGAAAGTGAAGCAACACGGACTCCGAAAAGGAATACTCCTCCCTCAGAGCTTCCAAGTCCTCATCATCAAGGTGGCTCGAGGTCAACTCAGCACAGCACGTCAGGTCGGAAAGATCTCGACGAGCCTTTTTCTTCTTAAGGGTAGAAGTTGAAACGCCCTTGGATCTTTTCTTCTTAGAACGACTTGAGGGAATGGGGGCAACACTAAAGGAGCCTCCACCGAAAGGGCTGAGGTCGAAGCCTTGAGGGCCAGCCCCAAGCCCTCCTCAATTGGCTCTCTATAAAGGAACTCAAAGTTTTTCGCTAAGGACAAGGAAAATTGGTCATCCTCAACCAGCATATCCCCAGTTATAGGGACCTCCAGCCTGTTTGGGGGAGAAGAAGCCCCCTCCTCGGAATGGCCTCTAGAAGAAATCGTAGAAGTTTCATCAATGCCCTCATCAACTTCTTCCTCAAACTCGGAGTTGGAGGAAGAATCAAAAACCACCCTACCAATTATCGGCCCAAATTGCAGATCAGAATGTAAGAGGGGGAAAATGTAAAGCGCAATCAGCCAAGAACAGGGGAGTCAAACACCAAGTTCTGAGTAAGGACAATCTCAACAAGAGGGGATAATCTACGAATTGAGAAAGAGATGCAAAATTACCAGAATGATTCTGGAAATAGCTAAACCTCCAAATAAGAAAGCAAAACCCGTAACCCTACCAAGGAAGGTTAAAGGGATCCAGATCGAATGGGAAAAAGGAAAAGACATACCTAACCGAGAGCTAGAGTGGAACCACAGAAGAATGGGAAATGTGAAATCCCCAAACCACAGCTTCCGTAAAACCCAGAAGAAGGAAGAAGAAGAAGAAGGATGAAGAAGAAGATAGGAATTCAAAATGTAAGTGGGAAAGACGAAGAAGCTTTTCAGCCTTTTATACACATCATTTATTATCAAGATGGGACGTGGAAAAGAATGTGCAGAGGAAACCGTATTAGGGGATCTCCCTTCAGACGACACGTGTTTCCCCTCAAACACATCTGTCCCATCAAAGCCTGTGTGGGCTAATCGAACACATCCCTAGGGCAGCATCCGTAATCATGTGAAACCATCATCCACGGAAGCAGTCGTGACATTGGAAAAGACATATTTAACCCCGGGTCAAAGCTGAAATGTCACCCTCGTGACCTAGGGCTGGGGGAACTAATAATGATAGAATTCGGCTTAGGCCGCCCATCCAAATCCCAGAACATCCAATGGGCCCCCTGGTTACACGGCAGCCCAGACGGCCCATCCGGAGCCTACCCACCCCGCCATAAGAACGGGCCACAACCCATGGAAAGGAGTCCAACGACGCCCAGATCGATATATGCATGCTCGGCCACATCAAGTTTGGCGGAGATCAGCCCAGGAACAAGGAGCTCGGTATTCGTTAGATCCCGAGCATCTCCCGTCGCGCCACGTGTCCAGGGGATAGATACTAGAGCCCCTAACGAACACGTACTCCCTGATAAATGGAATATTTGTACACATTCCATTTTAAGGATTGTGGTACAACTTACGTCAAGGTGGTAGGCACCATTACTGGACAAAGGAAGACAGGACCACAGAATCAGCCAAGGGAAGGAAGGGATCGCAAAAAACCCTAGAGGATAACATGTATAAATAGAACACAGATACACTGTATAATAGGGGTTCCAGAAAATTGTATTCACCAGATACTGTGTATAAAGGCTCTAAGCCAAGAAACCCACTGTAATCTTCTTCCTCAAGACATATAAACCCCAAGGAGCAAGAGTCTCCATTGCATTGGATGTAGCCTTGGTCTTTCGGCTAAGATGAACCACTTATATCTTATTTTTTATCCAACATCTTCTCTTGAATCGTTATTAACCTAAATATTCACACTACCCCCCACTGGGTCTTGCACAATCACTGTTCTGCACTTGGGCTAAGTAATTTCGAGCACCATCAAGTACCATAACAAATACATCCGAGACTATACCACAGATAAGCGGACCCCAATCCATCCAAAAACACACTGGTGGCATATTTAGAGGCCATTGGTTTGCTTTTTCCCTCTTTCTCTGTCTCTCTTTCGCTTTGAAACCCTAGCAAACCTCAGTTGTGATGTTGCTTATATTTATATTACGTTTTGGAATAATACAAGAAGTATTCTGGGGTATCACGTTTCATTGCATGTCACGTTTCCTATTTTTTCTATTCTTTTCTAAAGTACTGGTATTTGTATTTAATTTAAAGATTTGATATAGGTTCTAATGGATTAGTTAGATTAAAAATAGACATTCTTTAATGATAAGACTTATTGCTAATCAAATTGTCATAATTAACTAGGTACTCACAATAGGAATGCTAGAGTGGCCAAAAAAAGAGACCAAAAAGAAGGACCAAATGGTACGACATTACCATAATATTGTCGTTAGTTTCACTTTTACAAATTTGAAATTTAAATTAGTCTCATTATGGTAATACCACGTCATTTGGTCTAATATTCATTGTAACGGTTACACCATTTCATCATGTTGACATTGTTTAACCGTCCAATGATATGATAACAAGTGGACAAGTGAATTCCACATGGATAGTTATTGCATGGCATGGATGGGTAGTTATTTAATTATATATGACCTATTTGTCCACTTATTATCCTATCATTGAATGGTTACAATGAATTTTTTTTTTTTTTCTATTTTTGTTCCCCTTTTTTAGTCAATGGTTGGGATAATATAAAAAACTATAATTATAATATTAAACATTTCAATGCACTAATTGAGGATATTTTTATTAATTCAACATTAATATGATGAAATAATTCACTAACCAAATAATCGATTGAATTAAATAATTACTATCCAACGCTTATGTTATGTATTGCCAAACACTAGATAAAATTACATATTATTTTAATACCCTATTTAATCTTGTCTTTTGTTCATCCGTATTGTATTAGACTGGATTATTCTAATACGGCAACCAAACGAGCCCTAATAGTGTATAATATTAAATTAAAAATAACAAAATAAATATTGAGGGTAAGAACTTGCATAATATGTAACTTTTATATGAAGTTGTGACTCTAAGTTTGCAAGGATTGCATTTTTAATACTTAACTTATTAAAAATAATATCGCCTACTAGATGGTATTTATTACTATCTAACATTAGGTGTTGATGATACCAAAAATTATCCAAGGTTAAGCTTGGCCTAGAAGCAACTCGGACCTCCCAGCTCAGGTCTTCCAGCTCGAACCTCCCAGAAGGTCACATCACGCCTAGAGAATATAATCTCTAATGGCCAAAGATTCCCAACACATGAGTCGTAACAACCCCCAGAGGATCACGTTGATTACGCAAGGATCCTGCTGTTACACAAGGATCACAGTTGTTACACAAGGATCACGGCGGCTACCCAGGGATCACGCTGATTACGCGAAACTTCTACACACTATAAATAAGGACCAATCCCTTGCTTTGGGGAGGATCTGAACATCTGTGAATAGAATCTTTGTAGCCTTGTAATTTTCTTCCCCAAATAATAGAAAAGCCCCCCAAGAACAAGAGACTTCATTAGAGTGGACTAGTCAAGCTTCCAAGATGGTGAACTACTATAAATTTTTTGTCTATCGATTTCAATTGATGGTTGTTGTCACTGTGATTGACTATCCGCCACTTCGAGTCTACTAGCTCAGACTGGACGTCCCAGTGAATCCCATTTATCATCCCTAATAAATCTTTAATTCATTTCTTCTTTTCTGAGCCCCGGGCTCTACTACACAACCGTGTAAATTACACCATCAGGTGTTATATGACAATAATGAACTGGGTCGGAATCAATTAAATTTAATACTAGGTCACTATAACCTCATCCGAACTTGATATTATATTTTTACCGAATTAAATTAATTCAATCCACCCACGCAATACTTAAACCAAACATACCCTTGGGGGGTGTTTATTTGGGGTATAATAGTGGTATAAGGGGATGGGATTGGGAGAAATAGAACATGGGTCTATTAATACTTTGTTTGTTAACCATTTTTAACAAGGTATTAATTTTTAGATCCTAATATCGACCCGGTATGAATAGTAGTATTAAACCCATCTACATGGGTATATCTAATACCACCTAGGAGGTGGTATTAAAATAAGGTAGAAAACTAACAATGGTACTAGATTAGTAAATTATGTTGTTTACCCTTCTAATGCCTAATGTTCAAATTCAAAACAAGGGAATTAAAGTCAATTTATATAAAATAAATTTTTATTTTTGTTGGAGGGACCACAAGAAAAGTAAATTATAATATTGGTCTTTCAAGTATTTACTAATCTTAACCAAACGCAGGGTATTTAAGTCAATTACCAAATACAATTATTATTTTTATGTGGAATCCACATGCATTGCAAAAGTCACAAGACAACCATGGTATACGATTAAAAAAAACATTAAATTATGTCTTCCATACCCATAGCGTTGAAAGGAATGAAAAATAAAATCCTAATCTCATCCATCATTCTTCTTAAAAAACAAACACACCCTTGATGTTGTGGTTAAAAGAACAACGGACCTCACAAAATGCAATACAAAGATTATGGGTAATGTTTTCATCTAGATCTCTCTAGTACCCAACCCCCCCCCCCCCCCCCCCCCCCCCCTCCCCCCCCAAAAAAAAAAAAAAACCCACATCTGAGACCCCAATTTCTCTAAGGTAACTAGCAAGCATACTCTATAAACGCTATTGGAAGTCTCATTGGCAACAGAACATGTTGATTGAATAAGTCTACCTCATCACTCACTAAATCTGAAAGTTTTGGTGTCTCTCCCCCTTAAGATAGACTTTAATTTCTATGTATAATGACTCTTCTGATAGAAACGTTGTGGTGCTGTACTGGCTTTTTCGTTTTTTTTGAGTCTCTTTGAGTAGTGACTCTCCCCCTATTGTAAAAACTTCACTTTATGAGAAAGAGCTACAGAGAGAGAGAGTCATCAGTCAAGTAGTTGATGATTTCTTTTGAATTGTCACCTCTAATCAGTGAAATGAAATATCAACTCTGTTTCCTATTGATGTGAAAAGGCACATTTGTCCTTTTCGGTTGTTCCATGGGCATGGAGGCAGCTATATGTATCAGATGATGTGTTTCATTGAGTTGATTAATACCCAGAATTAACAGAATCGAGCAATTATTATTGGACATCTAAATATAGTCGCAAACGTCTCTCAAAACCAAACTGCCAAATCATGTCCCAAGGTAAGACTACGAAACTCAAGGCCGAAAGTTACTATAAAATAATAATGCATTTATGATTTAATTTAGCAAAATTTGTTTAAAATTGATTTTAATATTTTACGATCCATCCAGACATTCTAAGATTGATCCCAAATTTATTTTGAGCCGGAAGTTGATCCTATTGAGTCATTTTTTGAGTAGTAATTTGACTCTATATGAATTGTAATCAGTCATAATTCAGTTGTAAAACTTTGGTATAGTAGCAAACACAGCGCGATTGTCTTATCTCTGTCAACAAGTAATTTTTTTTATCTAAAAAATTTAGAAATCCTAACTTGGGTTTTTGCAATTAGCGGGTGATTATAGATTTTTGGGATTTACTATGTAAGTATAGATCCAAATGGATCCATTGTGATCATGCCTTTGAAATGTTACTACCTTTAACAAGTATTTAAGCCCTAAAGAGAGTTTTGCAGCTATATATCCATGACCGTTAAACTATAAATACTTATGTTACACTTTTTTTAAAGTTTATGATTTTAGAGTAAATGATAGTTTAACAAAAATAATCATAACGATGTTCCTTGAATATCCTTCAGAAAGTGGGTGACTAAACCCTTTATTTTCACATTCTTTGTGCTTTTGTTGAATGCTTTTCGGGCTTTTGATACCCTTACTGAGGAGTTTTTATGGGTTTAAAATCATCTTTAAGCTGTTTCCACGCATATCCTCTTGTTAATGCTTTGTACAACACTCATCACTCTGATCTCTTGGGATATATCTTTCTTTCTTTCTAGAATTGCCCAATCAGAGTCCGTAAAATAAAGATAAAAGGGGAGGGAGAAAGGAAAAGGGGTATGAAAAAAAATATATATGACAAAAATATACAAGCAATGCTATGTGCACAAAAAATATATCACTGATCCAACGACTACAATTGATTTGATATAAGTTTTGGTGCACAAATTTAGTGCACATAAAATTATCCTTTGTGTTGTTATACTCTTATAAAATTTATCAATGGTCAAACGATGAGAGAGAGAGAGAAGTGAAGACCATGCTCTTGATATGCTTGACAGAAGCATAGAGGAGCAGTTGAATCATTTACCAATGCTTCAAGCAAGTTTGTTAAGCAGTATGTATAATGACCAATACTATTTGGACACCCCACAGTTTTTAACCTAATTTATTACAGTGATTCGATTAGTTGTAAATTGTAATATTGAATGGAGTTCATTTTTAATCAAATAACCATAATTGATTAGGTCTTCAAATTTGGTACAAATAGTATTAGAATTTAAGTCATATAACAATGATGGATTAGTATACTACTAATGGGATCAACTTTAGTCGTATAACAATAATGGATTGGATGAATTTAAGTCGAATTAGCATTATCTACCAAAAAGAAAGGCATTATGGTATGAGACCATCATTTCTGCCTTGTATTTTTTAGGTTGGGCCCGAATATCGGGGTCGGCCCAATGAAAATTGATGCCTTAAGCAAACATATTAAAGCGTTTTTCGGTTGTGGGTGCAATTTTGGGTAATTTGGAAGACGGTACAAAAATTTAGACTTATTTGAGTTAAACTACATTTTTTTTTAAAAAAGACTAAAAGACCATTTATTATTCTATTACTATCTCTCTCCATTATTCTTTCACTCCCTCTTCCCTATTTTCGCTCTATCTATTTCTCTCTCTCTCTTTCTCTCACATTGATAATTTAATTTTTTTTTTAAATATGTAAAGATTTCATTTAATTTTTTCATCTCTCTTCTATTTTTTACTCTCTCTCTCACTTCCTCTCCCCTTATTTTCTTATTCTCTCCCTTTCTCTCTCTCCTTATATCAATGTTACAACAACACAATTATGCTAATCAATTATACCAATTAGTTACAATTACCCTATAATACACCAAACAATTACTCATGTGTTCTAATAAACCAAACAGTTACACTAAACAAATATATGAAATTACAACACCAACATAATTTATCATTCAGTTATTTACATAAATTAAAGAGTTACACCATTTAGTATCACAACATGGTTACACCAATTATATACACCAAATTGGGTTTATCATTACACAAAAGACTTTACCATTATACTAAGTTTGGTATGTATAATTGGTGTAACGATGTCGCGATACTAAATGGTGCAACTATTTAGTTTATGTAAACAACTAAATGACAAATTGGGTTGGTGTCATAATTTTGTGTAATTGTTTGGTATAACTGTTTGATTTATTAGAACGCATGAGTAACTGTTTAGTGTATTATAGGACAATTGTAACTGATTGGTGTAACTGATTAGTGTAATTGTATTATTATAATGTTCATATAAATAGAGAGAGAGAGAGAGAGAAAAAAAAAAAGAAACGGTTAGAGAAAATAGGGGGGAGAGAGAGAGAAAATAGGGGAAAGAGAGATGAAAAATAAATCAAATGTTTACATATTTGAAAAGAAAATAAATTATCAATGATAGATAGAGAAAGAAAATAGGGGGAGAGAGATGGAGAGAAAATAGGGGAGAGATAGTGAGAGAATCTAATAAAATCTTTACATATTTGATTAGATATATAACTGTTAATCAAGAATACATAATTTAAGAGAGGGTATTTAGATAAAAAAGTTTTGATTTCATTTGAATTTTCTACTTAAATACAATATGTTTTATTAAAATTGAACTTAATAGAGTAAACAACTTATCCATACATTTTTCCTCAAATAAGTCTAAAAAATTGTACCTACAACTAAAAAACCCTACAATTTTTTAGAAAATTATCTATCTAATATTACTGTTAGGAAATTGAATTCTCAAATTATAAAAGCACAAAAACGATTAAGTTTGATCTAATTTTTATCTACTTTGATATCACAGAATTCATTTCAAAAGAAAAAAAAATTCCCGCTAAAAAATATTGTGACACCCCAAAATCCGGGGGTCCTTTCTCAACCAATTGATCACTCATCACCCTGTGAGTACTATATAACCCGATACCACATCGTTACACTCAATTTATCGGGATCATAACCAAAATAAAATTTGAGCAGAGTCACCTTTGTACTAGATCTCTAAACAGTACGTAACATATGCATACATTAATCATACGATCATTCCAAGGTCCACATTCCAAAATATAGGCTTAAAATTTAATCATTTACATCATCCCAAGAAAAGAGTTCAAGATGTGAAGGCCCAACATGGTTATATTTAAAATTTTCAGTTTTTGGGAAGAGGTATCAGTACCTGTGATAAGTGCTATCGGTACCTGGGCCCCCAACAGCGTAGTACCAGTACCTGTGAGCCTAGGTACTGGTACTTGAGGCCACTGTCAGCGAGATACCGGTACCTTAGCTCTCTAGATGCTAAGTACCTATGAAGTACCCATACCTGGAACCTAGATTTCCCCCAAACTCTCCAAATTCCAACTTTTAACCCAATAACTCATACAACACCTATTACATTCAATTTGTTTTACAACCGAACAATGTCCAGTGTCCCATTATGTGCCTTTGTCAAAATACTAGTTTTGTACATAATTTATACAAGGCCAAAATAAAATTACATAAGTGATTACAAAATATAATTTAAGAGTCACAATCCGGCTCGGTCATCAACACGAGCCCAAGTGAGGGCTGTCCCTGAAGCTTGTCCAATACCTGAAATGTATCCCCAAAAAGGATGAGTCACGCTCAATATGATATCTCTTAAAGATGCTACTCCCCAACCCAGATGCATATGAAATGTCACATGCAATTTATCACATCAAGCATCCATTCAAATACATACATGTCATAAATGAATACTACTATTTTATGTCATGTCATGAGATGGAACTCATGCATGCAATGCAACCCAAGCCCTCCACCGGCTCCCATAACACGTCATCTCATTCGTATGCATTCAGACATTCCAAACCCCTACCATTAATGTTAGACATTCAATGACCATTTTATAAAATCTTGTGTCTTTCTTAGAGTGGGTATTTATGAACTTCCACTAACGTCACCCAACCGACACAGCATCTATGGACTTCCACCAATGATTCCACGTACATCGACACACTTCATGGACTCAATACCAACGGGAATGTGTATCCAAGATTACCGGCTCTTACACCCGAGAGAGAATCTAGCCCTTCTTGCTAACCCAGACACATATTTTCAATGCAATCCATGTGACTCAGTCAAACCTAGGTCCAATTTTCCCGAGCCCACCAAGGATGGTGTTTGATTAAAAATATGCACACACACACCCACACTCATGTCGAATGCCTATCAATGCGATATTACCCGTGCACATGCAAATGTAATGTACAATTACATTTCATATAATTATGCAATCAAATTGTACAATTGCAATTTATATCTCATGCCCATCACATCATACAACATATAATGAACATATCCATTTTCCACAAACAATTTCAATCATTTTATGTGTGATACCAATCCACTAACATACTTGAATTTATAAGCTTTTCATCAAAAACTTAATAGGTAAAATTGTGTAAACACATAGCATGTTCAATCAACATATTCTTCATGAAATTCATATCAGGCAATTTTCTCAAACCAAATCATACAAGAATTGGTTTTAACATATTCCAATACCCATTTTCCACATTCTTACAACACTAGGTATGTGTTATACATGAGAATTCATCCCTAACACCCTACCCATTTCATATTTTAACCCTAGGTTGGAAATAAACCTAGATAGGAAATGAACTCTACCTCTTGTAGCGTATGTCCGCGTAGAAGAAGCCCTAACGACCTCAAATCAAGCCTCCCAAGCTTTATCCCAAAACTTCTGTCTTTGAGATTATGGAGAACACCACGATCATTGGTATGTTTTTGTAGTTCTCGACGCATAGAACGACTTTAATTCTTGGCTCGAAGCAATCCGACGGTTGAATCGTCATAGATCGGAGGAAGAAGGTGAGAGAGCTTTGAGTTTCTCTCTTTTCTCTCTCTCTCTCTCTCTCTCTCTCTCTTTCTTTTCCAGAAATTGGCTTAAGAAATGGGGAAGAAAATCTTATTTTCTTCCCTTTTTATACTCCACAAACACTTGGCCTTTGTTGCACCACACATCCCACTTCGGTTGGTCCAATTTTATCCCGAATCAATTAAATCTCACCCCGTGTTAAGCTTTATTGTATTTTTATTGAACTAAATTTACATTATTTCTCGGGTTTCGTGAATAAAATCTGATCGCGCTTATTTTAGTCGCACGCTGCCCCGATCGCATCGTAAAACGCAAAAAAAAATCGACTATCTCAGAATTTAACGAAAATTAACTGGGTAACTAGATTTCGTGAGACAAATCCAATGGTAAGGTCCATTTTGTCATCTGAGTTCTAGAAGAATTTGGATTTTTAACCCGTACCGTAACGACTAATTACCGTTTTACCCCTTTTTAATAAAATTTTAATTTTCTTGGGTTTTACATTCTTCCCCTTTAAAGAAATTTCATCCCCGAAATTACACACACATGCACATATAACAAAATGCATATGCAACAACTCATGTACTACTCTATGACTACAAGAAATGTACATCCATCCTCGAACAAGAACGGATAGATAGCACGAATAGTGTTGCCACAGAAATGTACCTCCATCCTCCCATGTCAACTTCTCCATACCATGGTGCTGCCACAACACCTTCACCAACCTCACAGTTTTGACACGCAAAACCTAATCTTGGTTGTTCATGATACGCACTGGTCCCTCCTTGAAGGTCTCATCTGTATCAACAACTAGCTCACCCCAATCCACTATATGCGTAAGGATCTGGAGTGTACCAACCCTCTTGAGTACCTTGAAGGGCCCAATATACCTCGGCGACAGTTTTTCCTATTTCCCAAACCTGACCACTCCCCTCTTAGGCATAACCTTTAGGAAGATGTGATCTTCAACCTCGAACTCTAGAAGTCTCCACCGCCTGTCGGCGTAGCTCTTCTGTCAGCTCTAAGCTGTAAGAAGACATTTACGTATCAAGTTCACCTTCTCTAATGTGTCTCTAATCAAATTTGGGCCCGTAGAAGGTCCCTCTCCAACCTTCGTCCAACCCACCGAAGAATGGTATGACCTCCCATAAAGTGTCTCATAGGGTGTCATCTATATGTTCGTCTGGTAACTATTGTTGTAGGCGAACTCCACTAAGCGTAAGTGCTTTTTTCAGCTACCCTTGAGGTCAAGGATGCATGCCCGAAGCATGTCCTCTAAAATATGGATGGTCCTCTCTGACTGACCGTCCATCTAGGGATGAAAAGTTGTACTCATCATCAACTGTGTCCTCATAGCTCGTTGAAAGCTCTCCCAAAAGTGAGCTGTGAACCTGGGATCCCGATCCGATACTATAGATACGAGTACACCGTCTAAACGGACTATCTCCCGTATATACAACTTGCAGAATTCCTCCAGTGTGAAGATCATCCGCACAGTCAAAAAGTGTGTCGATTTCGTAAGCCGGTCCACTACCACCCATACCACATTATATCCACGCCAAGCTAGTGGGTCACAAAATCCATGGTGACGTGTTCCCACTTCCACTCAGCCACCTCCAAAGGCTAGAGCAACCCTGTTGGCTTCTGGTGCTCAGCCTTGACCTGCTGACATGTGAGATATATACTAACAAAATCTTCGACGTGTCTCTTCATCCCACTCTAATAATACTGATGACGAAGATCATGGTACACCTTCGTGCCACCAGGATGCACAGCAAAACGGGAGCAATGAAACTCCATGAGGATCTCCTCTCTCAGATCTGGAGACTGGGGCGACCACAACTTTTTTCCTAAATCAAAGACTATCATCTGTATGAATGGCTCAGCCCTCGTCACCTATACCCGGTCCCTGATGGACAATATCTTGGTGTCCTGCTCTTAGGACTCGATCTGCTCCATAAGCAAGGGGTAACTACCAGACTTCCCAAAATGTCCTAAGCCTGATCTCTATAGTATAGCCTGAACTATCCCACAGTCTCAAGCATTTATCACTCCTGGGAAGCTATACTAACCAAGACTCCCCGTGACTTCCGGCTGAGTGCATCAACCACCACATTTGTCTTACCATGATGGTAATGTAAAGTGAAGTCATAGTCCTCCAGGTACTTCATCCACCTGCATTGCCTCATATTGAAGTTCTGTTGCGTAAAGATGTACTTTAGACTCTTGTCATCCGAAAACACCTCAAACTGCTCTCTATATAGATAATGGCACCATGCCTTCAAGGCAAAGACAACGGTTGTCAACTCCATGTTGTGTGTAGGGTAGTTTTACTCGTGGCTCTTCAACTACAGTAAACCATATGCTACCACCCTCTTAGACTGTATCAGAACACATCCAAGTCCTTCTTTTGAGGCATCACAATAGACTATGTACCTCTGCCCTCTCTCTGGAACTACAAGAATAGGATCTAAAGTAAGTCTCCTCTTCAAATCTTAGAATGCCCTCTCGCACGAGTAGGGGTGATAATCGAGCTGAATTCGAGCCTAATTCAAGCCTAATTTACACATAAACGAGCTGGCTCATTTGACTATTTACACATAAACGAGCCTAAAAAAATGTTCAAGCTTGGCTTGATTAACAGCCCTACGCACGAGTCATCCAGATTTTCCCCAAACTCTCCAAATTCTAACTTTTAACCCAATAACTCATACAACACCTATTACATTAAATTTTTTTAACAAAAGAATAATGTCCAAGAGTGTCTCATTACATGTCTTTGTCAAAATACAAGTTTTGTATATGATTTATACAAGGCCAAAACAAAATTATATAAGTGATTACAAAATGTAATTTAAGAGTCACAATCCGGCTCAGTCATCAACACGGGCCCAAGTGAGGACAGTCCCCTAAAGCTTGTCTAATACCTGAAATGTATCCCCATAAAGGGTGAGCCACGCTTAATAGGATATCTCCTAAAGAGGCTACTCCCAAACTCAGATGCATATGAAATGTCACATGCAATTTATCACATCAAGCATCCATTCAAATACATACATGTCATAAATGAATACTACTATTCCATGTCATGTCATGAGATGGAACTCACGTATGCAATGCAACCCGAGCCCTCCACCGGCTCCCATAACAATGTCATATCATGCGTATGCATCTGGGCATTCCAAACCTCCGACATTAATGTTAGACATCCAATGACCATTTTATAAAATCTTGTGTCTTTCTTGGAGTGGGTATTTATGGACTTCCACTGATGATCACCCAACCGACACGGCATCTATGGAGTTCCACCAACAGTTCCACGTACACCGACACACTTTATAGACTCAATATCAACAGGAGTGTGTATCTGAGATTATTGGGTTTTGCACCCGAGGGAGAATCTAGCCCTTCTTGCTAACCCCGACACATATTTTCAATGCAACCCGTGCGACTCACTCGAACCTAGGTCCAACTCTCTCAAACCCACGTATCAACCCACCAATTATGGTGTTTGATTAAAAACATGCACACACACTCATACTCATATCGAATGCCCACGAATGCGATGTTACTCGAGCATATACAAATGTAATGTACAATTATATTTCATATAATTATACAATCAAATTTTACAATTACAATTTATATCCCATGCTCATCACATCATACGACATATAATGAACATATCCATTTTCCACAACAATCCCAAGCCTGTTACATGTGATACCAATCCACTAACATACTTTAATTCATAAGCATTTCATCAAACACTTAATAGGAAAAATTATGTAAACACATAGCATGTCCAATCAACATATTCTTCATGAAATTCATATCAAGCATTTTCCTCAAATTCAAATCATAAAAGAATTGATTTTAACATATTCTCATATCCATTTTTCATATTCTAATAGCACTAGGTATGTGTTATACATGAGAATTCATCTCTAACACCCTACCCATTTCATATTTCAACCCCAGGTTGGAAATAAAACTAGATAGAACAGAAACCCTACCTCTTATAGCATATATCTGCGTAAAAGAAGCCCCAAAGACCTCAAGTCAAGCCTCTCAAGCTTTATCCTAAAACGTTCGTCTTTGAGATTGTGGAGAAAACCACGATCGTTGATATGGTTTCGTAGCTCTCGTCGTGTAGAACAACTTTAATTCCTACTTCGAAGCAATCCGACGGTTGGATCATCGTAGATCGGAGAAAGAATGTGAGAGAGCTTTGAGTCTCTCTCTCTCTCTCTCTCTCTTGGAAATTGGCTGAAGAAATGTGAAAGAAACTGATTTTTTTCCCCTTTTCTACTCCTCAAACACTTGGTCGTCGTTGTGCCACACGTCCCACTTCGTTTGGTCCAATTTTATCCTGAATCAATTAAATCTCATCTCGTGTTAAGTTTAGTGTATTTTTATTGAACTAACTTTAAATTATTTTTCTAACAAAATCTGATCACATTTATTTTAGTTGTGCGACACTCGATCGCATCGTAAAACGCGAAAATCTGACTGTCTTGAAATTCAACAAAAATTGATTAGGTAACTAGATTTCGCGAAACAAATCCAACGGTGAGATCCATTTCGTCATCCGAGTTTTAGAAAAATTCGAGTTTTAACCCTGACCATAACAACTAATTATCGTTTTGTCCTTTTTTTAATAAAATTTAAATTTTTCCGGATTTTAAAAATATCATATCATTTTTTTGCACGTGTGAGACAACTTAATCAATATACTTCCGAATGTCAAATAAACCCACTAAACCCCATCTACCTCTCTTGTCTCTTTTCCCTATCTCTCTTCTATTTTTTCTATGTTTATTTTGATTTTAAAATATAAATGTTGCGCAATTAATACTCACTTTTTTTTTATTATGGGGTTTCTTTAGACACAATTATTGTTAGTATTCTTAAATTATGTCTCAATAGCATTATTCGTGTAATATTTAATACCAATACTGCTCATTCTCTTCTTTTTCTCTTTACAACCATTTTACGAGACTAAAAGACTGTTCTACGTAAAACTAGGGTAAGGTGTTGTAGAATAATAGTGTGGAGTACAATTTCAGAAGTAGAAAAATAATAAATGAAAACAAAGAAGATAGATCATTAGGAAAGGCACATCAGACGCAATCTTTAAGATAGTAATTTTTTCACTTATAATACAGAAGGACTCTTGAAAATTCTGTCCCCATGATAGAATGTCTAACTTTAAGATTATCTAAGATTGCACTTTTTAATAACCTTGAAACCAAAACTCAACCCGAATGTAGAAAATCAAAAAGTATGAAGTTTAGAATAAGAGAGAAGAAAAAGAGAGTAATTTTTCATTATCTTTTGATATTGCAATTGAACTCTATTTATAGAGTTCTATGCATCACTTCATGAAGGAATATATCCCTTCATTACAATGGCAGAAGACACATCATGAAAGGTTTGAAACAATGTAGCCATTAGAGAGAAAAATCTAATGAAAATTAAAAATTTAACTGACCTGTTCGAATGAACCCAACTCCCAGTATCTGTGATACTGAGTTTCTACCAAAGAACTAGAAGTAAGGCACGTTCAAATAGACCCAACTCCTAGTATCTCAGAAACTGGATTTCTAATAAAGTATTGGGAATAAGGCTCATTCTAATGAAAGCTGTGTAAGTCTTCTTTATATATATACTAGGGATAACCCGTGCCTAAAGGCACGGTACAACTTAAAAAAATCGAACATTGAATTTGAACGCAAAATAATCAAACACTGAACTCGGATACGTACTAAACTAAAAGCCTAAACTCGCTCTACATCACGTGTCTGAAAACACTGTACATAGTTCTTAACACATGAAATAAACATGCATTAAGCTGAAAATCGTTTGGTCATTTTTAATGTCATGACTTTAGTGAAATAAAAAGGGTCAAAATGTAGATACTCTGTCAAAAATATGGGAGATTATTTACTGAACAAAAAATTAAATCCAACTGGCATGTCTCATATTCTATTCAATCTTCAAAACCATTTAAAACTGATAATAAAAATGTTCCTAATTTCGTCGCAAGAGTTACAAACACATTAGAATCAACAACCATATTTTCACAACTGTGTGACATAAAAAAGTTCAGCAGATCTGAGTTAGAAGCAAACCAACTCACCGAAAAGAAACAGATCAATTGATCAAATGGGAAAAACATATCAATTGATCAAATGCATGAGTCTGGACTGTCCTCAACTCAAATGTCTTTATATGGAATCCTATGAACTTCAATCTCTTCGTTATCGAGGGCCACTTTGCTGCTTTTTACTCCGGGGTGTGGTTGACTTAGCAGATGCCATGCTTGATTTCAGATCTTGCCCAGGCTACAATCACTATAAGTACAAGCATTTTGATCCACTGGTAGAAGCCGCAGGAGAAGTGGAAACCCTTACACTATGTGGATGGATTTTCAGGGTGAGAAGGACTTGTTATTTGTTCCTTTTTTGATATGGGTTCTGAAAATCTCTTCTGCTTGAAAACAAATATCTAAGTTCACAGTGATTTTAGGATTGATAGTACCTATTTGATACAACATAATAGATCAACCTCATGAACTTCTTGCAGCAGTTATCCTCCCACCACCATCAATAGAATTTTCTGAACTCAAAGATTTATGGTGGATAGATAGTTCGATGGAAGAATACAATATTGAGGCCTTGTTCGCCTTTCTTACAACATGTCCTTCACTGAAAAGTCTGTTCATAACTCGATGTGCACGCAGGGATGTTTATGAAAACTCAAATGAGCAGGGTAATGAAGAAAATAAAAAAAAAACCAGAATTCACTGATCAGAAAGAGTAAATGGATAAATCCCAAAATAGAAATTCTTGGGCAATTAAGAATTAAAATCTTCAATTTTCCGTTAAAATTTGAGGAGGAAAGTGAAAGAACCCAAAACACCAAAAAAAGTGGGAAGTACATTTTAGCAAAACAAAGTAATAAGCCTAGCCAGAAGAACTCCTAGAAACAATCCAAGAGAATATAGTGATAATGCCAATTCCTGAATATTGGAATGTTTTTCTTGATATGCAATGAACATTCACATGCACCCAGATGCATGCATACTCATGTATCCCTAAAATTGCCTATCAATGATAACTATAACAGATAGACTTCCTAAAAAGAATGGCCTACTGAAATAACTATTGGAGACATTTGAAACATACTTTTTCCCAATCCATGGTCGTCAGTCTCTCAAGACTTTAAGAGTGAACAACTTAGATCAAGACCAACGTTATATTTGATCTTGATTATTCAATTGAAAATTGTATAACAGGGCACATATTTACACCAGAAACTGGAGACTGTAAAGTTGAATATTGGTGGGAGAATATTCTCTTTGGCAAGCAAATAAGTTACAATGACTCAATGAACCCTCATAAATATGTGTGTTTATATATATCCAACCAAGAAAACCAATAACAGAAAGAGAGAAGAACCAGTTGCAGCGATCTTTTTAAAAGACAAACCATACAACACATGGGATCAAATTTAGATCAAATAGCATCTAATCACAACAACAATTCAAACAATTGCAACAGATGGGATTGAAGATCCAAAAGAGGAAATACATACAAAACACCCAAGCAACAATCAAGATGAAATATATGGGTTTCCCCCTTTTCACACAATTTTCAAAATGTACCAAAGATCCCACTTTTCACACAATTCTCTCTTTCTCTCTCTCAAAACCATCTGGGTTTCTCTAATTCTAGGCTACACACACTCAAATGCTCACCACCACCACCCAATTGAAGGATCAAGTTCAATGCCTCACCGGAAACCTCACTGGAGGTGCGAAACCGAAAAAAAAAAGGAAAATAAATACAAAAGAATTGTACAGTTCAGAAACTTAGAGGTCCAAATATTTGAAAAAGGCTAGTCTGTGTAGAGAATAAAAATCACATCACATAATTCTAAATAAAAATCAGAAAATGTATTATCTAGATGTAATCCGATAATACACAAAAAAATTAGAAATAAACTTACGTTGCACCGAGGACTAAGTAATGCAAGATATATGCAGGCGCTCCAAGAGTTGATTTTGGTTGTGAATGTAGCACCGAGGACTGAGAAATGCAAGATAAAATTCAAGATAAAATGCAGTAAAATAACACAGATAAAGTAAAATAACCAAAGAAAAAATTTCAGTGCTAGTATCTATTGTGAACCAGAGAAAAAAACATTTAATAAAAACTTGAAACGTTCATAGTTAGAAAGAGAGAGCTTGGGCTGTGTGGTCGCAGTTGTTGTCAATCGTCGCTTGGTTGTTGGGATCGCAGGTCTGATGGCTGAAATGGGGATAAGGAGAGAGAGTTTGAATGAGATACAGAGATGTATGAGAGATAAAAAGGTGTAGTAGAGTCCTATGAGGAGAGACTTGTTTAAGGGAGGGAAAATAAATTTAGGCATTGGCAAGAGAAAGAGATAAGCGGCTGATGGCTTGAATTGAGATGAAGAGGGGTCTTTATCCCAGAGGAGAGATAAAGAGAGTTTGGCTTGGGATGGAGTACTTGGGGGTGCCGTGTGTGTGTGCAGCTAAAATGGGCGGGATTTGGGTTTTAGATGGGATTGAGGAAGATTTGAGAGATTTCGGATAAGAGAGAGAGAGACGTGAGTCAAGAAATGTTATTGGGCGGGAAAAAAAATTTAGGACTAACCGTAGACCGTCGGATCAATATTTTTTAGATGATCTGAACCGTCTTTTATGTTGGGATTATGTTGTCCGTTAGATTTGTTTATGTTTTGTCTCAAAACGATCTGGACCTCTCTTTGTCTTTTGGATTCAAACTTCGCTCTACTTTATTATATAGATATATATATATGTATATATATATATATATAGAGAGAGAGAGAGAGAGTTCTCATTATATAGGTCTCCTCTTGAGAGGATTCCTTGAAATCTTGAGTTGAGAATAAAACTCTTCCTCTATTTATAAGAAAATAAATGAATCCATGAAGAACCCAAGAAACTATGTGAGATTCTCCAAACTCTTTGAATTTGCCCTCCAACTCACAAATCCAAATATTTTGGAGGGAATTGTGAAAGTTTCACTTTTTCATCAAATCTCAATGCACAAGTAGTTTATGTATACTTTATATATACACATATATGTATGTATCTAATGACTCTAACGGCTGCTACGTCACCCCTAAGGAATGAAGTCTCTAACGACTCGATATTCCCTCAACAACATCCCCCAATATTCTCCCTTCAAAATCGTAACAAACTGGGAGGGTCATATGATGATGATAGGGTGGACCACCCCCTCGTAACTGTATATATATATTCATAGGCCTTATTCATAAAGGAGCTTGAAAAAAATATTATAGCAAATCTTTTTTCCCAAGTAATACAGAGACCCTCAATGAGCAAAAGACTCTATTAGAGTGGACTAGTCGAGCTTCAACGCTGGTGAACCACTACAATCTGTGTGACCCTCATCATTTATTTATTTGCTTTTCAATACTCACCATCTCACTCTAAAAAGCCTTAAGCTCTTCAGCTTAAGCATCTCTCCCTCAATTACTTCTCTAATTTGGAATCCTCACGCTTACAAATTCATATATCATCAATTATCTTAAAGAATAGCTGTATTCCTCACAAACCACTCTTAAAACAAATCGCTACACTTTGTTTTAAGATTGGACATATTCAAGAAGTCAAAGCAAGAGACCAACTTGGAAATCTTGGATGGATTGGTATTTATTTGGTGTTGGATGATGTGTTCAGTGACATGTTTAAATTATTGAGTTTATGCTGTTCAAAAGAATTTGGGGCGAGTATTCCAAACACATTTAACCCATTACCCTTTAACCCATCTAAGAAATTTTCTCACAAGATAAGAGATGAAGGATTAGAAAATCAGCCGAGAAAAAGAGGGAGACGAAGGGGTGCCCTTGTGCATTAACTTCAGCCGATGAAGAATTGAAGGAAAGGTGCCGGTGTGGGAGTTTAAGGCATAGCATATAACGATAAGTGTAATGTCCTAATTAACACAATTAAGTTTATGCGGAAATAATAGCATTATGAAGGGGCAAGAAAGAAAATTAAAAGTTTTGAGATTAACTGACATTTTAGAATAGTATAGATATGTTATGTACAAGTGTTTGACCCTTTTGTAGATAATGAATATTATATATCAAAGATAATAAAATAAAGCTAAATATGTTATTTTATTTTTATCGATTATAGAAAAAAATATTAAAACTTTCACTTAGAGTGCCCACCTAGAACAAAATTTGTGGATCTATACATGATTACTAGATTGATGAGTAAGAGATTCTCCAACAAGGTTCTCTATTTTAGAGAACATCTTTTCTAAAATGGAGAGAATCTTTAGTAAAAAGTTAAAATAGATAGTGAATGTTTACACACCACTCCAATAGGATTACCTATTCTTATCATTTTATCATTTTATGTTTTGTTCTTTTTGACAATAAATTTGATTTTCCTCCTATATTTTCTTCATTTATTTTAAATGAGATATGTTTATCTTAAATGTATTGGATGAAAGATAAATATATCATTTTTCTATTCCAAAAAAAAAAATAAAGTAGAGAGTGAGTATGAGGAGTAAATATTAGGTGTAACCGTTATACCATGTTAGCATTGCGGACATGTTGTAACTATCCAATAAAAAAAATAACAAAATGGATAAATTAGGACTTACTTTCTATCATGGAGATAGTTAGGTATTCAATAATATGGCTGGATAGTTATGAATTTTAATGGGACTCACTTGATGACTTGTTTGTTTATTAGTGGATGGTTACACCACGAGACACTGCTGACGTGGTGTAACGGTTACAACCAATATTTTTTTTAAATGTAGAGAGTCAAATTGGACTTTTTATTTTAGAAAGTCTAAATAAAAAGTCCATTGGAGAAAATATTTTAAGGGTTGACTCTCTATAATAGAGAATTGAGTGGGAATAAAGAGTCTATTAGAAATGCTCTAATACTATTTTTACCTAAAAATTAACATAATTTACTGATATGATGATATGATAATGATGAGATCCAATAGTATTATTTATAACTCTAACTATTGGACTTATTACATCATTGTGTTAATAAATTAAATCAAATATTTACCTTCCAATAGCATTACTCTAAATTAATAATGGACTTTCTTTAATGATTAATTTATGACTCTAACTTAATAATGGACTTTCTGTAATGATTAAATTTATAAGTAGATGTCATCCACATCGAACCCAATTTATCTACCGTAACTAGTTAGCATACTCTATTAGGTCTATTACAAGTCTCGTTATAGTGTCATCTGGTGCCTACATTCAATAAAAGAATTATCATAATATTTATCTATCAGATGAGCGTGTTAAAGTTTTTTTAAAAAAAAATTGACAATTTTACAGGTCACAATAATTGATTAATAATATAAAATATCCATGGGTAGTGCCTAGTGAGGAATGAATATTTTCTCCTCACTCATCACCCACTAAATCTGACAATTTTGTTGTCCCCTTGAGATAGACTTTAATTTTAACGTATAGTGACTCTGCTGATAGAAACGTTATGCTGGTTTTTCCTTTTCTGCACCTCTTTGTTTTTCGAGTAATGTTATTGAGGGGTTGTTAATCGAGTCAAATTATTCGGGTTTATTTTGAGTTTAATTTGTGTTCTAAACAAATTGAACATAAACAATTTTTTAGACTAATTTTTTTAAAAAAGTTCGATTTGAGTTCGCAAAGTTCAGCTCGTTTATATATAAAATAGTCGAATTATTTGGACTCGACTCATTTTGTAAACAAGTTGAGCTTGAACGCTTTTTTGGACTTGATTAGAAAAACAAGTTTGACGGGCTCGGGCTCAAACTCGCAAAATTCGGCTCGATTAACACCCTAATTGAGACTTAAAAATTAATTTAATTTGTTAATCTAATGATGCGGTGGTGATGTGGTCCAAAATGTAAATTGTTGTGACCTTAACTCTCATATTTTTTCATTGAAATTCAATTACTTGATACATCTTTATGTCAGCAAATTAAATTAATTTTTTAAGTTCCAATAACATCACTCTTATTTTTTTGATATCCTATTTTTTTTTTAGTAACACTATTTGAACCTAAAAATCTGACATAATTTGTTAAATTAGTGATGTGGCTTCATTAGAACTGATGATGCACAAAACTGTCTTCGTGCAAGATCAACAGTCAAGAATATCAACGGGCGTGATTAATGAGCAATTAGCATGTAATTAATGGCAATCAAGAGTAAAACAATAAATAACGGGTCAACACAAGAGATTTATAGTGGTTCGGTCTCGGGTGACCTACGTCCACTCTTTCGAATGGCAGTGTTTGCCGGTGTTCTTTATTGATGAATAACAATCAACGAAGTGTTACAGAGCTTGAGAGAGAGAGAGAGAGAGAGAGAGAGAGAGAGAGAGAGAGAGAGAAGGAGAGAGCAAGTATGTTGGAGATGTTTTTTAGTGTCCCTTTACCCTTGAGAGGGCTTACATTATATAGTAATGGTGAGGCGGTGAGGCGGTGCCGTGAGGAAGAGGTCTTCCACTATTTTGGTAAGTGCAATCATGGTAGGAGTAGACCTCTTTGGTAAGCACAAGTAAGGTAAGAGTAGATCTTCGCATCCCGTCATTCTCTCCCTCGTGTTCCTATTCAGTCGGAGGAGATTCCTGACTTGGATTGGACTTTAGGCTTGGACCTTGAGTTGGAATAAGAGTAGGAGTACTGGAGTACCAAGGCAAGGGAGCACCATGGGGGTAGGCGCCCAGTGGTCGGCGCCCCATGGTTGGCGCCCAATGGTGGTCATCCCATTGGTGTCTTCTTAGGCCTTGACCTTCTAGTGCATTCTTCCTTGGGATATCATGGTATGAGGAGAGGGCAAGTGAGGAGTTGAGATGATGAGTGGGGAGCTCAACCAAGGGGTCGGCGCCCATGGGGCTGCCATAGTCGGCGCCCATAGTCGGCGCCCATAAGGCTTCGACTGTCCCTCCCCATAGTCAGCGCCCATAGTCGGCGCCCATAAGGCTTCGACTGTCCCTCGACTCCTTCGCCTCTTCTCCGTTCTCCTTAAATGGGTGACCCGACTTGATAAGTTTTGGAGACTTGGATTAATCCCGGGGCCCATTGGTATTCGGGCCTTTCTCGACTTATTTTCATCGGGCTTAGCCCAGTTGAATTTGGACTCGTCAAGAACCATTGGATCAACACCAAGTTCTAATCAATCCAAAGGTTATTATTAATTAAATCAACAAATTAAGTCTCAATAGTATTGCTCATTTTCTTTTTTCTTCCAATCTCAAAGAAAAATGCAAAAAGAATTTTACTATTTCAATAATTTATGGTTACAAAAAACTCAGAATGTCCATGGATCACAAAACAGGAGGAAAGAGAGTCAAGTAGTTGATGATTAATGTTGAATTGTCACCTCCACTAATCAATGAAATGAATATCAACTCCACCATGATTGATGAATAGAAGATATTATAATCTCCAATCGACAACATTGGTGAGAAGTCAATCAACCACATAACTGTCTATTAGTAGCAGGAGCTGCCTAGGGTCCCAACAACTGTCAGATCATCTAGCTAGCCAATGGGCAATTGAATGGCCAATTAATAGACACATCTATCTATCCCAACCCAAGGATAACCCAGTGCTAAGACATAAACACGGGAAATACGAAATGGGTTTCGGTAGTTGGCGGGTGATAATAGATTTTTTTGATTTACTATGCGGGTATAGATATATATTAATTCATTGTGAGGTATAGATATAGATGAATTCATTGTGATAATGCTTAGAATATCTCCAATTCTTATCATTTTTTAAATTTAAATTTGAGTAAAAATATTTTTAAAAATTTTAAAAAAATTTAACATTGACTCAAATGTAGACTCAAATTTAAATTTGAGTCAAAATAGTCCAAAAAACTTCTCTAAACATTGGACTCAAACCTATACCAAATTAAGGCAAAACTTATTCTAGACCCAAATTGAAACAGACTCAAATTTCATACCAAATTTTTAACAGTAAATTTTTAACCTATTCAAAACTAAAAGACTTCTTCGATGACTTACTCTTTGCCTCTTCTTGTCTCTTTCTACTACGCTGCTTCCATCGTCGACCATTACCAAAGCTTTCACAAATTATTTGAAGGTCTGTAGATAAGTTTTTTCATTTTCATCTTCGATCTTCTTCATTTCTTGTATTTTTCAAAACTCTAATCTCACTCATCTTTCATACTATATAAACCCTAAACTTACCCATCAAATTTTTCTTTAATTTTTTCGAGTTAAACACTATCTGTAGTACAATTTCAAGCCATCGATTCTTTCGAAAATTTTAAGTCTTCGCTACCCACAAATTTAGAAAATTCATCATTTTATTTCTTCAAACTTCCATTTTTGTTAAAAACGTATATTTTTGTGTTCTTCAAACCAGGTCCATGTCAAAATAATTATTTTTTTTCTTTTTCTTTATCTGGATTTATAAAAAATGATAAGGGATTAGAACAATCTTAGAATTCTGGAATGGTTTCTTTATTCCCATGTAGTGTTGTATAAATTTTTTTTTTTTTTTTTGAATTATCCATTTGTGGAGAGATATGAAAGTTTCATTCATTTTATCAAATATCATGATTTGAATGGCACAAAAAAAATGAGTTTTGGGACAATAAATGAATTTTTAAAAAAATTTGAATAGATATTTGAATTTGTCCATTGGAATACTCTATACCAAATTAAACTTTTTACTCAAATTTGAATCTAAATTTGAGTAATGGTTGGAGATATTTTTATTTAATGCTAGACCCAAACTCATATCAAATTAAGGAAGACTTATTTTTTTACTCAAATTAAGGGAGACTCAAATTCATACCCAAATTTTAAATGGTGATATTTCACCCCTTTCAAATATTCAATTGTCATATTTTACCCTCTTTTAAATTTGGATTTGTCCTCATTTACATTTGGGTTTCTCTTCCTTTAAATTTGAGTTTCTCCATTGGAGCGATCAATTATTAAATCAAGATTTTTACCCTGTTTTTTTTTTACTCAAATTTAAGTAAGGGTTTGAGTTTTCATTAGAGATGGTCTTAAAAATGTTACTAGTGGGGAAAAATCTACCTTTTATCATTATTTAAGCCCTCAACTTATGAGTTGTTTGATAACACCACTTAAGACTTAAAACTGAATACTTTAAGCACTTAATAAATTAAACTCGTTTGATAACCTAAAACTCATACTACTTAATATTTTAAGCAATTCTTAAAAGTAGGTTAAAATTTTAAATAGCAAGCCACCTACTTATCACTTAATACTAAAAATGTTAATCAGTAAGTATTTTATTAATTTCTTATAATGAACAAATATACTCTCACCACCATTGTACCATTGCCACCACTAACAACACTATCACCACCACTGCCACCATCGTCGTCGCCGCCACCATCACCACCATTATGCTACCGTCACCACCACCATCGTTGTCGCCACCACTATCATTGTGCCACCGCCACCACCACCATCACCATTGTTGCCACCATCATAATTACTACCAACACCATTGTCGTTACCACCACCACTACCATTATGTCACCGTCACCGCCACCATTGTGCCACTGTTACCACCACTACCACTGTCATCGCCACTACCACCATTACTGCCACCACCTCTACCACTACCACCGTCACCATCATTGTGTCACCGTCACCACCACTACCATTATGTCACCGCCATCACCACTACCACTACCACTGTCATTGCCGCCACCACCACCACTATTGCCACTACCGCCACTACCATTATGTCGCCACCACAACCACTACAGTGTTGCCACCGCCACCGCCACCGCCACCATTGTGTTGCCGCCATCACTACCACCACTATTGTGATAGTGGTGATAGGAATAAGGTAATTGCAGATAGATAGTTAAAAGAGAATGACAAAATTAGAATAATAATAGTTTTCAGACTTCAACTTTTTATATTTGTCAAATAGTTTGATTAAGTTCAATACTTAAATTTCAATTGATACCAAACAGTATGCTAATTACAAAATTTAGCATTCAGTACTTAAAATTCAATATTCAATTTTCAATATTCAGCTTTCCATTTTATCAAATACCAACATAGGTTTTGTTTGGTTTAAGTATTAGGAAATGGTCGGATTGGATAAATTCATCCATCCCATACCCATCCAACCGGAAAAAAAAATACAAATCTAAAAGTCATTCTCCTTATCATTTGTTTGATTCAAGTATTAAAAAATTGTAGGCCCACCCTTATTCCATGTAACACTTTATTTGGATGGAGTATTGAATGATGATATATGTATTAAAATTATCGAGAACCCCAACTTAGTCAAATTCATACCCATATTTGGTACTTATATCTGAGTTTCTCAAGGGTAAAAATATATTTTACACAAATATTCTCTGACCGGAGTATTTTAACCCACCAAATCAATGAGTTTTAAAATGTTTTTATGTATTAAATGCATTGTTCATCCTAGCCTTGGACTATTTATAGCGATATTATCAGGCCCAAAATATAAACCTAAACACAGGTATAAATGGGATAAGGTGAGTCCATACATTATTTTATCTAATCTCCCTTTCCTGATACGTAAAGTGGGCCTGTTTGCTATGTGGGTTTGGGGGGTTTTGGAACATGGATTGGGGAATAAACCCCCCTCAGACCCATGTTTGACAAATACACATCTAGCCCAGGGTTTGAAACCCAACCCGATTTAGGCCCGGTCATGAAACCCATGGGAGGGTGGGTTTCATATGTGGGTTAATGAGTTTAACATCCAAATGACATTTATACCCCCAATATATCCTATATACCCAATATTAAATTGGCTAAGGGGTAAAATAGTCATTTACATACAAATATATTATCATAATAGTCATATATCCCTGCGCATACCAAACATGGGTATGGACAGCATTAAATGTTGAATCCCATCTTTAGATTTGGATAAGTCAATCCAAACCCCTCCCAAAAAACATATCAAACATGCCCTCATAGAGTTTTGAAGCTATATGCACGGCCAGTTCAATGGCATAGCCATTGAAGCTCTCACTTTAGGCCCTCAAAGCATTAGGCCCCATTTTATGGAGATTTAATTAAGTCTAATGTTCAAATAAAATTTTTAGATACATATTCAATTAAGTTCAATTTTATTTTAGTATCCCAAAAAAAAAAAAATTTAGATTTTTTTTTTTAGATTTGATTTGACTTTGTTGAGAATTTATTTATGTTTTTAATGGCAACATTAAGTCTATGATATTTAGCTTAAGTTTTCTCATTTATAATTTTATTTTTTTAATAACATTAAATTTAGTAAAATTTTATCTGACCACTATATCAAGTATCACACTTTATTCAAATTGACTATACTATCCATTGAAAAAAATATGTTGGTAAAGCTTAAATACAAAAATCTAATAAATGTTTCCGAATCTCAAAAAAAAAAAATATATATATATATAATATTATATAATTTAAATCTTAAATTTTATTTTAAAAATTAATAGGACCTCATTTAATTTTTCACTTTAGGTCCTATTTTGTGTCGGGCCACCCCAGGCTATATGTCCATGAACTTGATCTCAAACAAAAAAGTTATTAAACTATGAATACCTGCGTCACACCTTCTCTTAGAGTTTAAATTTTTAGAATATATGTGGTTTAACAAATGTAATCATCTATGCTTTAAAACGTTACCAACACCCTCTTTCGGCGGTTTTGAGTGCCATATTGAAAGAAAATATAACTCCCTTCCTTAAATTTCATTCGGGTCCGTTTGTTTAGTGGAAGAATGATAGAAAATGTAAGAAAGAGAAAATTTTTAAAATTTTTATTTGTTTGGTTAACATGAAATAGAAAATGATGGAAGAAATAAATTTTTTCATGCTTGAATTTTCTCACAATTAACTAACTTTTTTTTCTTATAAAAAACACAAAAAAATGGAAAAAAATTGTGATTTATAATTAACTTCTTATTTTATCCTTATTTTTCTTAAAATATTTTATTGGTTACTAATTTTAAAAAAACTTGGTATGGATTTGATTAATCATATAATTTAGCCCAAAGATCTTCGTGTTGGTGTTTGTCCCACAATTAGATTTCGAGCCACTTTTTTAAAAAAATTTAACTTTCAATTATAATACATATTTGTTCTTCTTTAAATCGATTTAATATAACTAAGGGTAATTTAGACAATTACAATAATTTACTTGTAACTTTCTTTTCTTTCAAACAATAGAATGAAAAAAATTTTAAAATTTCCCTTAAATTTTTCATTCTAACCAAATGTATGCATTAAAATATATTTTTTATTATTTTTTTTTCTTTCACTTCACTTTCTATCATTTTCACTTTCCATCATTTTTTTCTCCCTAACCAAACGGAAAGGGGGTGACTAATGCCTTTTTTTTTTTCACATTCATTGTGCTTTTGTTGAATGCTTTTCGTGCTTTTGATACCTTACTTGGCGGTTTTTATGGGTTTGAAATCATCTTTAAACTGTTTCCACCCATATCTTTCTCATTACTGCTTTGTAAAACACTCATCACTCTCATCTCTTACGCTGTATCTTTTTACTATTTTCTTGAATTGCCCAAATAGAGTCCGTAATAAGCGACAAAAAGGAAAAAGGTGACAAAATACACTGAAGGATAAGCCTAGTAGAAATGGGAGTAGAAGCCCAAAGGAACAACTTAGGAGTTACAAAGAAATCCAAGCATCAATGAGCAAATGTACTATGCATAGGATTAATAGCGCTTTTAGTCAATTTCATTCTTAAAGTATTAATTTGGTTAATTTACTCTTTAAAGTATTTAATTCGTGTTTAAATAATCTCAACATAGACGGACCATTAAAATTTTGACAGAATGATCACGTGTTAGACACATGATACCGTCTGAAATGATGACACATAGTCAGTTCTGTCAAAAAACTTAACGAAATGTCTGATTAAGAACTAAAGTGACACAAATTGAAACTTTAGGGATTAAATTGACAAAATTAATACAAGAAGAACCAAACTGACAAAATGGACATACTTTGGGGAGTAAAAGTGCTATTAACCCTAAAAATTAAATGACAATTTAAGAGAAATTACATTTTATTTACTTGAATTGTTAGAACCACAATTTGGCTGAAAAGATAAACAGATAATATCAACTGTGTTTCCTATCCTATGAATGTGAAAATGCACATTTGTCCTTTTCAGTTGTTCCATAGGCATGTAGCAATCAGATGATGTACTTATTCAATCGATTAATTCCCAGAATTAACAGAATCTAGCAATTATAATTGGGTATCTAAATAGTTGCAAAGTTCTCTCAAAACCAAACTGGAAAATCATGTTCAAACATTTTAAGATCGATTCTAAATTTCTTCGAGTCGAGCGTAGATCCTATTGAGTCATTTTTTGAGTAGTAATTTGACCCTAAATGAATTGTAATTAACCTTTATTCGGTTGTAAAATTTTGGTATAGTAACAAACTCGGCGTCATTGTCTTATTATAAAAAAATTTGGGTTACAAGAAAATTAACAAATTTAGAAATAGTAACCAGAAAGGCATCATCAACACAATTGAGTCACCTAAGAAGTAAGAAGATACTATACGATTTTGTTTTTTTTTTGGAATACAATAGGAACTATCTATTGAATAAACAAAAAGTCAGAGTCCTAGGTAATTAATTTGGGTAAAGTCAAGGTAATTTAATTGAAGAAAAAGCCAAGCCCCTAAAATTCTAAACAAACCACAAAGGTGAAGGTGAAGGACAGCCCAAGATTACTGCTAACGTTAGATTAGTTGGTGAGGGACTGTTCTAACTTAACCAAGGTCTTGGGTTCGAGTCTTAGGAATGTAGTTGCATTCGGTAGAGAGAGCTTTGTCACCCTTGTGGTTCCACCTGGCTCAAATCTGGATTAGTCGGAGCTCAATATGACTTTTGAATACCGGAAGATCTGACCCAAAAAAAAAAAAAGACAACCCAAGACAGTTCCTACTTCCTAGAGATGGAGGTAATTTACAACACCCGAGGCAGTAATACATTAAATACAGCAACCCATTGGGAGTGGCAGAGTACACCAAACAATTTCATAGTCTTACATATTTCAGTGTACGACTCAACAAAAGCTATTTTATAATTATTTCAATATAATATCACCATTTGGCATAGAGATTCTCTTGTACATCCCCACCCCAGATGAACAACAATATCAGATTGATCAGGAAAAACAAAAAAAAAGTTCAGAAATTATATATATTTTCACTTCAGTAAAGTTATCAAATACTATATAAAGTTATCACTATAAAATCTATAGAAAAAAATGATAATAATAATAATTTAACTAATTAATCACAACTTTATGGTGAACAAGGCTCAGCAAAACCCAACCTTGCTTGTCTCAAGAAACTGGAGTCTGGATTGAGCCTCTCACCTGTTCTTGCTGGTTCTGATTTACACCTTGTGAGCAACAGAGGGTGAACTGAGCCTCCTTCCATTCCTGTCAATCTTTGAACTCTGTTGTCTCTAATTATCCCATTGATTGAACCATCAAATTCTATGCAAATACCCTGATTTCCCTCACTTTCTGGATCATCTTTTGATTCTGCAATATAATTGGGCTCTCTCTCCAAACTGGGTTTCTCAATTTTCCTCTCTATTTGTTGCTGGTGATGTCCTTTCTTTACCTCATCTTCACTATCCCCTGTTCCTGGTGTTGACAAAGGTGAACCCCAAAACCTACTTGCAAGCGATGAAGATCTATACGGTGCAGATCTACATCTAGTCAATAAAAAAGCATTCTTTGGCGGCTCAGAACACTTGAAACCCACATTTGCTTCTTCAACTTGAGCTTGTTCTTCTTCTTCAGCAACGTCCTCATTTTCATTCTCTCTCTCACTAGCATTTACTGTAAATTGACTTCTTCCATTCGATTCTACCTTGGACGAATGGTCCACAGTATCGACCTTTTTGCAATACCCAAATCGAAAAAACGAAACACATTTGCGCCAAATGTGACGAAACGATTTGGGCTTGTGATTCTGAGCAAAACGGCGACAGAACAGAGGTTTTCGAACCCACAAACAGGGCCGATGTTTGGCCGGCGTTCTTGGCAGGCGGCGGCCGGTTTTGCTGCCGGAGTTGTTCTTGGAGGACCTTCGGACTCGAACTTGGCCCATGCAAGTGACTTTTGGTGAAGATGGCTCTTGGGTGGTTTCAATCACTGCGTTCTTTTTGCGTACGAACATTGGGCTTGAACGTGACCTTCCTCTGCTTCTGCTTCCCACATTGCTTCTCATAAACCTCAGCATCAATGGAGGCTGAAACTTCTCTGTCCTGCTTGGACTCGATATGGGTTTTGAAGAAACCTTCATTCTCCCTCTCCGACTATATCCACTTTTCCTCTTCCTCTTGTATCAATCTCTCTTCAGGCCTCTCTCTTGTTCTCTCTCGTATCTCTCTCTTTTTCTGGGGTCTGGTTTTCTTCCTGCACTGGTGGCTGAGAAATATTGGTGTATTTCGTAGTGTGATGTCAGACCATGTTCTCAGTATTTACTTTATTTTCATTTTGTTCCCTTCCTGTATGTAGCTATGATATTTTACGTTTTGACCCTGTTTTTTTTTTTGTTTATTTGCACGAAGAGGTGAGTAGTCAGAGGTTTTTCTATTTCGAAGTCGTAGGGTTCTGTTTGGATTTACGTTTAACGTTATCCTAAGGGTCACTATTGAATGCCTTATAACCTTTATTTTGTGCACACTTGTATAGATTTGTAAATTACACCAAAATTTTCACTTAATTGGACTCCAAAACTTATTTAATGGGGATGAATTGAATTGGAAGAAAGGGCAACACTGAGACAGAATACATAGTTGAGGGATTAAATTGATATAAAAAAAAACTACCCTCTACCAAAGAATCTATGAATTCCGAGCACACATTTAATGAAAAAACTGATTTAGGGGCTATAGTGTGTGGTATGTAAAAGTGCTAACTCATTTGGGACTAGTTTTTTGGGGTACAATTTGGGAATCATAGCATTACTGGCCTTCCACTCGTTCTCTTTATGGAATGAGCAATGCTATTAGACATAATTTGGAAATATAATGAATTGTTACTAATGAAAATAATAGTGAAATTCATTTAATACTGCAATGGGACCCATTATTAAATATATTTCACTATCATTTCATTTGTGACAATTTATTATGTCTCAATAATAACATTAGTGTGAAATTAGCTCCTCCTTAGAGCATCTCCAAGGGGGGAGGCATATGGGGTGGCATACCCCATATGCCACCCCAAATTCGAAAAAGTTCACTCCAAATGGGGTGGCATATGGGGTTGGAAAATGGCATCAAAGCCTTTTGGGTGACATATTTGGCAACTCTGGAGAGAGAAAATGGGAGGTTGCAAATGGATTGGTGAATATAAATCCGTTAGATGAATATAGATTCAACGATTCATATAGATTGATGAATAAAAATATGAAAATGGCACCCCATTTTGGCACCTACCATTGGAGTAGATTTATAATTTAGAGGTGCCACAACACTGTTCAATGTTACAAAAATAGCATTTGACACCTCAAAAATAGCACTCGCCCTTGGAGATGCTCTTAGAATTAAGGAGAGCCAGAGTGTTGGATGAATCCTCTTTCAAGGGCTTAATTAACACAGATGAAATAATCTAGGGGCCATGTATGTTGGCAGTTAACTCAATGGTATAGTAACCGTTGGATTTCGATGAAGTAGAGTAAAGTTGGGGTGTGTGTTTGGAATTGTGTGTAGTAGCTTTCATTTTCTAGTCAGATTCTCACTTTGGTATTTGTAATCTAGAGAGTGAGACAGCTAGCTGAGATAGAGATAGGGCGGGCGATGGTGTTTACACGGTAAAGGTTTGATTGGTTACTCTCTTTTTTTTTTTTTATTCACAATTTGTTTGGTTACTCGGTCACTCAATTCTGAATGATTGGATGGGGGATTGGTATATCTTTTTAAAGTGAGATTCTAGTCTCTTACAAAGGTGATTACGTCCATTTGGTTGACTTTGCAACTCCATTTAAGTCCATTTATTAAAAAAGACATTTACTTTATAATGGTAGATCGAAATATAATCCTGGACTTACAGAGACTATTCACCAAAAAAAAAAACATGTCTTAGTCCAAGCATAATTCGCTAATTTATTTATTTATTTAATTTTTCTCGAATAAGTTTTCTCTAATTTTCATACTGGTATATGTGATCTATCTCAATAAATAAAAAAGTGTACTATAAAAAAATTGGACCCCACCAAACTCGCTCTCTCTCTCACACACACATATATATATTCCACATGTTTTGACGTGAATATCAAGTAGCCAAGTTCATAAGGAAACAGCAATGACGATATTTTCAAAGATATTTAGGGTTGGACATCGATGTTTCCTTCCTAAATTGAATATAAAGAAAAGTGGTCTTTAAATACGAAAGTTCAGTTTAATATTCAATTCAATTAGACCAGTGTTGGGTCTTTTTCTGTTTTGTATTTTCTTATAATGGAGGAAAGCAAACTTCCAACAAACCATAATGGCTTCACCCATCCTTTTATCTCTCTCTCTCTCTCCTCAACTAACCACCACGCAATATAAAGATTTCTTCTTTTCTTTTTGTTGGGTGAAAAAGGTACACGGGACGACGATATGTACAATTCTTACCATAACATGATCATAACAGTTCTTAATTTCAATGGAAAACACTTCATAGGAGCCTAGACGAGAGAACCACATACACTCTCTAAGGACGACTTGAGTCATAATCAACCCCTAGCCTCACCAAACCTCTAGAAATAACTCAACAATTTACTTTCTATGAATCAAACCGCTAGAAGTAACTCGACTTGAGTCATAAGTATCAATTCATTAGTCCTTTCAATGCACCAAGTGAATTGTCCGTACATAAAAAAATTTAGAACTTGAGGGAAAATATAGAAATTTTTAGAACTTGAGGGAAAATATAGAGATTTTTAAAAACTTACGGAGTTTTATAAAAGTTTTTGAAATTGTGAGGGAGGCCATGACCCCCCTAGCCCCTCTTTAGTTCCGTCCATGGACATAACCCTTGTAGGTAGGCCCTAAGCAAGACCCTTAACAGAGTCCTAAGCACCACTAGACCACAGAGCTTCGTGTTAAAGTCTACAGATTTGATGTATAAACTATTTCCCCGGGAATACTCCTACAGATTTCAGACAATTTTCTGATGTGTCACATGCAATTCAGTAAAAAGTTCATAATATTGTTCTCTCCCAACAACAAAAACAAAAAGTCAACAAAGGTTTCAGGCTTCCTCTCTGGCACTTAGACAGCTCTCTCTTAAGGAAAGAGCTTGACTAAGAGGGCAGGCAAACCTAGGTAAGTCAATCTGGGTATCAAACCAATGAAAAAGAGTTAGAAGCTCCAAACACAAGGGAATCAAATGGTTTTTTTAATTTTATTTTTTGTTATTATATTATTCAATCAATAATTAAAAACCATCTAACTCAATCTTTTCAATTGGTACTGACAGTGATACCTTAGTCATATCCACCTAATATATGAGTATGCAAGAAGAAAAAAAAAGACTACTTATTTTTGTTGGGGTTGGGGGGACAAGTGCACAAAAATAGGCAATGTGCTTGAGGGTACCATAATTTAGTATTAATAGCATTGTATAGTGTAAATCTCATAGCCAGAGATGATTGTGCACTTACTGAACTTTCCATTTGCTTGTAGATTAGACAGTATTAATTTGACTGACAATCATACAAATCAAAGTCCATAGCTCTTTTCATCCCAACCGCAGATTTCGTTGACTCGGGTCCCATCTTCTCATCATCCATAGCACCGGTTTTGTAGTCTTCCACCTTGGCTTCATTTTCTTCATCTGAAAAATGAAGTCAAGCATTTAGAGTGACCATTTGATTAGACAAAGAAGGTGACTTGTCAGCACAGAGGAGAAAAAAACCATATAGGTGGCACCATTTCAACACTTGGCAACAAGGTAGCCTCTATGGAACTACTTAAGAGTAGATTCATGAAAAGAAACTCACACAAGCGAAAGAAAATACAATAATTTCAGTGAAGGGTGTAAGGAAATCCTGCCTGAGGCACTTGCTAAAGAAAATTGAGTGAGACGTCTAACGCAGTCCTTGAGTGCTTGGAGTTCGACTTCTTTCTCATGGAGTTTAGTGTTGGTGCATTGCAACTGGGACTCCAGGTCCACAATTTGGCTTTCCTGCTGATCGATGAGCAAATGGCACAGTTTCTGATCCAGTTCAGATGGGCAAACCCCAGCGAACTGGAAAGAATTTGAATTCTGGTCATCTGGTTCATGAAACTCTTTAGCTGAAACTTCATTCTGAAGCATTTGTTCTGGATCAACCTGAAGTGATATTGTGAATAACCATATAAGCATATTTGTTAATAAGACCGACTCATGTAACTAATTAGCCTAAATGGTGCTTCTGTAGGCATCATACAGTTTATATGCCAACTCCTAATTGGCACATATCGAAGGCAGTGATAATTATTATGTGCACTCACCAGTTTTGTGCACTAGATTTCCTATTGGTAGACAAACTATAAATCACTGTTGTCCATAACATGTTCAGACAGATCTACTCCTAAAACTAGCAGGGAACAGCCATAGAGAAATCAAATTGCGCGGAGTAAGCTATGAACATATTGTCGAACTGATCAAGACACATTTAAAAGTGAGACAGGAGTATTTTGTATTTGAGCGCTAAAACTTGAGACAAGTTTGATGGATTCTTTGTTTTTGGTTTCACAACCTGTTCTAGGTTGGAGGTATGATGGCTGCCATCAAAAGCTGAACCTACCTAACCTAACCCATGGACAACCTTTATCTCTCATTAGAAAAAGGTATAGCATTCCCAACCCAAACCATAAACACCTACATTACATTTCATTAACTCTAGAATCTCCTATCAAAATGGCTGACAACATGAGGCTTCCTTAATTAATGTGAGGAAGCCCACTCTCTGAATGGTCCCAAGACTTACTGATAGATTGAATGTACTCAACTGATTTTACTAAATAAGTTATGAACATATTGTGGAGATGATCAAAACACGTTTACAAGTGAGAAAGTAATGTTTAACCATAAAAAAACTGAGTCAAGTTTAATGGATTTTAACTGCCATTTTTTGGTTTCACAACCTGTTACAGGTTGGAGGTATGATGGCTGCCATCAAAAGCTGAACCTACCTAAGTGAACCCATGGACAACCTCTATCTCTCATCCGAAAAAAAAAAAAAAGAAGGTATAGTTATAGCATTCCAACCCTAACCATAAACACCTACATTATGTTGATTTAACTCTTGAATCTCCTATCAAATTGAATGACAGCATGAGGCTTCCTCAAAGAATGTGAGGGAGCACATTCTCTCAATGGTCCCAAGATCTACCGATCGATTAAATGTACTTAATTGCATCTGGTGGGGATAGACACCACTTCATATGCGCAGGGACATCCCAGTCTAAACTATACATGAGTCTAGGAGAGAATTCATGCGTTTGTTGAACTAAAAACTCTGGTCCCATGGCATAAACCACACAAAATTCCACATTAAGGATAGGAAGATATGAATGAACCAGTTTGTTGGGCATTAAATATAAACAAATGGGCAAAGCTCACCTTACAAGTATCTGATATTCTTTCTTCAAGTCCAGAAGATTCTATGGTGCACCAAGGAAGCTTTTGCAGTTCAGATTCAAACTCTGCTTCCAGTTGATCCATTTCTGGTTGTGGCTCTTCAGTAAGAACACTACTTGCACATTCACCTTCATCGGTAACAGGAAGAGTAGGAATGACGAAATCATCTCCATTGTTGGTGCTTGACTTAAGGAGTACTAGTTGGACATGTTGGCCTCGAATTGTGTTCAGAGTGGTACTATCGGCACTTTTAGAGCTCAAAACATGCATATTACGCAATGATTTTCTTTTGGAAAGTTCAGTTTTCAGTTCTTGTACAACTTTTTTGGTCTCATCCATTGCCATGTTCAGCTTATCAGTTTCAGCTTTCCCAGCTGACATCATGCACATCATTCCAACTCCAAGTCCCCAACCAAAAATCGAGTTGTCTAAACACTATCAACATCCATTAGCCATGAACAGGTAGTAACTTTGCATAATTCTAAACAGATCACCCACAAACTAGAGTACAAACATTCTCCAACGCAAACTTGTAAGAACAACCTAGGTGCAAGTGTGAAGAGAAGCATGCACAAGTATTTTTCCCATGTAATATTGTCAAAAGCAATAGCAGTTCCTTGTTGCAACATTTGCAAGATACAAGAGGAAAAACTATATGGAATGGAAGCTTAATTCTATTTTAGCCATTGTCACCCAACAAGGATGTAGGCTGATGATACACTCTGATTGATAAATTGTCATCCACAATTTCCATGGTTCCACCCCAGAGAGCAAATAAATCAACCAAATGATGCGGTTAGATACTGTATTTTGGACTCTATTGAGCAACAAATGAAAATTATTAAATTTGTTTGTTGCTTAGAGGATCATTTATACAATTTGGTGAATATTTTTTCTGCACGATTATTTATGAACTGGCATCATAAACTGCAGAGCATGTACTACATGGTCCAAAATCCAAATGTGTAGCCTAAAATGGCATCAACAATGCCATTCTGTTAAATAAAAAGTACAACAGACATGTTTACAATATCTTGGGTATAATGTGCATTTGGAAGAAGAGACTTGATAACAGGGGTTTAAAAATGACAACAGGCAATGTTCTCCTCATTAACACTGGATTTTAAATTTTTGTACCACTGGATTGTGAGTGACATTCCTTGACAAATTGCTCTAAATAAAAAGGACCATTAAAGTTTTATACACAGAAATCTTCTTAAAAATATCATCAAAAAAGTACCATTCAATATGAATGTGCATCTCAGTTCAAAAAATATATATATGAATGTGCATCAGCCTCATCAAAATTAACTGTTTAATTACTGAAAAACATGAGAAATACCAAAAACGAACGCTTGTTTGACATGCATAACTATTTAGGCAACTACTTGTAATAAGTAAAAAATATGAAGATGCACACCACAATATAAACAACTTTTTGGTTCGTCTTTTGTGTGTGGGGTTGGAGGAGAGGGGACAAGAAAGTAGGAAAGAAAGAAAAATGCACCTTTGGAAGCAGAAGATTCGCACTTAGCACTCGCATTTTTCCCAGTTCGCCGCTTTTTCAAGCAAACGGCGAATCTCTTCCCACTCTTCCTCTGATCCACCACAACCCCTTCTTCACCACTATTCACAAACCCACATTTCTTGTCTACTTTCCCAGACCCACCATTCTTAAAACCCTCCACATTACCCCTAATCCCTCTCGAACCACCCCCTGATTTCTTCCTCAAATTGGTCGACCCCAATCGAGACCCATCTCCTCCCTTAGACCCCTGAATACTTGAAAACCTAAAGATACTCTGCAAATCAGTATTTCTGTTCTGGTCATCAATAATGGGAAGAATTGAAACTTGGGGATGAGCAGAGTTATCGAAAGAGTGTTGGGATTTTTTGGGTTGATCACATTTTGGGTTAGTTTGTTCAGAATCAGTAATGGGTTCAGTGGCATTGGTGTTAAGGAGTTTTTTGGCGAAGAACCCAGATCCTGCTACTGCTGCTGCTACCAAAACTTGCCACATTGTGATCTGCAACAAACCCTAGGGCTTATAGGAAGAAAGAAAAAGAGTACTCAGAAGTTATACTTAGAAATCCACATTCATCACAGCAACTATGTTCTGATTTCTAGAGAGACGGATCATATTTGACTCACTGTGGCACAAGTTCAAACGGTGAACTGGTAGGTGCAACTATGTGAGCATTTTGTTGGACTACAGAAATACACGTGTTATGAAGGCGCGTGGACTGGGTTGCTTGCCTTTGCAGCTATGATGTTGTTGGCTCACGTGCTTCCCGCTTTAAACAATTTTCAATTGGAGGGACGAGTGCCCCTCCTTTCAATTTTTTTCCTTTCTTCTTTTTTTTCCTTTTTTTATGTTAGTTTTTTTTTATTCAATTTATGTTAGAAATTAGAAAAAAAAAAATTTGAGCTAAATTAAATGATGTAGAGATTTTAAAAAATAGGAAGAATTACACGCATACTCCCTAAAATTTATCACTTAATCACTTAGACCCCTTGACGTTTGAAATATTACACACAAATCCCTTGAGATTTGTACACACGTAACACTTTAAATCCTTGTTGTCAATGTTCATTAGTATATCAATTAATAAATTACATTCAGACCCTTTGAAATTTGTAGGCATATAATACTTAGACCTCTCAAGTTTAAAATGTTATACTTAAACAAAAAATACTCCAATCAAATATTTTAAAATATTTTAAATTTTACAACCAAAATTCATGTTTTATTGTATCATTTATTGAAATAAAATCAAAAATAAAAAAAAAAAAAATTTCTTAAAAAATCGTAATTAGTATACAATTATACTATCTATTGGAATAAAACTAAAAAATAAACAAGGGGTCTAAGTCATTCATAATAGAACATGAATTTTACAAACAAAATTCATGTTCTATTATGTCATTTATTGAAATAAAATCAAAAATCAAAATTTAATTTTTTTTCTTAAAAAATCTTAATTAATATACAATTATAGTATCTATTGGAATAAACTAAAAAATCAAACAAATTGACAAACTGTAATGAACATAATATCTTCTAATTTTAATTGGGATAATTTGGAAGTTTAATTTGGTCGTTTAAACTATCAAATTAAATTCTAATAGATAATATAATTATATATTAATTATGATTTTTTAAGAAAAATTAAATTTTGATTTTTGATTTTATTTCAATAAATGTCATAATAGAACATAAATTTTAGTTGTAAAATTTAAAATATTTTATATTCTATCTTTGATTATAGTATTTTTAGTCTAAGTATAATATTTTAAATTTGAGAGATCTAAGTATTACACGCCTACAAACTTTAGGAGATCTTGGTGTAATTCAAGGGTACGTACGTACAAATCTCAAATGGTCTATGTGTAATATTTTAAATGTAAAGAATTTAAGTGATTAAATGACAAATCACAAGGGGTCAAAGTGTAGTTCTCTCTAAAAAATATGTGAACTCGGAAATATGATGTCACGAACTACAGTTAAATTGCATGTAAGACAAACCGATTTGTAACGGTAAAGACAACGGAAGTTAATGATTGAGCTAGATTGCTAGCAAATTTGTTCAATGCAATGTAAGAATGTTTATTTTATGTGGTGCAAATTAAAAATTTGAAAATCTTCACTCCAAAAAATATTGTGAAACTAACCACTCACTCCTACTAGTGTGCTATCCTTTGCCATTACTATCGACATCCAATCCAAGCGTTTTATAATTCAATTATGAATAATTCGTATTTGAAGTTACGATATAGTATAAAATTTGATAACTCAAAAAATCGATCTCACTATATTAAATAACAAATATTATTTTAGTCCTTGTCTTTAATTACAAATTTTCAAATTAATTTTTACTCATTATTTTTTTTTTTTAAAAAGCGACAAATTTTTTTCAAAATACATGACCTAAAAAAATATCAACATATGAACACTATATTATATAAATTATTTATAAAATAAAAATTATATTAAGTCATAAATTAGTTAAAAATTAAATTATTCAACTTGTGATAAAAATCGATAATGTAATAGAAATAAATGAAAAAAATAAATATGTGAGAATAAAATTCAAACTAACTATCTATCTTGTTAAATAGATATGGTAATGGAATCTAGTTATAACCGGAAACTTAAGGCAATAAAGTGATTCACTCTGGAAGGTTAGCACAACAATAGACTCCGGCAAAAGACCCGTTAGCAGGGATGGCAGTGGACCGAAGAAAAACGAGTATTCGTTCAAACCTGTCTCGTTTGGACTAGGAATGGACTATACATATTGGACAGTTGACGTATACATGAATACTCGTATAAACCCGTGAGGGGATGAAGGCGGAGATGGACTTACCCTTACCCCTAAATATTCAAACCTAAATATCAAACCTAAAGTAATTAAGAAAAATTCATCAAATCAAACGTACTTATAAAATTGAACCTAGTTACAAAACACACATCAAATCAAACATCTATATAATAAAAATCGCATCTAACCGAATTCACCTAATTATTGTAAGAGTCAACTGGATTCAGAAAATCCAAATTCAACCTAATCAAAATTATTGTTTTTTTTTTTGCAGGGGTGGGGGGAGTGTGTGTGGGTGAGAAAGAGAAGTAGATAAGAGGGAGAGGGGAGAGTTAAGGAAATGGAACGAAGTATGGGTGTGACGGTGTGGTCTGTGTGTATGTAGATGAGGCAAAAAACATGATTTTGAACCCTGTTCATTGGCATCATGGGGAGAGAGCAATTATAATATTCAAAACTATAATTATAATATTCAAAAACTATAATTATAGCATTCAAAAACATAATTTAGAACCATGTTCATTGGTAACATGGGAAAAAAGAACAATAATGTATTAGAAGGAGAACACCACAACCAAACACACCAAAATTATATGACCAAATAAGTCAACTACATATAATAGCAAATATATAGAGATTACCTTTGTTGTGCATAACCAAACCCAGCCACAATCTCCTTGCATTGCACAATAGAAGCATGCAAAGACGATGACAGAGACAAAAGAGGAAGTAGGTGTCGTTATTGGTCCTCAAAGGCAATGAAGTTTAGTTAGAAAAATAATTCAAGTAATGTGTACCTTCCATTCATCGATACCTTGGATCTATGGGATTTTGGAATAAGATCAAAGTTCAATGTCAAATGGATGTAAAAATTAGATAAAAATTTGGAAGACCCATATTGACGATAGATATCATAACCCTTGCTTAGATGTAGCTGCCAATTCTGCATAACTATCTTTAAAGTAATGTCCATAAACAAATTGGTAGTACATTATAAGTTAAAACAAAAAGGAAAATGCCATAAACTATCAGCAGTCTTTCATGGCGGATTCTTCTACTACAAAATATTAACAATGGACCAAGAGATAATTTACATTCCAAGACCATTCTGCAGAATTACTTAATGCCTACAGTGAAGGTGTCAAAATCGTACATTGGCAAAACAAATAAATGCATTAATTAAATCAGTTTGAGGAACTCACATTCAAATCCAACAAAATCGCAACCCCAAAACATCTAACCACAATCAAACAAATCCAAAGATTCCTCTACGAAAGAGCTGAATAAAACACATAAGTAGGCCATTACATTCTTCCAAAAAAAAAAAGCTCAACAAACCATAAGTATGCCATTACATTGCGATGGAGTGTGCGATGTGTGTGTGTTTTTGTTGTATGTGTGTCTTTGTGTTGTGAAGAAGAGGAAAAACAAAGAAAAATAAGAAAAGAGAAGAGAAGAGAAAAGGGGAGGGAAAATACACACACACATATCCCTTAATGGAAAACCCAATTTGAAACACTCAAATTAAAAAACCCAAATTAACACTCAAATTAAACACCCAAATAAAACACTCAAATATGTGTGTATATATGTGTAACTGTGTGTGTACGCTCATGTGTATTTGTGTGTGTGTGTTTGCTATGTTTTTGTGTGTGCGATCTGTTTGTGTGTGTTCTTTGTTCTGTGTGGTGTGCATGTGTGCATTCTGTGTGTTTTGCAGAGGGGGTAAAAGGAGGGGGCAAGGGTGTTTTGCATAGAAAGGGAGCAGAAAAGATGGATACTTGGGTATGGTGGTGGCGATGGTGATAACAGAGAGAGAGGCAGACGATGGTGATAAGAGAGAGAGAGAGAGAGAGAGAGAGAAAAGTAAAGGAGGAAAAGGAAAAAAAATAATAAGAGATGAATAGTGGGTCATGGATCTTACAGGAATGGCAGGTAATGTGAGGGACGATGAGATGAATTGTGGGGAGAAAGAAAAGAAGAGGTGTGACTGAGAGAGGAGACTGAGGGAGGGATGGAGGGACATCGTATGAGAGAGAGAGAGAGAGAGGTACATGGGCAATAGGAGTCTAGAGTTGTATATGGGATGAAATGGGGAGAGAGATGAGGCGTGAGAGATTGGGAGAGAGAGACGACGTGAGTTAGGAAATGTTGTTGGGCAGAAAAATAAAATTAAGTACTCACTGTAGACCGTCGGATCTGTATTTATGAGATGATCTGAACCGTCTTTTATGTTGGAATTACATTGTCCGTTGGATGTGTTTATATTTTGTCTCAAAACGATCTGGACATCTCTTTGTCTCCAAAATTTAAACTCAACTCTACTTTATTATATAGATGTTATTTTTTATCAATCTAAAATTACTCAAAACTTAATCCTACAATCATTAGAAATTGAGAGAATAATTAATGTTAGGCTCTATACTAGTAAAAATGGTTGAGAACCAATGTCACCGAAAGGTGGACAGATGGGGCATGGTATGTACATCGAGGGGCAAAAAGTCTCGCAGGTGGTGTTTGGATCACCATGGGAGGATTGTGTTGGATTGGATTTGAATCCGAATCCAATCCAACCCAATGCAAAGTGGTCCGGTTTGAAGGATTCATAATGTAATGTATCAAATCCTATCCCATCTTTGAATAGAAACCATTTGTTTGTGGGCCTCATTCACATGTGAAGATATAAGATACTAAAATGACCATTGCACCCTTGTGCAAATAAATGTAATCCAATCCTATACCAAGTTGGGAATGGAATGAAAAAAGTCCAATCTAATAATATTGTCTTATTGGGTCCACAGTGGAGCTAATCTTCATCTTAGACTTGCAGATCTGCTACTTCCATGGACATAGATAGCATATCTGCTCAATAGAGTGATATTTGGAGAGTTTCAAACACCATAGTAACAAGAGATGATGAAACACAATACCAACAAAAAAATAGCCTATCTATGTTAGCGTGGAGAAATAGATAGAGAGAGAGAGAGAGAGATAGAACAGATTATTGGGTCCACAGTGGAGATGAGCTGCAACGAAAATTTACCCAGATCTGTTACTTCCATGGAAAAATCAGAGCCGATGTAAAGCAGTAAGATCAAGCAAATGAAGAAAGGAGAAAAAGAAACAGAGAGATAGAGCAAATGAAAGAAACAAGGAGATAAGTCAGTCGAGCAAGTTGTTCTAAGACTACAATTTGTAAGGTCAAGCCTCATATTCTTGTGTTTACAAGTGTTCCCCACTTCACAGACCAAAGAAAACGACATACAGAAAGAGAGGGATGCAAACTTGGTTGTTAGAGAGAGCGTCGTTCAAGGAGAAGGGGGACCAGTGCGAAAGAGAAAGTGAAGGGGAATGGAGGTAAAAACCCTAGAATATTTACTGTGGAGGATATTTTAGATATTTCACATGTAATCCTATTTCTCTTTCTATAATCCCACACAACACATGGGTTTTGTCAATCACCTGTAGAGGGGATTATCCCCTTCAAAATATACGGGCCGATGAATTCAAAAGCAACGAAAATTTCATGCCAAAAAATTATCCAAACTAAGGATATGTGGGGTACATTCACAATTTTAATCCAATCTCCCCGAATCATTTGATCCAAACACCACCGCACAAGTGGAGTGGCTGAATCGTAAATGTAGCTAAAAGAGGGAGGGTTATGTTGTCATTACGGATATTTGTGAAGGTTAATTTGGACTTTTCATTAGTACTTGGAGAGCACGACGTCAACGGCCTAGAAAGGAGTCCTTCTCCGCCGTCGGATCAAAACAATCTAACGGCCAGTAGAAAACCCTAATTGTTGTAGAGGGGGAGAGAGAGAGAGAGAGAAAGACCAGGTAGAGCAGTAAGTAGCAGTAGTATATATAGAAAGAGAGGCACAAAGGTCTTCTTCTCATCTTCGCTTGCTATCTACGCTGCTCTTTTGCGGGAGAGCTTCAGGCGTTCGATCCTAACAGGTCTCTCTCTCTCTCTCTCGCTCAATTAGTTTGCAGATTCGATTTCGTTCTCCTTTTTTAGTTTGATTCGATTTCATTTTTATTCTGCTTATTCAAGTCACAGTTCACTTTATACGTGTGTAAGAAGACCGATCTGATGTTGAATGTTTTGTTGTTGTGAATTCTAGTTCTCTTCATATTCGAGTATAATTTAACACCGATTTGATTTTACTAATTCGAGTTACTTTAGTATATAGATCTTTGATCTGATTACTCTTTTGGTTCTTATTTTAGATTTTGTTACATATCTTCTGATTCTTTTGTTTATATATGTTAAATGCTTAAGAGAATTATGTGTTGGGTGACTTTGAATTATGCATATAGTGTGGATATGCTGATTCTGCAATAGCTGGATCCTGAATTTAAGCTTGTGTTCATTAGCTTGAGATGTGATCGGTTCAATCATACTTGCATACTCACTGTATTTTTTTTTTACTCCAGAAGTTGGATTCTGACGTGTGTTCCTTTGGATTTGTTACTAGTTTGGGAAGCGATTGATTCGTTTTTATGTGTTTTTTTTTCTGGTCTTTTTCATGGGCATTCTGTTGAAGAAACATATAGGGCCAATTTGATGTCACTTGAATTTTCTGAACAGCTGGTAAAACAAATTAATATTACACCTTATTGAAAATTGGAAGGCTTCCTTTGCTTTAGGTTTAGTTTTACTGCTATGCCTACAATCCATAACATATGATATTTGTTGTTTAGTTTACATCTCCCTTTTTTCCTTCTTGAATTTGATGATTGTGCCTACCATATCTATTTTTTTTCCTTAATTATTGTTCCAGGAAGTTTCTTAACTTTTGCATCTTATTGATGTTTTGAACTTACTAATTTTCCCCCATGTTAATTTTTTGTTTAACTGATATTTTTTCTTCTTTGAGCTTTTCAATTCTTAGTTTCACTTTTTATATACAGATCTGTTGTGAATTTAATTCCGATTTGATTTTGTTTATTTTAGTTAGTATAGTGTATGGATCTTGAACTAATACTTTTTTGGTCTTTATTTTAGATTTCGGTGCATATTCTTCTGATCCGTCAGCTCAAATGTGTCATATGCTTGCTAAAACTGTATGCATGTTGTGCGTCTTTGACTTATGCATGTGTATATGTATGCTGATTCTGGATACCTGTTTAAGTGTATGTCCTACTCAATGTGTGTACAATTTGAGACATGATGGGTTAGAGAAGAGTATGTCCTACTCCTTGTGTACTTCATATTTTTGTTAATCCAACAGTTGGATTCTGAAGTGTGTTCCTAGGGATTTGTTACTGGTTTGGATAACGATTTGTACCATGATTCTTTCAATGTGAAATGTACACGTTGTGTTTTGATTCCTTTGTGAATGTTTTTTCATGTTATTTTTTCTGCTTTCTTCATGGGATTATTTTTTTCCTCAGCAATGTTGGTTTGTTTGTATGTGAAGAAACACATGGGGTCAATATCATATCATTTCTTAATTGGAGAGTGTTGTCTATTACTAGATTACATGTTTAATGTTCGGAAGAATGGTTAAAAAAGACTAAAAGCATAGCATATGGAAATGTTGAGAGAAACCCCATTTGCTTTAATTTTGGTTTATCATAGTTCGTACAATCCATAACCTAATAGATATACTGTATAGGTAATGGCTCCCTTTTTTTATCCCGGTGAATATAATGATTGTCTCTGACATACCAACAGAAAATGACTCATATGCCATATGTATTTTTGTTTACTAAATTATTGTTTGGGGAAGTTTCATATAACTTGCTTTTTCGTAATGTTTTGAACTTCTCAACTTAGTCTTCCTTATGCTCTAGTAAACTGACCATTTACGTTTGGTTGAGATTTTCAGTTTGTTGTTCAAATTCCAAAATGGGGAAGGAGAAATTTCATATTAACATTGTGGTCATTGGCCACGTCGACTCTGGAAAGTCGACCACCACTGGTCATTTGATCTACAAGCTTGGTGGTATTGACAAGCGTGTGATTGAAAGGTTTGAGAAGGAAGCTGCTGAAATGAACAAACGTTCATTCAAGTATGCCTGGGTGTTGGACAAGCTCAAGGCTGAACGTGAGCGTGGTATTACCATAGATATTGCGTTGTGGAAGTTTGAAACCACCAAGTACTATTGCACGGTTATTGATGCTCCTGGACATCGTGATTTCATCAAGAACATGATCACTGGTACTTCACAAGCTGACTGTGCTGTCCTTATTATTGACTCTACCACTGGTGGTTTTGAAGCTGGTATTTCAAAGGATGGGCAGACTCGTGAGCATGCTTTACTTGCCTTCACTCTCGGTGTGAGGCAAATGATTTGCTGTTGCAACAAGGTAGCCAAGTTTAACCTTTTATAGAGTTTATGTTCCTAGTTGGATGGCTTGTGGCTAGTGGATAGGATCCATAGCCTGTGGCTAATCCATTCACATAGTCTTGGAGTTTAACGGATTTTGTAGAACAACATACTGTGTGCCTGTAGTCATTGTTTTTGCTAACATTTTTGCATTCTTGCTTCCTTTCTAGATGGATGCTACGACCCCCAAGTACTCGAAGGCGAGGTATGATGAAATTGTTAAGGAGGTGTCTTCTTATCTGAAGAAAGTGGGTTATAACCCTGATAAGATCCCTTTTGTCCCTATCTCGGGCTTCGAGGGTGATAACATGATTGAGAGGTCTACAAATCTTGATTGGTACAAGGGCCCAACTCTTCTTGAGGCTCTTGACATGATCACGGAACCCAAAAGACCATCAGACAAGCCTCTCCGACTCCCACTTCAGGATGTTTACAAGATTGGTGGTATTGGAACTGTCCCAGTTGGACGTGTTGAGACTGGCATTATCAAGCCTGGTATGGTTGTGACCTTTGGACCAACTGGGCTGACAACTGAGGTTAAGTCAGTTGAGATGCATCATGAAGCTCTTCAGGAGGCTCTCCCAGGTGACAATGTTGGCTTCAACGTTAAGAATGTTGCTGTGAAAGATCTCAAGCGTGGATTTGTTGCTTCCAACTCTAAGGACGATCCTGCCAAGGGTGCTGCTAGCTTCACCTCTCAAGTCATTATCATGAACCACCCTGGTCAGATTGGAAATGGCTATGCCCCAGTTCTTGACTGCCATACCTCTCACATTGCAGTCAAGTTTGCTGAGCTCATGACCAAGATTGACAGGCGATCTGGAAAGGAGATTGAGAAGGAGCCAAAATTCTTGAAGAATGGTGATGCTGGTATTGTGAAGATGATTCCCACCAAGCCAATGGTGGTGGAAACTTTCTCTGAGTACCCTCCTCTTGGTCGTTTTGCTGTGAGGGACATGCGTCAAACGGTTGCTGTTGGAGTCGTAAAGAGTGTTGATAAGAAGGATCCCACCGGAGCCAAGGTCACCAAGGCTGCAGCTAAAAAGGGTGTCAAGTGAATTTTGTTTCTTTGGAGATTCTTGATGGATGAACTAGTTTCTGTTATTTGTCTTTCTTATTTTCGATTTTGTTTTGGTCATTTTAGCAGTTTTGAGTACGACTCTAGAAATTTTCATCACATATCTCTAGCCTCACTTGTGGGGATAGTGGAGGAGTCGAGCAACATGATCTTTGAATCATGTTGCTTGATAGGCAGTGGTGGAATTTCTGGTAGTCATTTATTGTCTTGGTTTACACAACATTAATGAGTCGTGTGGTTTATGGTTATTGAACAATTTTAGTTTATTGTGAACTTATAAAATTTTAATTTGCTGTGATATTTGGAAAAAAAAAAAGCTTTTTGGTCCGTCTTCTCTTCATCCAATCTGATGATATTTGATCATTTCCTACTGGGATTATGATTCTGCTTCTTGTGGCACCACCTAATACTTAGTTGTGCCTCATGTGTTTGTAACTGGTGTCATGGATATTTTCTGGGGATTTTACTACTTGTTTTTGCATGTTCAAAAATTTTAGGTGACGGACATGATTACCCAGTTTGCTCATTACTGCCTACAACTGGGCAAATTTTCAGCAGACACGGATTTTCTAAAATTAAGGAGATCTTGATTACTACCCAGGAAAAGGAATTTGAACGGAACTTGCCAACTATTTCTAGCTGCAGCCAAGATGCAAGTATATTTTCACATGTTCATTCAATCATTGGTACGTACTTAGTTATCATCTATTCCTGTGAGGTTGGATCATCCACCCAGAACATAGTCTGAAAACTAATGACTATAATCATACATATCAGAGTGTTATTGACTTATGAATCACCACTTGTACCCTTCAGGGGACATTGAGCATCGACTAAATGGTGAAATGCTTCGCCATGCCCATACATGAACATATATGCAGAATTCACTGAGATTTATTAGATTCAAGTTTCATGCAATGGTTTGTTCTTCAACTGTATTCCAGGATAGATCATACTCCTTCACTTTATGAAGGACCTATTATTTAGAAGTTGGTTCCTCCAACCATGTACGTTGGAAGATCTGCCTTTGAATGAAATAGAAGCCCCTAAAAGAAATAGAAGGGCCTTTAGTATTGGTAATAACTAGCAGCTAAAAGAGAATCTATGCAACAGCCAGGAGAAAATCACAGATAGATCATAGATGAATATGATCATGCAAGCTAGTTTAGATATTAGCTATGCTTCAAAATTGGGTTTTAGAGTTATTTTATAGAAAGGTAATTTGGTTGAGTTGAAATCATCAAATGTACACTGGTATCACTTGCAGTTGGGCCAAACTTCAGAGAGTGAAGTTTAACCCAACACAGTCGCCGCATGGTAAGAATTGTGAGTTGAATTCATCAAGTGCAGGTTGGGGATCATATGCGGTTGGGTCAAACTTCAAAAAGTGAAGTTCAACTTAACATAGTCGCGCAATAAGAATCGTGCATCTGGGTTTTGACCAAATGACTAGTACAAACTCTAGTCGTGTGATTCTAATCATGTAGCTATGTTAGGCCAAACTCCACCATCTCTAAAACTTGGCCAAACTTTAGAGGCCTCGGACACATAAAAACCCACAGTTTTGTCATTGGTCAACCATGTAAATCATAGGCAGATACTTGGCCAATCCTTATTCTAATCATTTTTTTCTTTCACTATATTAGGTAATGAGTTTGCATCTCAACAACTATTTGGTGCCAACAGCCACTCAACACCCTCATATCATTCTTTATCACCTTTCTTCCACTTCAAGTGATGACTTTCTCAAGCAATGCCTCACCAATCAAATAACTCAAAAAAACCAAAAAAAATTCCCTTAAGAGTTCTCCAACATCAATTATAGGTCAGTTGGCTCCCGCCCATTTTAGAATTACTTCTTGTAACCTTCTCAACCTTCTTGTTATATTTTAGAGGACTCTACCTCACTGATTTCTTCATGACAGTCTAAATTTCATCAACAACCACCAATTCTTACTAGAAAAATCGGTTTCTGGTGTCTGTTTTGGGTTTAGAGCTATGAGTTCTTTAGAAAGATCAAAGAAAAAAGTCCAGTTATGGAAGAAAGCAATTGTCCATTTTCTTCTATGTTTTATTATGGGATTCTTCACCGGCTTTGCTCCAACGAGTAAGTCTGCAATATTTTCCAGGCAAGTTTTTACATCAACTACATCAGAATTCTCTCCACAACCTGTTGAATTGCTGCAGCAATCAAAAACAGAAAGTGGGAATTTCAATGGAAGTTTGTTGGATCAAACTCCAATCTCCCATGATGCAGAAAAAAACGCGAGAATCATGGAAGTAGAAGAAGAAGAGGAAGAAGCTGAGGTAATTCCAAGAAGACTTGTGATTATTGTCACTCCAACGAGCAAGAAAGATCCGCTTCGTGTGGTGCTCCTAAGGAGGCTAGCAAACACATTGAAATTGGTTCCTCCACCATTGTTGTGGGTGGTTGTGGAGCAGCAATCTGATTCTTCCCAAGTATCAGAAATTCTCAGGAAAACAGGTATTATGTACAGGCATTTGGTGTACAAAGAGAATTTCACTGACATTCAAATTGAAATGGATCATCAAAGGAACGTGGCGCTTAATCACATTGAACATCATAGGCTGAGTGGAATTGCTCATTTTGCTGGACTAAACAATGTGTATGACCTCGGCTTCTTCGATGAGATTAGAGCAATAGAGTATGTACCCTTTATCCTTCACTATATATTTTTATCATAAACTTAAAAATTAGTTGAGTTCTTCTAAGATTTTGAAGAAATCACTTTGGAAGTTGAAAAGAAATAAAACATTGCATGATGTTCTTCTGAATAAGAACTAATTCTGCAGGCTGGTGGGTGAAGTTTTCAAAGGTCCACTTTTTCTTGGATAAATTTGAAGGCAAGTGACAGCTGGTGAACTTGAGCCCTTTAGGTCTAAGAAACACAAATTAGCAATGTAATTTGGACCAAATCTGAGTTATTTAGGACCTTTTCTACTACTTTTAATCGATACAAGTAATTTCGGGTGATTCTATGCATTCGAGGTTATGGATATAGCCATAAATTTAAAAGATGTGTGGTTAAATGACTCTTCAAAAAAAAAAAAAAACTGACTTTACCTATGTCAAAGTTCTTCTTGTTTGAGCAACATTAGTATATGTACCTTCTCTAAGGAGATGCATGTTTTTGTGCTTACAATCATTTAGGATTTTAGTTAGACTTTTCTTTTTTTTTATTCAACGCTCAGAGGTATTCGGATCAGCTTACACATAACTCAACTAATCCCTTTCTCGGTTTGGTCAAAGGTAGGCCATCCACGTCGGGATTACGGTATTCACGAGGAATAATTCTCTCTTGGCCTAGTTCCAAGGGGTTACCAAGATTCGAACTCAAAACGTCTAAATTTACAGTTCATCCCTATTATCACTTGTGCTACCTTAGGATTAGTTGGACATCTCAGCTCTCTGAAAAGGCTATCTTACATTATTGTATCTGTGATACAAAATGTTTGTGATTTAAAGCAAAAGATTCTTAAAAGGTGATTCCTCTTCCATTATGACTCAAACCAACAATTTTTCTATTGCAGAATCTTTTAAGGATCTGTATAGTGATCATCCAAGCTTTGGAGATTTTATTTTTATTCCCACTAATCATATCTATTGGCTACTGATTTAGCCTTTAATTAGGACCTTTTACTGATTAACCTAATTCTCAATATTTTATGTGCTTATAATTATTATTGTGAACTTGGAGAATTTGCAGGGTGTTTGGAACATGGCCGATGGCATTTCTATCTGCAAACAGGCAGAGGGTAAAAATCGAAGGGCCCGTATGCGATTCTTCAGAAGTTATAGGGTGGCACTTGAACAAAATGAACAATCAAACAGATGCAAGATCTCCTGTTCATATTTCAAGTTTTGCATTCAATAGTTCCATTCTGTGGGACCCAGAAAGATGGGGTCGTCCTTCTTCTATCCAAGACACCTCACGCTCACAGGTATCTATGCCAATCTACCTAAGCATCCAACTAAACATGTGTTATAGGTACCAATATCGCACCTATGAATTTTTATGGACCAAAGTGTAATAAAATGTAAACTTTGAGGATGAAAATGTATTTAACCCTAAGTTTAGAATTAGATTGGTATACATATTATATGAAAAACCTAATCATATCTTCATATTAAATTAGCTGTAATTAGCTGTCTTGAATCTATTATTTCAATTTAGTACAGGTTTGGCAAACCTCCAGCCATTTAATAATAATAAAAATAATATGGACATTAGAACTCTGTTCAAGTAAACTCAGCAAATCAAGTTTAAGTAAAGCAAAACTATGCCAGACTGGAATTCTTAGGGGTAAAGGGGTTTTTGAGTGAACTACACATATGACATTTAAATTATGATTATTGTGTCAATTAAGCCCTTGAATTTTTTTGTGTTAATTGAATCCCTGAACTCTCTAATTGTGTCAATTGAGTCCTTCTGTCTACCTTTGCTAGAATGTGCCACTCATGTGACCACATGACACAAAAAGAAAGAAGGGCTCAATTGACATAATTAGAGAGTTTAGGGGTTTAATTGACACAAGAAAAAAATCAGGGGCTTAATTGACACAAGGGTCATAGTTTAAGGATTTTATATGTACTCATTTGTGTCACCCGAGGGTTTTGAATTAGCTCCTCCCGATCGTATTTCTGCCGAGATGAAAGAAAAGATAGGCAATTTGATCGATTGCGTAAAGCCCGCACTAGCAACGGAACAGGGGAAAATATCCATTAGATTGTAAGTGACACATTTTGCCACTTTCTGTTAGAAAATCTAACGAAGGCAAACATAATGACTTAATTGACTCAATTAGAGAGTTCAATTGATACAAAAAAAAAAATTTTGAAAGACTTAATTAATACAAAAGTTATGATTTAAGGACTATATGTGTAATTTACTCGGAGTATTTCATTTGATTTTACTAGAATGTAGGTCAAGAAGACTTTCAACTTATGAGACGCTTATGTGTGATAGATTTACGTGAGAGACGATAGGACTCTGCCATAGAAAATGGCCTAACTATTTCTGTGTTTTTGAGTACTGATGGGTAACTTACTAGTGCAGAAAGGGCATATCATGAGACAGTTTTCATCAATGTTCAGTGATGCTTCTTATCAAGAAGTAATTGGTTCTTATTCCTATGTTTTGTTTTCTTATCCCTTCATAGAATTCACTCAAATTTGTCAAAAAAGAGGTTCTTGACGAGGAGACCAAATTGAAGGGAATCCCAGCAGAGGGTTGCTCCAAAATTATGCTCTGGAATCTCAAAACTCCGATTGGAACTACAACAACTAATCATCTTCCAGTAACTCATTTTGATAATGGTCAGAGATTAAGATAGTAGAAATTAAGAGCGTGGATAAGCGACGAGGAAATACTGAATTGATGGAGACAATAAGGCCATTACAATCCAAGTTCCGAATTTTTTAAATTCTTTATCTTGTAATTGAATATCTTTATGTTTTCCATTTTTCTTATTTTTTTCAACAATTTTGTATTGGCTTTGTTGAAGGGGGAGTATCTTGTTCTTGACATTCAAATCCTCGAGATTCAATAATATGATTCTTCATTAATACAGTTATGCAAAGTTTCTCGGCTGTAACTATTCCAATAAATACTGAAACTCACAATTAAATTAATGACGGTGATTAATCAAGTCAACAAATCAAGTCAGCATTTTAAGTTCAAGTAACATTAGTCTTATTGATGTAGGCGGTTGTGTATACCTCAAGTAATGGGTGCAGAGCAGAGGCCTTATGTTCTACATGTGTGTGTGTATGTGACCCTTCAAATTTTCAATTAAGTCTCAATATACCCCTTCTTGATTTAGTCATTAAGTTTCAAAAATGTAAAATTGCATGGAAGGTTTTAATTGTTACAATTACAAAATTGTAGGACTAAAATTGACAATTATAAAGTTCAGGGGCTAGCTTAAAATGAGGACATAATCTAAGGACATCTTACATAGAAATTGTGGACTCCTTGTTGGGTTTGCTCATCAATAAAAAAATAAATTTAAAATTAAAATCAAGAGTAAAGAACTACTAAGAAGTGGTTTATAATTTTGGAATATTTCGAAAATTATGTTTAAACCCAGAGGAAACAATCATTCTAAACAACCATACATACTAAGGTCAATTGTTTTGATATAGATCTTTTTTGAGATATAAATAATGAATCTCACTTGAACGCATATCAGATGTTCTCAATCATTCATTAATACATGGTGGTGCGTAATTCAATTGAAGAAAATTTAGGATTAAGAAGAAGTCAAACGTTGTATACAGGCCTAGTTTTGGAATTATTTATCAATGTACAACAATTTTTAAACAAATTTATCAATTTACAATCAGTTTGAACTTATTTATCAATATACGACACTTTTTCGAAAGCAGGGTCAACAAATCCGCTGTCAAGTGGACTTTATCATAATGTTGACTCCGCTTTCACAAAATGCCGTAGATTAGTAAATTTGTTTAAAAACGGATGTGCATTGGTAAATAATTCCATAATGTTTGGGCTCAATTGCAAACCTACTCCCATAACAGATACATACATGATAAATTTTTTATCTTTTTTTTGTTCAACAGAATGTGTCCGAGTCAATTTATGCCTATCTCGATTAATCCCTTCTTCAGTTTAATTAAAAGTAAATCATTCACGCCAGAATTAAAATATTCATGAATGATGAAACCTGCGCATGGGAGCTTAATTAGTATGTCCCTATAATTCAGTTACATAAGTAAACTTCCCCAACCTTTTGTAATCCTTATAATGTCAATGACTACCTTGTGTCGAAAAATAGAAAGTCTAGGCCGGTGTTTTGGACTTAGTTATATTAATGAGTTTGCTATGTTGTTAGGTAGCACACAACTGTAGATGATTGCTTTGCTGGTTGTAACCACTAATAATCATACAAAAACTAAGTTGGGGGTGGGGGTTGCCAACGAGTCCGGTTGAAGCCTAGGCAAAATCTTTAGATGGGGCTTTAAATTATTTTTAGATGAATAATTTATTTATTTTAATTTTTAAATATTTAAATTTATATCTTTTTATAGGTATATATATTTAAACTGAAAAATAACTTGCAAAATAAATACATTATGTAATTGATTGTATTAAAATCAACTTAACTCAATAATTATAATTCAATAAAATAAAACTGAATAAATAGGTAAGAGTTATTGCAAATTCATATAAAATAAGAACGTAAAGTCTTATAATTTTTTGTACAAGAATATGGTGCGATCTTTTTTTTTTTTTGCTTTTTAAATGGACATATGTTTATAATTTCAAGAATAATATTTTTAAAATCCTTTTGATTTTTTTTTTTACAAAAAATCTTAATTTTTTATTTTGTTAAAATCTATTAATATAATTTATAAAATATACACAAACGGGGTCCGAGGACTCTAGGCGACCGCCTCACTTGCCTAGGGGCAGGGCTGGCAGTGCCAATGACTCACTGCACAAAAAAAAACACTTTCTTGTAATCTTATATTACCCTTGATTAGGATAAAAAATGTAACGTAACAGTGATATTACGTTATTAATGTTATTTAGTATCATCATTCAATAAAAATAGAGCAACGCTAGTGAAACATAATTTGAGAAAATAATTTGGGGACTTAATAATTGTGACCATTAGATTGTCAGTATGTCCTAGCATTGAATGCACTTCACTATCGATCTAATTTTGACAATGTATTAAAATCCTCAAATTATCACTAATGCTATTAGAACATAATTTAAGAACTTAATGTATTATGATTATTAGATTAATAATAGAGTACATTCAATGTTGGGATTCACTGACAATTCAACGATTATAATCATTATGTCCTTAAATTATGTCTTAATAGCATTGCTCTGAAATCGTATCCCTAAATTATGTCCTAAGAGCATTAGTGATAAGAATATAACAAATGAGTAAGTGAATTTTACATATTTGAATAATCACCCTCCATGTCATTGGATAACGACTCTAAATAAAAAAATAAGATCTATTTAATTTATTTAATTAAAATTTTATTAAATGATGGCATTACATGATATTAATAGGTTGGTGTCACCTTTGCATTGAATTTGTACCAGGGCAAGAGTGTATATATGTTTCTGGTTTAAATTTGTCGGTTCGCTAATTAATTGACGAGAAAATTTTAGTCACATTTTCTCTAATTTATCATATTTTTAAGGACACTTTATCTATTATTAAAAATATCACTGACAGCCCCTTCTACTTTATATTTAAATATCATTGACACTCCCTGCCATTAAACCACAATTTATAATAAAAATAAATTATTTAAAATACCAAAATTACCCTTACATAAACTTCAAATAATCTTTCTACATAAAATTTGATTAAAATTTATTGTTCTATATATTAAAATTTTGACTAAAATTCTTTTTCTTATATATTAAAATTTGAGTCGATTAAAATTCAATTCGAGGTGATTAAATTTTATTTTTTTATGTATTAAATTTTGAGCCTATTCAAAGTCTTTTTTAAGTATTAAAATTCGAGTCAATTTGAGTTCTACTTGAGTTGTTATGTCTGATTAAAATTTGTTTCGAATCGATTAAAATTTATTTTTTTTATTTATTAAAATTCAATTTAAGTTGATTAAAATTTATTTTTTACTTATTAAAATTTTAGTCAATTAATTTTTTTTATTTACCAAAAATAGGGCCGATTAAAATTTAATATGAATTGATTAAAATTTGATTTGAGCCTCAAATAAAATTTTAATCTACTCAAATTTTAATACGGAAAAAATATAATTTTTAATCGACTCAAATTTTAATATATAAAAAATAAATTTTAATTAGTTCAAATCAAATTTTAATCAGCCCGAATTTTAATACGTAAAAAAATTTAAAAAATAAAAGAGGTCTCATTGAAGATATGTAGTTTTTTCCTAAAATATATCATGAGCAATTTAGTAAAATTACATTATAATTAACACCTTTAATCTGATAGGGGGGTATCAGTGAAAATTTAAAAAATAGAGAAGGTGTCTTTAAAGATATGATAAACTAAAAGGGGTGTAAGTGAAATTTTCCATTAATTAATCAATAAAGGAATCGAAGCATCAAAAGAAATTGAAAAAAAAAAGGGAAAAAATGTAAAAGAAAAAAAAACAACAACAAAAAAATATGGTGATTGGTGCCCCTAATCATTTCCACCAGATAAAAATATTGGGATTCCAGATAATTTAAGTGGGACCCACTTGTCCAACTCAAGACGTGGGGTATCACAAGCAACGCCAGCTGTTATCTCTACTACTATGCTGATCGTTGAACGTTTCTTGGCAAGATCTGTTATTTCTCGTACTATTCTAGTCCTGTAGAGATATTCTCATATTGAGACAGGGTGTGTGTGAAGGGAGGAACACGAAAGAAGCTCTCAGAGATCCGGGAAACCTCATTTACAGGTATTTTTCAAGTATTTTCTTGATAATGAAACAGTGTTTCAGCTTCTGTTACTGAAAATCTTCTTTTCACTTCTGGGTCTGAAATTTTTTCTTGATTTTCTTGAAGTTATTGTTGTTTCAGCGTCTGGGTATCTTACCATTTTCTATTGTAGGTTTTGTGCTCTGTTTGGCTGCCGTAGAAATGCTAGGATAATAAATTTGTTCTACTATCTTAGATTTCTCGTAATCTGAGACCAGAAATTAGACTTTACACCCTCTTGAGTCCAATTTAACCAGTAGGCTTAGCTGAGGTGGGTTTTTCTGTACTGGAAAGAAGTAGTTTGACACACATAATGCTCAGTGTCTGATTTCTTATGTTTTCCCCCCAATTTCTCAGCAACCAAACACCGTTCTCTCTCTCTCTCCCCCCCCCCCCCCCCCAAAAAAAAACACAAAAAGCAAAAGAATTTGACAATTGCTCTGTAGTATGGATACTTTTTTGGACATTGTGATCAGAAAAAATCATTGTTTGATCTAGCAATTCCTAAAAAGCAAACATAAAACCATATACGCATTACTATTCATACATTCTGCGTGAGAAACGGTGAAATCTTTTGAAGTTGTCATAATTTGTTTTGTATCAAGGATTGATTAAATAAAATTAGCTTTGTCTCTAGAACAGGGCAATTTGAGGAATGATACAAAGATGGGGAGGAAAGGAAGCTGCTTTTCTTCACTAAAGAAAGCTCTCAGCCCAGGGTCCAAGGAAAAGAAAGACAAAGTTTGTTGAAGTTCCATTGTAATCCTTTTGTTCATGCTGTAGTCATTCTTTATAAGGTTATATCTTATATTTCCCGTAGTTATTTCAGGAAGGAAATAAATCGAAGAATTTGTTTGGGAAGGAAAAAGCCTCGGTTCCTGATTCCTCGACTTTAGAAACTGTGTCAGTATCTTATCCTCTTCCTCAGTCGGAAGAGGTAAAACTGACTGAAGCTGAGAATGAGCAGACTAAACATGCTTACTCTGTTGCTGTAGCCACTGCTGCAGCTGCCGAGGCTGCGGTCGCGGCTGCTCAGGCGGCTGCAGAGGTTGTTAGACTCACTGCAGTGGCACAGTTTACGGGAAAATCGGAGGATGAAGTGGCGGCTATCAAGATTCAAACGGCATTCCGAGGATACCTGGTATATTCCTGAATAAACCTAGTCTCGCTTGACATTTTATTTTTTCCAAAGGACTTCATTTCTTGATTGGATGGTCATCAGTTTTATGACATGCTTTTTTTTGTTTTACGAGAAGAAGTCCACTAGTAGCTATTGCACTACTTTTCTCTGGGGTGGGGACAATGCAAGTACCTTGTAACTAAAATTCTTGTAGTCTGAAAGCTTTACTTATTGAATAATTTCTTCACTGAGAGAAAAAAAAGATAATCCATTAACAGCTTAGAAGTATCTTTTTTTGAACTGAGCTTAGAAGTATCTGAAGACTATTTTATTGTATCAGAGAGGTTAATGGAGTTAGTGTTGTCATTCTTTTTTTTTCGGTAAGTAATGTTGTCATTCAATGATTCCAACAGTTAACATTTGGTTTGGTTGCATTCTTTTATTTTGAGAGTAGAGAGCTAGATTTCATAAATTTCTCTTAATCTTGAGGAACTATGATGTTTCCTTGATTTATCTAGTTTATTGCTTTTTTGTACTTATCAAAGACAACACTACACTTTTTGGACTGAACTTATGCAGCACTGCATGAATATACTAGATCAGAAAATGAAAAATCTACTTGTTCCTTAGTGGTGATACTTATCAACAGAAGCAACACAATAACCATTACATCCAGAGACTCTCGTCCCCTCTTAAGGGGGGGGAAAAAAAAAACGAAGGAGGGCATTTTCAAAAAATGTTGTGGCCTAGAGATGAATTTATATATGTTGTTGTGGTCGTAGTTTGTATGAATATTATCACCATGGTACTTTTTCAAAAAATTAGTATTGACATCACCAAAAGAGGCTAAAAATGTTTTGGGATCATGTTTATAATCCATGAAGGCCATCTTAGATTTGAGGGGGGATGTACTTCATAAAATGGGTTTGCTATTTCTTCATTGTTTTTAGGCAAGGAGGGCATTGCGTGCATTAAGAGGGCTTGTCAGATTAAAATCACTGATAGAAGGGCAGACAGTCGAACGCCAAACCACAAATGCTCTACAATGCATGCAAACTCTATCTCGCGTACAGTCTCAGATCACCTGTAGGAGGATTAGGATGTTAGAGGAAAACCGGGCGCTCCAAAGACATCTGCTGCAGAAACGTGTAAAAGAACTTGATACCTTGAAGGTTAGTTCTTTTCCTCAAGGGTCATTCTATTATTAAAACCACTCTGCTCAACTGGTGGAAATCAGCATCCATTGCACTGTTATGCATCTACTGAGGTGCATGAGTAGTTTTGCGTTTTTGGAAAGGACTTTGATGCCATCCAATTGACTGTGCAATATTTTGCAGCACTAATTTTTTTGAAAACTTTTCCAGCATACAAATGTCACTAGTTATGGGAGTTTAAATTCCAGCAGGTTGGGTTTTTAATCCCACAGTCCAAATTGTGTGTTTTGCTGAAATGCATATAGAATTTTATTTTAATGTTGAGCCATTTTATCCTTTTAAGGAACATTTAATAAATCTTTGAAGTTTGTAGTAAAATCTCAGGATGTAAAACTCTGATGAAGAACAATGGCTTTTAGGATTATGTTGGCTCATTTGTTCTGTAATTGATTCTGAAACAAACCTATCATTTACCTTGGTGAATTTTCCTTCTATCCACTGTCATCCAAAGACAATTGATTTGAATGTTGTAACAGATTGGGGAGGAATGGGATGACAGTCTACAATCAAAGGAACGAATTGAAGCAAACCTCTTGACCAAGTATGAAGCAGCTATGAGGCGAGAAAGAGCACTGGCTTATTCATTCTCTCATCAGGTACTTTATTCAACTTGCTCTTTTTAGACAGTTATGAAAGAAATAAAAAGGGAGTAATGAAATATAGGAAACCTGTTTTGCAACTTGCTTTGAAATGACTTCAACTATACTATGCTTCCCAAATGTAACCATGCCTTAAGAAACAAAGCTGAGGTGTAGCAGAGGTCCTTGTGAATGATGTCACCGACTGTTGATGTAGTTGGACCAAGAATAGATAATGTATGAAGTCTTTATTGGATTTCTACAATTGTTGGCTCTTGAACATTCTGGAGAAGCAGAAATTTAGTCAGCCATCATGTAAGATCTGTGGTGTTTTCGGCCCTACTTCTGTATTGTAATTAAATGTTCAATAGGTTTAGAATATTCCCGCCTTTGATTTACTTTATCAAATTTTAACTGAACAGCATGCCTGGAAGAAGTCTTCAAGATCTGCAAACATATTGTTCATGGACCTCACTAACCCTAATTGGGGTTGGAGCTGGTTAGAACGTTGGATGGCCACCCGGCCATGGGAGACACCTAGCATGATGGAGAAAGAACTTAACAATGATCAGTCATCTGTTAAGAGTGCTAGTCTCAGCATTGCAGGAGGAGAAATCACCAGGGCTTATGCTCGTCATCAACTCAATTCTGATAAGCCTTCCCCAGTGGCCAGCCAAAAACGAAGTTTTTCTTCCAATCATCAGTCCCCTTCAACTCCCCCATCCAAGGCAGCTCCATCGATAGCAGCCAGAAAATTGAAGCCGCCAAGCCCAAGAGCAAGTGAGTTGAGCCAAGATGATGACTCAAAGAGCATGTTCAGTGTCCAATCAGAACGAAATAGGAGGCATAGCATTGCTGGGTCATCAGTGAGAGATGATGAGAGCTTGGCAAGCTCTCCGTCAGTTCCAAGTTACATGGCACCCACTCACTCAGCAAAGGCTAAATCGCGGTTGCAAAGTCCGTTGGTTATGGAGAATGGTACACTAGAAAAAGGATCGGCAGGGTCTGCAAAGAAGCGGCTTTCTTTCCCTCCTTCACCAGCCAGGCCAAGGCGGCATTCAGGCCCACCAAAGGTAGACACCAGCTCCATTGTGGATAGCAAAGAGAACAATGGAGGGGTCATTTAATTATTGTCTGCCAAAAACTCCATTTGTAGTAATAAGCTATCCGGTTATAGCGAGCTTAGTGTAGATTTTACACCAAAAAAAAAAAAGATTTTCATTTGATTGTGAGAAGTTGAAGAAATCTCTTCAAAAATCTTACTTTATTCATTGCTTTGAGGGCTTTGGTTTATGGGTGAAGTCTATGAGTCTCTTGGGTCAGCATTGCTCTGGGATTCCTTCTGGTTTCTCTCTCATTCTTGTCAAAATTGTGATGATTGTGAATCATTTTTTATAAAGTATTGTGAGCCTAGGTATCAGTACTTTGATTCCAGTGGGCTTTGTTTGATGTAAGACCATCGCAACAGATGAGTAAATTTTCTTTACTTAGTACAACAATATGTTCCTGCTGATGTTGATAAAAGGTTGGATCCTTTGTGCATCATGACTTTGTTTCATTGTTTTATGAGGCCATTTGGTGACCATGTTTTTCCTTGTTTTACTTGGTATGTTGATGACTGTAAATCAAACATTCCTTCGCAAGACAAAAAGCTATCTGATGTTTTCGATTGATGAATTGTTCTTGTACACATAAAATTGGAGGCTTGCCAGAATAACTGGTTTAAGGCTTTTCCCATATGCAATTAGACGTGTAATTGCAGTCTTCGCTATCCCAAAACGAAAGGAAAAAGAAAAAAAGGGAAAAAAGAAAACCGAACAATGCTAAAAAAATAATTAAAAAGAGCAAAAAAGATTCAATTTTCTCAAAATTTCTACTATGATATATTAAAAGGAATTTCAAAAACTATAATATGAGAGGATTCTAGATGTGGAGGTGATGTAAAACATGTGACAACTACGCCTGTTAATGGATCAGATTTGGATCGAATTTTAGTTATTCTAAATCCGAATTCAACTAAAAAATTTGATTTCGAATCCAATCCGATAATTCAACGGATATCAAAATTCTAGTCCATATCTGAATCCATTAAAAGTCGGGCATCCGATCCTATAATCACGAAGTTTTCCAATTAACCAACAATTTCAATACAATAAATGAATTCCTACTTAATTTTGTTAATCAATCACTCAATTCAAATATTTTAAGCAGTGGGTTAGGGATGGGATTTCTTACTTGGCTTATAATATATGGAGATTATATATAATAAGTATAATGTATATAAATATATATTAAGTCGGATCGAATTTTTAAGGAGTTGGATTATTACATATCCAAATCCAAATCCATTTAAAAAATCTAAACAGATTCGTATTTGAATAATCAGATTTAAAATTTTAATTCCTTCCGATTAAAAGGATTCGGACTAAAATTTGGTCTATTGACAGAGGCCTAGTACCTTCAAAAACACAATGAAAGGGTAAAAAGTAATAGTAAAGGCAAAATGAGTCAGACTCAGAATTCAGTGGGACTAGTGATGTTTGATTCAGATCGAACCAACGATCAAAACTCATCACTTTGTCATGAGCTCCTTCAGTTTTGAACCGAATTTTATCATGTAGGCCCTCAAAATTCCTTTTTGCCATTTTATGAAAGATTTGAAAAATTAATAAGAAATCATAGGAAAATCATGACGCTTTTATGTTAATTAGGAAAATCACATATTTTTATTTTTATTATTTTCATAATTTTAAGGATTTGGCTTTCTTTTTGGGAACGATTGAGGTTTTGGTAGTTCCTATTTATATTGTTCATTTGTACTACTAGTTGATCATTGAATAATATTATATTTCAGAATTTTTCTCTATTTTCTCTAACTTCTTGTTCAATACATAAAGAATCATAGTGTGCTGTAGGTATGCGATTTGTTTTCTGGGTATACGATGGTTGGAGGAATACAATGTGTTTCGGGGTGGTGGTTTTTGCTATGGGGTGTTCACTGATGTGGGGTTTCAATTGACCAGTTTTGATTGGGTTTTATAGAGAAACTGGGGATACTGGAATAAAATCGACAGATGTCTATTGTCATGTTATCCAGCATAATCTTAAATGAGGTTAATTGTAATTTTCACAAATTCAAATGTGGGGTTTTAGGGGCTAAGGAGTGCAGGAATAATTATGTTTTTGTCATAGTCGACTTTTTACAGATTTAGACTATTTTGTATCATATAGATGATGTGCCGGCCAAATTCCTTAAAAAATGTAATAATCTAGTACTGTTTTTATAAAAACTATGCTGCCGTCTTCAATTATATTTTATTTTATTTTTTATTTTGACCAATTTTGATTAGGTTTTGTAAAGAGATTAATGATCCGTTCGGTATGATGAAAAAATAAAAGGATGAAAAATTAGAATGATGGAAAAATAAAAGGATGAAAAGTTATAATGATGGAAAATTGGAGGGATAAATAAAACATCATATTTGGTAAAGAAGAAAAATAGGAATGATGAAAAAGTTGATAGATTAACTTTCTTTCCAACTCACCAAAATCAATCCTTCTAAAATCGGAAGGAAAGTGGATGGAAAGTTAATTATTTGTGTTGATATGTATCTTATTTGTCTATATATCTTTTGATATCTATATAATAAAGTAGCTTACAATTCAAATTTCAAAAGATAAACAAAATGACTTTTGCTTTTCGCGGTTCAGATTGCTTTAAATTTTACTTTAAAGTTAATCTAACGGCTAATATTAACATCCTAAATTTAATAGGAAAAATAAGCCCTTAAGGGTATATTTGGAGTGACTTTTTAAAAATATTTCTAGAAATTATTTCTCATAAGTACTTTAAAAAAAAAATAATGTTTGAAACCGCCTCACCACTACCTTTACCACTAACTCTACCACCACCACCACCCCCCCCCCACCACCGCCGCCCCCGCCACCGCCACCGCCACCGCCACCAACGCCATCGCCATCGCCATCGCCATCGCCATCGCCATTGTCACCACCACCACCGCCACTGTCGCCGCCGCCACCACAGTCGCTGCCACCACCACCACCACCACCACCGTCGCCGCCACCTCTCACCCCTACTACAACCGATGCTTAAATTCATTTATCTCTCATCTATGTTTGTAATTTGATTTTGGATATGAATACAAATATATTTATTGTTTACCATCTTTTATTACTATGTGCCTTCAGGCACAGACAATAACTAGCATATATAATAAAATATAATATAATTCAAATATCAAAAGATAAACAAAATGACTTTTGTTATTTGCGGTTAAGATCTCTTTCAATTTTACTTTAAAGTTAATCCGACAGCTAATATTAATACTCTAAATGTAATAGAGAAAATAGGCCTCTAAAGGTGTGTTTGTGATGACTTTTTAAAAGTGTTTTTAATACTTATAATTTTTCATAAATATTTTTAAAAAAAAGTATTGTTTGAAACCACCCCACTACAACCATCGCCCCACCACCATCACCACTACCACTACCACTACCACCTCCACTGTCGCCACCCCACCACCCCATCACCACCACCCCACCCACCACCATCACCACTACCACCACCACCCCCCTTATCACCACCATCGTTGTCGTCACCATACCACCCCTTACCATCACCACCGTTGCCACCCCACCACCATCACTGCCCAACCACCATCATCCCTATTACACCCATCACCACCACCGTCACCTCCACCCCACCACCACTCTACCACCGCCATCATTGTCCTACCATCACCGTCACCTCCACCCCACCACCACTACCTCTGTCACAACAACCACCATTGCCCCCTACTATTACCACCGTCGCCATTACTACTGCTGCCATCCCACCACCCCTACCGCCCGACCACCACCATCCCCACTACCCCCACCACAACCGTCACCTCTACCCCACCACCACCCTCCCACCACTGGCACTGTCCAACCATCACCCCTACCACCACCCCTCACGACCATCACCACTACCACCACCACCGACATCGCCACCGTCGCCACCCCACCACCGCCACTACCACCCACCACCACTACCATCGCTCACTCTCATTATAACCGGTGCTTAAATTCATTTCTCTCTCCTCTATATTTGTGATTTGATTTTAGATGTAAATACAAATATATTTATTGTTGACCATTTTTTTTATTACTCTGTGTCTTCAGGCACAGACAATAACTAGTAAACATATATTATGTATACAATAATTTCATATAAAAATACAATGATAAAATATGTATTTATATATATATTTTAAAAATAAAAATAAATATTTTTTTCATCTTAGCTAAGGATGAAAATTTTCGACTCAATATAATGACACAACTCGAACTTGACACGAACTTTATTATAATTCGACACGAACTTGATTATAATTCGACCCGAACTTGAAAATGACCTGACATGTGAACAAGAAATATAAAATACTCATATTCAGTTTAACCCGTCAAACTCAAAATTGACACAATCAACTCGTTTATTTAAAAATAAACATTTTCTTTATTTTCTCGTTTGTATGGTAACACGAAACTAACATGTTTAACTAGTATTATAGACATAAAATGTTAATTATTTGTAACTATTTATTAAGCACTGACATAATTATTATATAAAAAAGATATTTTTACTTGTTATTATTATTATATTTATTTATGTTAATTTTTAGTTTGTAGAAAAAATATTAACATGGTTTCAATTAAGTGAAAATAGAATATTGGCGTTAAATTTTTTATTCAAAATTTATGTGGGTCAACACGAATACGAACTCGAACACGAACACGACACGAAAATAAACAGGTCAACTCGCAACTCGACACGACACAATTAGCTAAATGAGTTGAGTTAGGTTTGACTAATGTTCGACACATACTCATAATAACTCAATACGAATCTAACATGACACGATTCGATTGTCACCCTAATCTTAGCCAGCACAAAAAAAATAGTCATTTTTATTTTTCATCCATCCTACCAAACACAAATGAAGGAAAGTGTATCATTCCTACTTTCCTTCCTTGAATTATGGAAAGTGTATCCCACCTACTTTCCATCATTCCTACCAAATGGAGCATAATACTTTGTTTGGTATGATAGAAAATAGAAGAGTAGGAAGTTGGAAGGATGAAAAGTTAGAGAGATAGATAAAACATCATAGTTGGTAAAGAAGAATAACAAAGTTGATGGATTAGTTTTCTTTTATGTTCTGTTTGGTACGATAGAAAAATGGAAGGATAGAAAGTTGGAAGAATAGATAAAACATTATATTTGGTAAGGGAGGAAAATAGAAAGGATGTAATAGTGGATGGATGAGCTTTCCTTCTAACTCACCAAAATCGATCCCTCAAAAATTGGAAGAAAAGTGGATGAAAAAGTTAATTATTTGTGTTGAAATATATCTTATTTATCTACTAGTTATTACATTTGCCTGAAGACACTATATAAAAAAAAATTGCACTTGAAAATAATGTATAACACAATACCAATCCCAATACAAATCTTTTTTTTAAAAAAAAAATTTGACACACACTAATGTCTTTTGTAATACAAACCTCTCTAAAATGTTCTTACAGTTTTAATGGACAGAAAGAAACTTCTTATTGTTTTTGTTCGTTCGTCGTTGGGGCCAGAGAAAATCCTCAATTCCGAGGAGAATTTGCAAAATTCCGTTTCCATCGAGAATTGAATTGAGTGCTGAAAATATTTTTATTTGACACATTAGGAAATTTTAATTTTTTTTTGAACGCTGACACATTAGGAAATTGGAATAAGCATGATTTATTTGCTCATTATCTAAACACCCAATACTTCTCAAATTCAAGCCATTATGTCTCATTTTCTTTGTATTAAAAAACTACAATTCCATAATGCTTGCATCAATTCAAAAATTAAAGTTACATAACACCAAAAAAAATTCACTCACTCGATGAAACCATATATGGAAAAAAAAAATTAGCTTTCACTAAATGCTAAAATCAAATGGGCCACTCAAATTCCTCGATAATGAATTTAAAGATTATCACCGTATAATCCAAAAAATAAATATACAAATACTAAAGAAAAAAAATTAGTTATAATTATCAAATTAATTTTTCGCATTGAAAACAAAACTGTTTAGGGGAAAAGTGAACGTCATGATCAGAATAGTTACCACTAACAACTATGCATTTCTGGTCCATGCAAATTCGATAAACAAAGAGACCACAAAAGATAGTGCATGTGACTTCGATTAACAAAGATACCATAGAAAAAGTACACATGAATGCAATTTCAATTAGTTAACACTAAATCATAACAAAACGGGATAAAATTCATAATCTACACATGATTCATTCATAATCAACTATGCAAGTAGACCTTTTGAGCTATCAAAATTTGATATTTTAACTCATCCTAGTGCTTATATTTATTGCATATTATAATCCATGGCTATTTCGAAAAATTAGTTACAAAGATAACTTCAATTGTGATTGTCAAACCAATGCAAACCTATCTTATAAAAGGGACAAATCCAATTTACAGAATCTCACCCAAATAGGACTCTTAAGCAACAAAAAATAAGCCACGTCCAAAATCAAATCTTTCCATTGATACATAACAAATGCACTGTTAAATATCTACAATAGGAGAAAAGAACAATACCTTCCAGTGTATTGGTTTAGATGATACCATCCACGACTTCAACCACATCAACTGTATTCATCTAAAAATTCATGTCAAAGCAATCATTTCAAGACCCAACACCACTCCATCCACAAATTGAATAAGCTATAAACTAATTGAATCAACTATTTGCAAAAAATGGTAAGAATGACTTGATTTATGACAATGATAAAATTAAATAAGCCCCCAACAAACCTTTTTTTTTTTGAAAAATCTGGAATGATTTTTAGAAAACCTGTAACCCTAAGATGAGAAAAACAAAAGGCACAACGAATTTTAGAAATTAGAGCAATTCATAGGAATTTGAACCTCCCAACATCACTTAAGGCATGAAGTTTAAGAAACATCAAAATCTATTATGCCCACAATAGCAAAGCATGAAAAGGAGCATAGAATGCATTGAAATAGGTGCATTCAAATAGTGTAAACCATCAAATGAAAATTAGGCATCTACTTAAAATAAACACTTCAGACATGCATTGGAGTTAAACAACACTTGAAAGTTGAGGTACATGAAAGACCTAAACTTAGAGCTCTTATAAAAACTGCAATCATGTAGTCTAATAGCGCTAATCCCAAATCTACAACAAATGCACCATTTTATAGATATCCATTATAAACTCAACTAACACCAATCAAATAACACAAAAATCATCAAATTTGCCAAAAAAAAAAACTCAACTAACACCAATCAAATAAAACACAAAAATCATCAGAATTGCAAAAAAGAAAAGACACAGAAATTATTAGAATCAAATAATTCAGTCAGAATAACAAACCATAAAAAAAAAAAAATCAATTTAAAAGTAACCCCAGTAGGTAGAATGAAATACTAAACAAAAATTCCAGTTGAATAAGTTTAAAACTAAAGGGTTGTTTGATAACACCACTTAAGATTTAAAACTGAATATTTTAAGTACTTAATAAATTAAACTCGTTTGATAACCTAAAACTCATACTACTTAATATTTTAAGCACTTCTTAAAAATACACTAAAATTTTAAGTAGCAAGCCACCTACTTATCACTTAATGCTGAAAATATTACTCAATAAAGATTTTATCAATTTCTTATAATGGACAAATATACCCTCACCATCATTGTGTCATCGCCACCATTACCAACAATATCACCATCATTGCCGCCGCCACCACCATTATACCACCATCACCACCACCACTGCCATTGTCATTGCCACCACCACCATCGTCACTACTATTGTGTCGCTGTCATCACCACCATAGTGTTGCAGCCACCACCATCATCACTATCGCCACCACCACCACTACCATTGTCGTCATCACTACCACCATTGCCGCCACCACCTCTACCACTACCACCATCACCACCATTGTGTCACCGTCACCACCATTACCATTATGTCACCACCACTATTGTGCCACTATTATGCCACCGCCATCACCACTACTACTACCATTGCCACCACTACCACCATTGTCACTACCGCCACGCCGTCACAACCACTGTGTCGCCGCCACAACCACTATAATCGTCGTCGCTACCACCACCACCACCACCATTGTGTTGCCGCCACCACTACCACCACTATTGAGATGGTGGTGATAGGAATAAGGCAGTTATGAAGAGATGGTTAAAGAGAATGACAAAATTAGAATAATAATATTTTTTTGTATATTTGTCAAATAGTTTGATTAAATTCAATACTTAAATTTCAATTGATACTAAACAATTTGCTAATTAAAAAATTCAACATTCAGTTTTATCAAATACCATCTAATTAAACATCAAACCCTAATTCTAAAGAAATTTAAATACGTACCTTTCAACAACCAACAGAGACCCATCGCTCTAAAAGATGACAGGTTGCGGCATAGCAACGATTTTTCCTTGATTCCACAATCGATGTCGAAGTTGAAATCGGATCTTTCACAAAAAAAAAAAAAAAAATTCCCGCAACTAACTGCGAAAATAAAAATTCTAATGGGCATATAAATTAAAATTTGATTTCTCAATTGCAAGAAAAAATTTTAAAAAAAATTAGCCAAAATTGATTCCTAAATTGCAAGAAATCCATCCAGAGTGTGTGCGTGACTAAGATTTGCGTGTGTGTGCAAAGAGAATATGTGGGTGTGTGGGGAGGCGAGTGATACAGAGGGGGGAAAGAGAGGAGGGAAAAATCCGGAGTGAGAGAGAGCAAAACCTGGTGGAAACGACGGACAGCGGCAGTGGTAGTGCAATGTCGCTAGTAAAGAGAAGCTATGAGAGAGCGACAGTGTGAGAGACAGACGTTGGGGTGGGAGTGTACAGTTTAACAGATAGACTGAAAGATTGATAGATATGTATTTCAGTTTGAGAGAAAGTCTTCAGAGTCTTGGAATGAGGAGTTTCAACCGTAAGATCAATAATTTGGAAATAATTTGGGCTGTGAAAAGTTAAAGATAAAAAAATTCTAACTATTTTATTATATAGATATATTATTTGATATATACATATATTATATTTATCAATTACATATTATGTATATATTAATTTCATATATAAATACAGTGGTAAAATATGTATTTATATTTTTTTTTTTAAATAAAAATAAAAAAATATTTTTTTATCTTACCAAGAACAAAAAAAAAATAATCATTTTTTTTTTCCTTCCATCCTACCAAACACAAAAGAAGAAAAATGTATCATTTATACTTTCCTTCTTTGAATGATAGAAAATGTATCTCTCATACTTTCCATCCCTCTTACTTTCCATCATTCCTATCAAACGGAGCATTTTTTATTCTCACTCAATTTTCTATTTTAAAGTTCATTTCTAATATACTCTTTATTTGAACTGGCCAAAACACAAAATTTTAATTTGAGACTCTATATTTAGAGAGTCAACCTCACTCTCTACTCAATAATTAATGAATAAAAAATTGATATATATATATATATGTGTGTGTGTGTGTGTGTGTGCATTTCACATTAAGTAATATTCACTATAAAGACTATTTCTAATAAAATGGAGAGTCATATTGGAGTAGTTAAAAAAAATTCACTCTCTTTTATTATTTCTTCAAAGATGTTCTTTATATTTAAAAAAATACTCTTTAAAATAGAGAGAGCTATATCTGTCGATTTTCAGATACCCAACATAATTATAAAGGAGACTACCTGTAATTTCTAGAAACTTAGAGGATAGAGTTATAATAATAAACCTTTAAAATATGAGTATTAAAATATGACACAACTTATTAACACGATACGAAATTAAAGGGTTTAGATTTTCAATAAGTCACTCATTTCGTAAAACGAATGGACCCGACACGACATTATTAATAAACGAATCAAGGATAGATAAAACCAATCAAAAGAAATATATAATACGATTCATTTATATATCGTTTATATATGATTCATACACGATACGAACCCGATATGACATAACTTATTAGACATGAATTAATAAACGAATAGGATATAAATGTAGTATTTTTCAACACAAATCTATTTTACCTGACACAATTGACGAGCGTATTTTTAAATGGATGGTTAGTGTAATTTATCGCCAAAAAAAAAAAAAAAGCTTTGATTTGTGTCACGTGACCATGTCACTTAATTGTCCCCCAAGCAATTATACTTTTCCTTTCACAAAAACCGACAACCGAACTTGTACCGGACGCCTATAAATCTCCAGAAGAAGAATCTACACACCTCGTAAATGTTCAATTCTAATTTCTTCGAGCTCTAAATCATCGCAACAATGGTGAGTCTCACGCTATCTTTATTATCATATGCTATTCGCCCCTTTTTGTCTTGTTTTGTATAGCAAATCTTTAAGTTATATGCTTTGATTAATCTTAAATGATCGACCTTTTTGAGGTTTATCACTGTTTTGTACAAATTATCGAATACTGGTTTTTTTTATATATATATTTTTCTGCTTCTGTATGGGGGTTTGGTGATATCGATTATCAGTTTAGGGTTTTCTCTCGTTTTTGGATTCGTATCACAAGGATTAGGTGTTCTGTTAATTCTCAGTTATGTGAATAAGATTGAAAATTTGATGAATTGGGTCAGAGCTGGATACGGAGATTCAATGGCATGAGACAGAGAGACAACTTAGGTCCCATCTAATATTCTTCAAGCTGTACAGTTCTTGACCTTCCTCCATGACCATAGACCAATCAATTTCTTTAGCTCTTGTTTGGTTCTTAAGCTTTTCCAAATAACCCTTTACCTACAGTAAATATCTCTTTTTTCAATCAGTTTGTGAAAGTACCCAATTAATTCGACAAGTAACAGACTCGACTTTGAGGGGAGGCTTCTTGCTTGAAGATATATGTAGAAATGGTAACCTTGTCGATGTCCCTCGCATCCTGTATTGCTTTTCTTCTTAAGCCAACGTGTCTAGTTTTTTTGTTACTTCTTTATTTGTCTTGTGCAAGATTTGAGCTTTTGTATCCGAGGAGCTTTCCATTGTCCTATTACTACCTTATGATATCCTAGTTAGTTCTTGCAAACCAATTAGTCCCCAACTGCATGTAAGAAGCCCCATCTGTGCAAGTAACAATTGGAGAGATTCTAGAGAATGGATCTAAACTTTCTTGATCCACTTGGCCATGTGAAATCACATGACCAAGACTGGAACTTTGGTCTCGTACGCACTATTTGACATGGTAAGATGGGGTAGGGTTGCTCTTGAACCCATATTGACATTGGGATCAGCCCTTACTTTCTCAATTGATGAGTTTTTGAGCTGTCCTCGTTTTGCATTGTTCTCCGGATATTGTCTGGTTGAGACCCAAGCATCTTGTAGAACTTCTTTGTCAAACTTCACTTTAATCTGCCACCCCAACATTGAAATATGTGTCTTATAACCTTTTTTATTGAAAGGAACTCTAAACTTGACCTCTCATTACCCTTTTCCATTTATTAAAGTCCCCTAAACTACATTATCATGTGTATTTTCAGGATCCCTCACATATCCATGGCCCTTTTCTACCCAAATCTGTTACTTCCTGTTCCCATGACTACTTAAACATTGTAGAGCCCTTTAGAATTTTTAAAATTGCAAACCTCCATCCTATTGCTGCCATGCTTTGGAATTGAAACTATTAAAACATAGATAGCTACAGTGTTGGTCCGTGCATGCTGGAAAATCTGATGTACAACAAAAAGGAAAAGGACATTGAAAGTATAATTCATTTTAGATGCTATTCTTGATAGGTGTTGATGTTATTTAAAGATCAGTTTGCTGTCAATTATGACGTAGTGTTCGTCTTGCACTTGGTCTATTAACTTACTTTTATAGTATGTTGATAACCCACTTCTGATACTTTGAACTCTCTGAAATTTTTATCAGACTACACCATTGATAACTGGAATTGCAGTTGCCACTGCCGCTTATGTCAGCAGGTATGGAATCCAGGCTTGGCAAGCATTTAAGGCTAGACCACCTACCGCTAGAATGCGCAAATTTTACGAAGGAGGTTTCTATCCTCAAATGACAAGAAGGGAAGCATCTCTTATTCTTGGAGTCAGGTACCTTGGACCTTTTTCTTGTTATAAATGTTATTTTGAGTGTTTAAGAAGAATTTGCATTTTTGGCTTTGTATTACAGAATCGGCTTATCCAAACTTTGTGTAGTATTTGTCTTGAACATCCATATTAGTCTGATGTGTGATGCTTGAATCCCAAATCTTATATCTGCTGGCAATATTATTAAATTTAAAAGCACATTCAATTTGTTCTGTTTCGATTGAAACGGAAAATGAAACTGATCTCATATGAGTGAGTCGGTGAGTTTATCAACCAAGTAGAATTACAATCTCGAATGTATGTGCAAGTCAGGAGGATGAAAAATTTTAGCCCATGACGTATCATGGGGCTCAAGTATGCCCTCCCTATATCATATTACCTAAGAGAGATCTGCAACTGTGCAGAATGACTTGAAAAGCAATACTTGGAAGTGGTGTGGCTGTATGTCATTTGGCCACCAGTGGCATTGCTTTCATTTAATTACTAACAACTAGTCCTCTGAAAATTGTGACCATCTTCTTCAGGCAGAAGTTGAATAATATTTATATGCTATTGAGCTCAAGCTCTACCCTATAGGTTTCTATTGTACTGATCTTGAACAGCTTGAATTTTTTCGTCTGAGTTCTGCCCATTTACGCTCTTAGTTCTAGTTGTTGAAGGGGAATTGTGGGTCAATGGCCATGTACCGTTGATCTCAAGTGCGAAGCCTTCCTTCTTATGTTATGTTGTTGGTTGCTAGCAAGGTGAGGTGAATTGGGATTTGGTAATGCAAAGTTGAAGAGGGCTGCAAGTACCATGGGATAAGCGCACATTGTTAAGGGAACTTAGCAAGCATGCCTTTTTTCTCTTTTTCTATTCCTTTACTTAATTTCAGGTTTTCCTTTACTGAAAGGACAGAAAAACGTCGAAAGGTTTCTTTTGAACATGATGAGCAAGGATTCAAATTATTATTTCAGTGATTGGGGCATAAATATATTTTTTTGATAGTGGCTGGTGGTTTGTCAGGTCATTCGATCGTTGATGTTGATGAATCAAGCTCTTTTAGGAAATGGCTTTCAAAATTTTCTTTGGAATGAGAGAAAAGAAGTTGGAGACTTAAGAGGTATTGAGTTGATGGGAGGTGGGACTCCAAAATAGGAATAATAAATGAGTTAAAGAACTTTAGAAATGATGTGGAGATTCAAAGCTGGTGGGGGACAAGTGTGAGGCTTTGGAAATGCTCTTGGTGTGGGTAGGTTGTGTCAAAAGAGAAAGTTTCGCATTTTTTGAAGTTTTTGAATTTTGTGATCTGATTTTCATAAGGAGATTTCATGATTGTAGCTGAACTGTTAAGATGGGCTTATTTCAAAAACTTTAGGGCGTGAAGTGTGTTGTCAAATTGAATGTCCATGTGATCAACAAGCAGATATATATTGCTTCAAATGACTCCAAGTTTACCAATTTTCTCTGTGGTAAATGTTTTATGAGGCTCTAGCGAGCAAGGACTCTAATTTTATTGCAAGAAAATTGTGGATACCTTTGGTGCCCAAGAAGGTAGCTCTCCTAACTGGTTGATGGAGATTTGACCTTGACCAATGGATGACTTGATACGTAGAACTGTAGAAGCAGGAATTTTCAACCATTCTGTTATGAGCAGGCTGTGGAATCTGTTGATCTCCTCCTCCTCTGTTCTTGAATGTTGGGCTTGTGGGCTTTTTTACTGTGCTTGGAAATGAGTTTTGTTTTGCCTTGTTCACCTTTATAGTTGCATATGGTTGCTGGGTTTGATGCCAGAAGCACCAAAGATTGAGATATTTGGAGAGGGGTCCTGAATGTTGTGTTCTGGTGAATATTGGAAGGACTAAATTAAAATAAATTTCCAAAGATTTGATTACTCAACAAATCCTAATTTGACTGATAGCAAAGAGATAGTGCAACACTTCAAGGCCAATGCTAAAATAGAGACGACCCAGTGCACAAGCTTACCACTGCGGGCTTTGGGATTATCAAAATGTCAAATGTAAGCAGCCTAATCCATGCATGCGAAGGCCTCAAGCCCAATGCTGCAAAGGACCTTAATCTTTAGGGTATTTATTTCAGACAATGTCGTGGTGCTATGGCATTTTTACAATCACAAATGTGCGTTGGAATTTTGTTCAGTCTGCCCATGAAGGGCCAAGTAGCGGCTCGGGGAGCTTACTGTGTTCTAACAACCTTTTGAATAGTATACTTTACTATTCAAAAAAAACTGAAGGTTCTTGTGACTAGAAAGTTGTTCCTTTGGAGGTCCACAGACGGAATAGGTTGCAAATGTTTCCATAGTTTTAAAACCCGGCCTGGACATTAACCCAGAAAAAGAACTGGGTTAATGGGTTAGTGGTTCAACCATTGAGTCACTGGTTGAATCGGTAATATAATAAATAAATAATATTAATAATAATAAATAAGCTAAAAAATTACAAAAATTATGATAATAACATATTTAATGTTACATTAGACCGAACAAAAATCCAAAAATTATCAAAGATACATCCAATTTCATCACCATCATGATTGGTTTGGACGGGACTAATCTGCATTGGCTAGTTTCATGTATCAAACATGAATCCAATTTCATCATCAATATTTTGTATGGCATATATAATTTCATCACCAACATAATTGAAAAAAAAAAATTGGTACATTTTCAATTAGATATTCACATAACCTGCGAATATAGAGAAGTAACTGGGTATTGGGATATGACTCGTATACAATACGACTGATTCGGAGTATAAGATAGTTGGATGGGTGGGAGATGCTTTGGACTAGATCTATAGGCTTTCAAAACATTTTGAGTGTTTAGCTTTAGCATCAGTGGCTATATAATTTATTTATTTATTAAAGAAAGTGTAATCTCAAATGTAGTATAAATATAGTATAAAAAATCAAAAAAAACAAAATCGAAAAAATAAAGAAAGGAAAAAACTTAAGTGTGTCAACTAACTCCTAAATTGCACACATAGAGAGAGAGAGAGAGAGAGAGAGAAATGTAGCATCGCACAGTGGTTGAAGTAGATCTTCAACACTAGCGGTCGAGGATCGCAGCAGATCTTCGTGAAGCAGATCTTCGTCTTAGTTCGAGTTCGATCAACAGAGAGAGTTGCAGAGAGAGAGAAGACTGAGTGATTGAGGCTCAGACCTGAGTTTCAGGCGTCCAGTGCTCATGAGAGGCAGAGGCCAGCCAAAGCAACATGACGATTAGGGCAAAAATGCCCAAAAAACCTGATTTTTATAGCTTTTTATTTGAATTGCCCGATTTATTAAAAACCGTCCAGTTTGAATGGTTGGAGGAAGGAACCGCCCGGTTCATTGGGTTTTGGGCGGTTTTTGTGCACAAACCGTCTAACATAGTAACCAGCCTAGTTTAAGGTCCGGTCCGCCGGTTCACTGGTTCACCGGGTCAACCCGCCAGGCCGGGTCTGGTTTTAAAACACTGAATGTCTCTATTGGTGATTTTGCATTTTGCTTGTAAATTTGTAATCTTACTATTTGATTTTATTCCAAGAGCAAATATATTCACCGTTGTGCATAAGGTTGGTCTTCTGCCCTTTTTTTCAATTAGAATTTCATCATGCCTTCAAAAGAAATTTTCCCGCTTGGCCTAAATTCTCGCGCCCAGTAACATGCATGGATCTTCAATACAATATATATTGTGGCATTAATTCACCTACATTTTCAACTTATTTTTCAATGTTTTGATCTTTCACCAGGGAAAGTACTCCAATTGATAAGGTGAGGGAAGCACATAGAAGGGTGATGGTAGCAAACCATCCAGATGCTGCCGGGAGCCATTACCTTGCCTCTAAAATTAACGAAGCAAAAGAAATACTTTTAGGGAAGATCAAAAGCAGCGGGTCTGCATTTTGATGTCTGCAATACAGTTTTTTCAAGCGTTAGACGAAGAGTTTTAATAGAGAGACTGTCACATTCCAATATTATTTTGCCCAAACTTTTCCAGCAATTAAAACCTTGAGAATTTAAGGAACTAGATCTGATCAATTGTTTGAGACCCAATCTATAGTTGTATATTACTTGGAAAATAGAACTTGATCTGTAGATTTCAGTTTGTTGAATGTGAGGGACTTTTTCTTGCTCTCTGACTTGAATGTGTATAGGAGTGATGTAAACTTATCATAAGCATTGGTATTGTTCTTTGAGAAATGCCCATGGATGAAATCTTTTTCAGTCGGATCTTTGAGGGGGTTTCAAGCAGTTACCTTGGCTTCCTTGCTTTGCATCTACTGAAATGAGGCCCTCGAATGCATTGGGAGATCTTGTCGAAACCCAAATGCAAACTTGACTCTAAACCCGAAAGATTACTCCCAAATGATGCCATGAGAACGCAACCAAAGTCAAACAGGTCTCATTCAAGCTCTCATCCAAGCAGTAATCACTCAATGACAGCCTTCAGATACATCAAGCTACAACTGCTCAGGACCCATTTGTGGCATTCAAGCTGATGTTACCCGTGGACGGATTGGCCTATCATCAGGGAAAACGCCGCCAACATACATATTTATGAACATATGTACAGTGTGTGCGCGCGTGTAATTATACAACTCAGGATGAAAAAACCACCTCAGATCAGTTGAATGAGAAAACAAGTCAAAAGAAATACAACTCAGGATGAAAAAACCACCTCAGATCGGTTGAATGAGAAGACAAGTCAAAAGAAAATTGACCGTAGAATGACTAACGAAGAAAATAAATTAGATTACAGAAAGGAAAGTGCGTTGAAATCGCTTCCATCTTGATATTCATCTCTCTTAGGAAAAAGAACCTATAGTTCGAAGTGAGAAAAGACACACTAAACAGTACAACGATTTGTTATCTGACCTATATGCTCCACTCAGAACAGGAGCAATCCTCTGTTATATACATCGGTATTCGGAAAACAATTCAACCGGAGAAGGCTTATCATTCCATGTTAGAATCAGAACGGGTTGATGTCTCCTCTCCATCACCTTGAATTGAAGTTTGGTCTGTACTTTTGAGAGGGCCCTGAGGGCTTCCAAAAAGGGTAGAGAATATTTGCCTATGGCATTCGTCACAGAAAAAGAAATAGGAGAAGTGTCCTTCATCTGGGAGCTTATGCACAATGGCATTTGGCAGAACCCGGGCCACATAATCAGTCATCGATGGTGGGATGACCTGATCATCCATTCCCTGTTTAGCATCACCAAAATTCAGAAAGAAAAAAAGAAAATGAAACGTCAAACGAATAGAAATCTTGAATTAAGCCATAAGTGTTCTAAGTTACACAGTTATGACTTGGGTGTACAGTCTCGTTCCCCCTTGGTAAGGCAATTTGTGGAATTGAAATAATTAACACTAAAATGAAAATAAGATGCCTGCAAACCTGCCATATGTGAATTGGGCCTAGGAATCCAGTCAATTCACATTCTGCCTGACTATACACGAACTTGAGCCAAGGTAGAATGCCTTTCCCGGGGCACTTCTTCTGCACTTGAAGGTCTGCCAGGCTAAAACCCCAATTTGACACCTGTAGCACAGCTTCCTCTATGAATGGTTTTGTGCTTCCCTGACGAATTGACTCCTCAACATCCCGGTGCCAAAATTCTTCAAACTTTGGTTCTTCAATCAACGCCTTATCCTAAATGAATCAACATTTTGCCACATAAGGCATCTCAAAGATGGGAAGCTACTTTCCAGTTAAGTCTATGAATGTAGCAGTGTATGGGTTCAATAGAAATCTTTACACCAGTATCCAACAGACTAATAGTTTTGTAACAGTTGGATGAGCATATGCAATTTGACCCAGCAAAAAAGGTCAGATGAGAATTTTTACAAAGCATATCCAAAGCTTATAGGATAAGCCATTTGTCAAAGAACAGAACAAAATTTAGCACATCAAGATCATTACAAAATTGTAGGGATCAAGTTGTTGTTTACGAACAAGTTCCTACTTACACCGAGTTGATAGTTCCCCGACACATGGGCTTATCTAGGTAGGTGTCATGTGATCTCATGTCCATGAGAGTGAAATAGTCAGGCTCCATGGCCCAATTATCACAAGACACCCCACTAATGCCAAACGTTAAGCTTCCACCTAGTGCACTTCTAGCCTGCGTTGGCAGGACAAACTAGCTGGACTTTTGGCCTGCCTGTGTTGGTTTGGATGAAAGGCACTTAATTAAAATGATCAAGCAAGTCACGATAGTGGCACATCAAGCATAATTATACTCATCTTGACCAATTAATTTCCTTTTCACCTGATTTACCTTTAACCAAAAGCTTGATGCCAAGGGCAAAAAAGATTATTTGCCTCGTCTCTAAGTTGAAAGGACGTAAACTACTATTGTAATATACTTTGTTTATGGGCCACAACTGTTCCATTGACAGGTTATGTAATATACAGTGCCTAAAGCAAGAACGTATGAACCTAGAAAAAGACACTTTCCTCAATTATATGTAACCAAAGACCAAGTAGCCACTATGAACAATGTGACCTCTTTCTACATAATTATCAGTCTAAAAATTATGAGTAAATCTGAACTTTATAAGTGATATTGATGTCTCTCCAGTCACCTATATGTAGTGATTGAAATTTCAAATCTAGAATGCAGTTGAACAAGATTGTATTTACTTTTTTATTCTTCAGATACTTGAGATGTAATAAACTTACCTTCTTTCCCAATGACAAAGACAACCACTTATCAATTTGACCATGCTTTCCAGATAGAAAAATTCGGCGGAAGTAGTAACTAAGAAATTTAGGAAATCTTCGTGCTAAATAGTACATCAGCTTCCTTCTTCGCATCCAATTCTCCCAAGTTCTGGACATCTCTTCCTTTGTCATGCTTGCTTCATATGGATTAACCATTGGTGCAATCATGGCTGCACCTGTGAAATTATTCATAACACATCAGAAAAATTAATTTAATATCTCCACTAGAATCTTCTTTAAGAGGGGCAAAACATACTATGGGTATACATAAAAACGTAGTGACCAAACAGTATTCTAATAATTACATCAGCAATTCTGCGTAATAACTACCAACTCAAATAAACAAAGCATTGAATTGCAACTACCTGAGATTGCCAGAACATAATTTCCACCAAAATAACCAATTTCTTTAGTCTGGCAAAATACAATAACAATGATTTCTTTGCATAATTTCAACAAAATAATCATATTGCAGAAATAATTGGTCCTATATCACTGGCTGCAAGATGCTTCTGTTCCCTTTATTCTCCTAGATACAAGAGGCATCATAACTTCATCTTATTTACTACTATCGGTTCCTTATTCCCTTCATAGTTCATACCACTGGAATGATCACTCAATCCAATATCATCGTTGCTCAAATTTTCTCAGTGTGGTTTTATAGCTCGGATAATTTTTATTTTATTGGGATCTTGATATATCTTGACTGAAAGACATTTTCAAGGAAATTCTTTACAAGAAATAAAATACGCAATGGCTGTACAAATTGTGTGCATAGACCAAAAAATCTACCATAAGGATTGCGTCATAACAAACCTCAACTCAAGTTAACAAACACAGAAATCCCCACTAATTGATTTGACAAAGGATGATTTCCAACATAACAAATCTCTAGACTTCTATGATGATAATAATGTTTCATTTGGGATACTTCCACAAAATAGCCTTTTTAAAGTCATACCTGAGGCCCTATCAGTAGGTGTAAGTTGCTTTTGTTGCCCTTTCATATTTCATCGGTAGAAGAAATGGTTCTCCATCCCAATCGTACCACTGAAATGATCGCTAATTGAAATAACATACATGTTTAGATTTCTTGAATGTTGCATTTTCTCCAAGTACTAAGGGTTAATTAGGGTTAGTCTTGGAGTTTGGTAGGATTTTAGGTCATAATCATTACTCCCTATGAGTATAGCTGGACTTTGGTGTTACAAGTGAGTTTCCTCTGCTGGCTATTCCTAATCTTGTATCATTATGCGGAGGAAGTCAAGAATTTTTATCTTCAGCCTATTATACAAAGTTGTACAAATCACGGTGAACAATACAACATGCTAATAAAATACATTGTCATGCCATCTTTAGTGGGATTTAAAAATAAATCCAGGTCAGCATACCTGCAATTCGATCGGGGATGTATCTGAGTGCAGCCCAAGAATGCATTGCTCCGCTTGAATACCCCAGTACCCAGAATTTGTCATTTACCCCAGCAGCATCTGCTAAGTATAGCATGTCCAGAGCTGACAAGTTAAGGTTCCTGTAGGGTTGAGGATCACTCTCCCCAAAACCAGGAAGATCATATGTTACCAAGCGAACACCAAACTCTTCCAGCAGCGACAATTTGACACCTGGTATACCTTTCAAATAAAATATTTTTCCAAAAATAAAATTGTCATTATTGATTATAGTGTCAATGCTCTAGTAAAACTCAACAGGAACATGCATAGGGCTCTGATTATCCCACTAAATGGATTTACCATTTACGGCAACTAACTACCTGCAAGCCGAGAAGAAAGGAAAGCATGTGGAGCCATTATGGAAAATCTAGCTCTGCTGGCTGGAACTCCTAGCTCATGATATGCCAGGTGTTTACCATCTGGAAGCATTATACGAATTGCACTAGGCAGATGTATGTATACTTGCTTCACCAGCGGAACTGAACTGTTACCTTTAATATGTACACTCAGTGCTGCACGTTTAAAATTGCCGTAGAAAAGTTCAGCGAAATTTAATACGAAGGAACAGAAAAAGCTAGAAGATGAACAAATAAATAAGTGCTGAAATTTCTTCCTTTCAGAAACAGTAATGTCTGGGAAAATGCCCAAATATCTAGGCTACAACGACAACAAATAGAAAACAAATTAGTAGTAGACCAAAGGAAGTCCCAGGGTAAAAGCTTGAGAAGAGTTTTACAATATGGAAAGCTGAGATATTTCAGAATCTTCATCATTTTTAATTCGGGCTAAAGCTGAATCCTATAGAAGCTACCCAAGCTGAAGCCAGAGGACATCATATTTGAGTTTCTTCTTCATTACATCATATAAAATTTGTTTTCTCACATGGTATGGATTAAAGTCTCGCTTTTTAGCCATCATTGGTTGCTTTTGATTTGCACAAACTTTAAGCCAACACTCTTTCTGAAATTTAAGGATTACAGTGAAACCTTGATATATAGAGGTTTGATCAGTGCCATTGGAACTGAAGCTAAAAGACTCTCTGCAGAAAGTATTGAGGCGCAGCAGTGGCCTGATGTATGGAAGAATTCATTCATTAGAATTTCAGGTTGACCTCAGATTTATCAAAGCAGCATAAAGATGCAGCTGGAGAGTATACAGCTCCTATAGCAACTAAAAGAATCAAACTCATAAATGATGAACCAAAGCAACGCTGATATCCCATTGCATACAAACTTTTTTACAGCAAGAAGTTTAGAATTCTTCACATTCAAAGAGACACCAAATAATACACTAGAGGTGAGTTACAGGAACATATGTCCAAATACTAGCAAGTTGTAGGCAACACAGAGTGATAGGTACTTGAAACCAAGATCAACAGAGACAAAGTTAGCGTATGAATGCTATGGTGTCCAGAAAGGATAAGATCGTCATGACAAACGAGTGTCATTGCGTGTCAGTTCTATGCCTCTTAAACACATGGTAAGATTTCCACACTTGACATCGAAAAGGAAGCAACTTAGCTTTTTTTGGTAGTTGTAATAACATCATTTTTGTTTGGGGAAAGGAAAAGCAGAGACTCGAACTGGGTCATGACAATGACAGTTGAGCCCTTGCTACCCTGTGACAATTTTTGACCTTAAGGATCAAGGGTTGGATGCTGAGAAAGAACCTTGCAATCATCCAGGATCAGAAATAAACGCGTAAAATGAATTACACAACTGATTTCCCTAAAGAACACTCTATGACATAACTAAATAACAAACTCCAAATAAGCAGTTCCAATTCTGATCACAAAACAGAACTTTCTCCCATCAGGATATGATATGACAAATAATTCATAGAGTTAGGGTACCCGGTGTGGTTACACATCAAACTTATTGAACTTAAAGCAATTGCATAAAAAGGACGAACTAATATCAAAGACTTTGAAGATGACCCCAAAATTTGCAAATAAAATTTGAGCAATTACATAAGGACCAACAAGAGGATGCTAGCACTGCAGAATTGAAATGGGATGAGCTAGTACATTCTTCAAACTAATTTGTGATGAAATTCAATTCCGAGGATCCAAATCATGCCGCCAATAACAGCATTTACAACATAGAACAATGTATCTTCATTCTTCGCAATTTGTTTTATCAGTAACCCAGTATCAAATTATGTCAATTGCTTAATGTGATGCAATTTAAAATGTACTTATAAATAAATTCTGCAGAATGTATAGATTTGATAAATAAGAGAAACAAGCCACATTTACCGGCAAACGCAATGATGAAGACGAAAAATATCACCGGCCAAGCGTGAACTGGATCACGATCCTCCGGCAAATATTCATTCAAACATTTCAAATTGCAAGAAACCTGCGCCAATGGCCCCCTAAATTTTTTCACAAGGTACGAATCTTCAGTCAAAACGCTCTGCTGCAGTATATCTCTGCAACCTCTTCCCAATTCAACTATTATTTCACCCCAAGCTTTCGCAAAACCTTGAACTTGATCTTTGAAGCTCTCCGATTCCACCAATTCACTTTCCGGTGGCTCGAATTCCGATCTTTTGGTTTCGAATGCCGGCGTAGAAATTCCGATAGCGTCGCCACGGATATATTGAACTCCTGTGTCCTCTACGAGGCTTGCGAGCTCTTCTCGCCATGATTTTGATCCTGCAACCTCCGCCATTTCAATTTAAAACCCCAACTACATGCAGCCTCAAAGCTTCATTCGCATTGGAAATGGTTTTCGGACGCACACACACACACACACAAAGCAAGAGTTATCAATACGATGATCGATAGATAGTACGTTTCGAGCGCAAAACGTCAAGCTTTCAAACCTAGAGTTTAACAAAGAGCGGAGAGAGAGAGCAGGTTTTGCTTGAAGAACGTTCACTGTATTATATATCCACCCGCGTTTCTACGGAGAGAGTGGCTTGATTGAATCAGCAATGCAGGCTGAAGCTAAGAGTTTCACTATAACTGAGATCTGTTTCAGTTATTTCCGAGTGATGCCAAGAGTTTCACTAGACACGATGAAGCCATATACATAGAGAGAGAGAGAGAGAGAGGGCTTGCTTCAACCAGAAGGCTGGGAATAATGTCAAAAACTGAACAGAATCTGTAACTTTAAAAGCGTGAAATTCAATCCTCTAATTCTTTAATCTTTCAAACGAACCAAAAGAAAAAAAAAAACAAAACCGACCACATCTCAGAAGAATCAAATCTTCCCCGCAAAAAGTTCAGCAAAATTGCCAGAAGAAAAAGGCCAAAAGCATCTCTCTCTCTCTCTCTCCTCTTCACTCACAAACAGTTGTTTCCGTGGTCAATTTTCGTAATTAATTTTGAAATCGGATGGGAATTTTGTACGAATCTACCATTAAGAGGACGTTTTCGAGCTTTGTTGTGGAGAGCCAGCTTTCTTCAGAATGGCAGGTTTGGGGTGTACCATAGTTCTAGTATCGAGGTAGACGGTGATGATGTACCACAACCACGTGAGCAACTGACAATGCCGTGATGTTAACGGCTGACCACTGGTTCGGCCGGTTGCAGGTTGGCATGGTGTGTGAGTGTGTGATACCACATTTTACGCCATAACTTTTACCAAACATTGTACGCCAAACATTAAATTTTTTTATCAAATTTTTATCCTAAATGAGGTGGCATTATTTTTCATTATCAAATGATTAGATTTTATTAATGAGTAATGTTATATATCTCAAATTTGTATCTCAAATCAATAAGGATAGTTAAATATCAAAAAAAAAAATCAATAAGGATAGTTGGATCAGTGGGTCCCAATTAAAAAAGTTGGTGGGACCCACTCATTCAATAATTCTCATTCATTTGGGATTCACATTTGGGATACAAATTTGGAATATAAAGCATTCCTCTTTATTAATATTCAATGGTAGAAATTGTGTCACATTATTTATAATAAAAAATTTAATAAAAATATTTAGTAAGTATAACATTTTTCCTATTTAATTTATGAGTCTTGCTAACCCCCAAGTAGACATTTGATAAAAGAAGATATCGGAGTGATATACAATCGTTCATTTTTAAAGTGAGAAATTCAATTTAGATATTTTTAAGATAAAAAGTCAATAAAATATATAATTTACAAAAATACTCTTAACAAATGAGGTTATTTAAAAACTTTTACCACCATCGACTATCACCACTAAGAGTGAACTAAAGATAAAGAACTTAATGATAGTAAATTACATGACAGTGAACTAAAAAATTTAATATGTTTTTATTATATATAGTGAATGCAAGAAGAGTTGGATTTTTTAGCTTACTGTTTTTAGTTCACGGTCATTGAATTTACTATCTTTTAGTTCATTATGTTTAGTTCACTGTCTTTAATTTACTGTTGGTGGCGACAGTGGTTGTGGTGGGTAGTGGTGGTGGATTTCTATGGAAGAAAAGTTGGATTTATTTATAATAAAGACAATGACTCTCATTCAGTGTTATCAGAACCAGACTGGTTATCGAATCGGCAAGGGGACCGGGTCAATGGTTCACTGGTTCAACTGTTGGATAAACTGGTCGGACCGGTCATATAATAAAAAAATAAAAAATATAAATATAATAATTATAAAACATAATAATTTAGCTAAAAAAATATAAAATATGCCTAAAATACATACAATTTGCCATAAAATTAATGAAGTTAAGTAAAAGAAAGAATTGTGCCAAATATCAAAGTTCAATTTTAAAGCTCTATCGGGGGACTGGACAATCCCACATCGGGATTGCTTTGGGTGTGTGTGTTAATTTAAATATCTCACTGGGCACTTCCTCTTTTAAGAGGTTGTGTCTAGTGTGTGTTCAAAAAATTTTAAAGCTCTAATCCAAGGACATAACAGAAAAAAATCATTCCCCCCTCCAGACTCCTCTGTTGAACTCTCTCTCTCTCTCTAACATTTACATTTATTCTTTGTTTTACTCTTTTAAATCACGAGATCCCCATCTATTTCTCTCTTTCTCTCCCCTTCTCTATCTCTGCATGTTTCTTCAAGACCTCTCTTTCTCTGTTTCTCACTCTACTATATCACAAATTGGTGTTGGACCTGTAGGTCCATGGACAGACGATGCTGAGATAGTGGGAGAAAGGGAGAGAACACAGAGACCTTGCGAGAGAAACTGAGAAATATACAAACTCATATACATTCATAGAGAGAGAGAGAGAGAGAGAGAGAGTTTAGGCCTGTGTTTGGGTTGGAAAATGTTGCATTATGGGAAATCCCAATCAGAACTGGGGTTTGATACACTCGCCGATCGGTTTCGAAAATCACTTAGGTACGACAATGACCACAAAGACAATGCCGATAACACTAACAACCCCAAGCATTGATCGCTAGTGAGGCAGACCAGTGCTCTTCACTGATCAAAATGGCCCAAAACAGCAGGTTCAAATTTCATTTTTTCTTTTATGGACTTCAAATCGGTCCAGTTTTTAAAAACCGTCGAGTTCACGATTTTTTTCTAAAAATCGGCCGGTTTGACGGTTTTTACCCGGTTCCTTTCCATATGCGGTTTAATTAGTTAACCGGACCGATTGGGGTCCCGGGTCACGGTTAAACAGGACCAACTGGCCGGTCCGGTCCGATTCTGAAAACACTGCTCTCATTTGCCTTCGGTTGGACAAAACGTAAGACACAAGAGATAATATTGTCATATAAAATAAATAAATAAATTAGTTTAGACTACATGACAAAAGCTTCAATTATGATAGACCTCATGCCTTAAAAAGTACATGTCTGAACTTATTTACAAATTATATGTACAATATTTATAGTTTTCAACATTTCTCACTTTGATAAATTGGGTTATGCTAATTCATTTGATGCACAAAGTTTAACTGATGGTTTAATAAAGATAAGGAGAAACAATAAATTAAAACGTCTTCAATTGGAAATTTAAAAATTCTCTTGTGACCATCTCATCAAGAGAAATGTCAATATTACCCACTTATAAATTCTCTAGTTCCAACCTAAATTATCTATTTTTGACTGCATTAGAGAAGAGATTAATCGATATGTACGTAAGTTGATCGAACAGCCTAGACCACGATACTTTAAAAAAAAAAAAAAACAAAGTTTGTCTGGTGATGCTACAATAAAATAGTTGGTGATTTGTTGAGTTTGTATGAAACATTAAGTCGTATTATATTAAAATTTATTTATTATTTTCTGTCATTTATTTATTTTATTAGTTAAATTTTTTAATTAAATAATTGAGTTCGAAATGGCATGCTCAAATTATACCTGGAAGATGCACCGACGGATCTCTAGTTCTCGACCTGCTATTGCCCGTTGGACAGTCGAGTGAGGTGCGGCGGGTGCATGTGATTAGCTGACTAGGAATGTTCTTTTTCAGTCCTTTTTAATTCTCTAGTTCTTTTAGAAAGTTTCAAGTACCTAATGCTGCAGAGTAAGTCCTCATTAGATCTACACCATTAATGACACAGATATTGATGAAAACCCAGTTTCTAAATCATACTAACGGTAGATAAATAGTGTAGACGTACTCGTGAGTTGAACGCTGACATTATGTATTCCTTTTTTACATTGTTGAAACAGAGAAAAGGGTAAAATGGGTGTATTTTATTGTACTACCAATGACCAACGAATTTCACTTTCCCTTTCGGACCTTATTTTAGTATGGGACCCCTGGACCAGTGGTGACGGTGAAGATGGGCCCATAAGATGAGACTGAAAAAGGCCAATGTAAATATTAAATTTTATCTTTCATAATAAATAATTTTTAATTGTTTTAATTTAATTATTAAATTATCATATATTTATTAATAAAAAAATTTCGTCCATTTCACTCATTAAAATCAATACCATGGATATACATATGATAAACACATAACTTGTCTTGTTGGTTCTTTTGAGTAAAATAGACATAAAAATTTTATTAATACAAAATTAATAATTTATAGACTAAATTGAAATAAATAAAAATTAAAAATAAGTTTAAAAAATAATTATGATATTTACTAGGGGGCAAACTGTATTAATGATTACAACATTAGGGACGCATGGGCACTTGTCCTAAAAAAGGTTAGTTGCTCAATGCCAAGGCCATGAGGAGTGGTTTTTGGCCCGCTAAAGTTAATAGACGGGTCCAATGTAAGTTCATATAAGATATCGATCTATGGTCTCCACAAATAAATTCAGTCCGGTCATCAAACCGATAAAAGATCATGTATGTTTCTTAATTGATATTGAACGAGCTTATTGCTTAACCAATCCAAAAAGTGACTCAGATCTAAACCCAACTTAAACGGGTGTTTGGGTTAACCTGTTGGTCGCAGTCGGGTTTAATAACACTACTCTAAAGAGGCTGAAGAGTAAATATATATAAAATAAATATTTTTTGTGCGGGAGGCTTGAGAAATCTTTCATCTCGAAATGCTTAATTTTTATAATTTTAAAATATTTTATTAATGATTTTATATTAAATTATTTCATTTTTCTTATTTAACTACTCTCTTCTTTTTTTATAACTATTCTTACTATCTTTTTTAAATTATTTTAAATTTAAATTTTTACTTTATATTTCTTCACTTATACTTAATAAATATCATTTTAATACATTAATGAATAACTTTTTATTAATATAAGGGTTTAAAAAGGACGAAACATGATGATGGTCGAAGATAAATTCACAATTTCAATTAATAGTTCAAATGGTAACAGAGATGAACTGTAAATTCGGACGTCATAAATTCGAATCTTGACAACTCCTTGTGACCATGTCCATTATGGTCATCTCATGAGGAATTTATTTCTCATGAATACCTAAGTCATAGCATGGATGACCTGTTTTTGACCGGATCGAAAAGGAGATTAGTCGAGATGTGTATAAACAGGTCCAAATATCCTGGAAAAAAAATTCACAGAGCACCCTCTAGTAAACTATAAGAGCAAGAGGGGGTTATTTGGGATGCGCATAAGCAGGTCCGAATACCCTTAAAAAAAATTCACAGAGCACCCTCTCGTAAACTATAAGGACGTGTTTGGGTAGCTAGATTGGATAGGGTATGATATCTTTTTTTATTTTCTAACCTATCCAACCCAAACCCATTTTTTAACCCATCCAACTCAAACTCACTCATCCACTAAAAATCCAAGGTTATGAAGTATATTCAATCCAAACCTTTGTTTGGAAACAAATGTGTAATTGCGTGGGCCCCATAGATTATACCAAATATTTTATAGTACTTTACCATTCTACCCATAACTCTATCCAATCCTATCCTATATTTGCATTGGTGGCTTATCCTAACAAAATTAAACATTTTCCACATATACACAATAACATGTATACATTAAAATATTAATATTTTTTTTAGTAGCAAAGTGAATAATTAATATAAGGGTAGACCATGTATATTAGAAGTGCTATAGGGTTAAATTATAAAGAAGGTGTATTATAGTAATTAGGCAATATATCTCATTGGTTAGGTTTGTAACCCATGGGGGAGGTGGGTTACATTCAGCCAATGTAGGAGGGTTAAAAAATATTGTACCATCCGGGTCAAAGTTAGATCCGAGATTTCTATATAACCTCTATTTTGGCTTCCCAAACAAGGGATATGTGGGACCCACTACCTTATTAGCCGGTCTTTATGAATGTTATCTCACTTTAATCAATTACCCAAACGCACCCTAAGGGTGTGTTTGGTTTAAACATTAAGAAAGACCAAATTAGATAATGTTGTTCATCCCTTACCCATCAATCTGGCTCTTGGACTAATTATAGTGATAATCCCTCATCATCCTATGTTTGGTTTAAGTATTAAGAAGTAATGGACCCCACATTTATTCCATCAAATACTTTGTTTGGATGGAGTATTGAATGATATTATAAACATTAAATTACTAAAAAAACTCAAGATAAAGAGTGATATTTATATCTTAGAAATAAAAATGTAAAAATGGCTTCTAACCAAATACATCCTAATTGAACTATTTAAACCCACAAAAAAGGTAGGTTTATTTAAGAGGTTGTATGTAGTATTAAATATACTATTCATCCGGGCCGGTATCATTTTTAGGTGATAATAACCGGCCCAAAATGTGTATCCAAACATGGGTATAAGAGGAAGTGTCCTTTGGAGGCCGGTCCATTTTTGTAAACTTATTTGGACTTAAGTCCACTCAAAAAATTTATTTGAGAATAAGTCTATTTTGATCTCTATTGTCTAAAATACCCTAAATAGTTATATTTAATTAAAAATTATTTGAAAAAACTAACAACTCCTAAATTGGGAATTGTATTAGTACTAACAACTCCTAACTTGAGAATTGTGCTAACATTAAAATTATATTGTTGTGGGCAAGACAATAGTTTTAAGTACTCACATATGGTGACACTTTATTACAATGATTAAATTTTTAATTAAATTTTTTATTGAATATGTTACTGTTTAATGTTACTATTTTTTTGTTGAACATGTTACTGTTTGATGTCAATATTTGTTTGTTGTGTATATTACTGTTTAATGTTACTATATAGATATATGGGTTAATTACAAATTGGCCCCTTCAACTTTGGGTGTTGTTACAATTAACTACCTTTGGTTTCAAATCCAACAAATTGCCCCCTTTTATTTCGAATATTTTACAATTAACTTTTTCTGCTAATTTTCAACCGTTAAAAGGAACGGATGTTGGCCACGTGAAATACAAGCGATCACTGAGTTGGTAAAATGATAGAATTACCACTTTTCTGTTTTTTCCCCATCCTCCTCCTCTGCTACTAACAAACCCCCCCACTCACACATATCCATGTTTCTCTCTCTCTCTCTCAACATGAATCCCCTGTGAAGCCTCTACGAAACCCTCCACCAGCAATCGCGAAATCCTCTCTTCCTCTCTCCAAAACCCGAAAAACCTCCTCTGTAAAGCCTCCACAAAACCTCTTCGGTAAAACCTCTGCGAAACCCTCGTCGACGACCCCCTGTGAAACCCTCAACCACCGCCCATCCAACTCTCTATAAAGCACACACAACCACTGCTCATCCAACTAAAAGAAGAGAGAGAGAGAGAGAGAGAGTAAACCCACTATAAAAGCTCCACCCACTACCCAATCCCCATCATCGCTGCCAATGTTGCGTAACAACCAGCCACAAAGACCCGATTCCACCTATTCAGCACCCAACATGAGTATAGATCCAATTCTACCCAATCCACACTCCGATTGGGTCGAAACCCCAAATAAAGCTGCAAAACCAACTTCGGTTCAACAAAGGCCCTAAACAAAGTTCTAGTTGAGGGGAAGACAAAGCATGAGTGTCTCAGTTTGAGTTCATTTTCGTTTTGTGTATAGGGAGCGGGGTCTTCGTGAAGGGAATCAACTATCGAAGGTTTCCTGCATAAAATGAGGGAAGGGAATGGGTGGATCTGCTTACTGAAAATGATGATTTGGGGTGAGATATTTTTTTTCAACTTCTCTTTTTGTCCAAAACCAAAGGTATTAAAGGGTATCTTTGTCTTTCAATTGAATTTGAGGTCACGTGAAACTAACGTGACCAACTTTTGTCAATTTTTCACTGGAGATTTGACGACAATATGATAGGTGATGTAATGCTAAATTTGAAGGGGGTAAATTATTTAATTTTAAACCAGAGGGAGCAAATTGTAACATGATCCAAACTTAAAGGGGGTATTTTATAATTAACCCTAGATATATATAGATATCAATATAATAAAACATGATGGATGATGAATTTTATCCCTATTATATTTTCCCCCCAAAATTAACTCAACCCAACCCAACCATCACATCCAACCCACAGATCAACGGCTCCCTGGCAACACATAGAACAACGACTCCCTGTCCTCTCTCTCTCAGTCCCTTCTCTCTCGGTCTCTTCACTCACTTCCCCAAATCCATGCCGACAGGCGGCGAGCATCAGCACCCAGCCCCAACAGTGCCCAGCCCCAGGCTCTCCAGGTATCTCTTTCTCCTTTTCTCTCTTCTCACACCCGCGCACAACTTCCCTCTATCACACCCGCGCACAGCTTCCCTCACCCTATCAACTGTTCGAAAAAATTCCCCAAAAGATCTCTCTCTCTCTCTCTCTCTCTCTCTTACTGGGATCAGCTTAAAATGTGCATATAGTGTTGAATTTGAGATTGATTCAAGAATGGCTTATGTGATTGATTTAAGAATGGGCTTATGTGCTTGAGTGTAGTTGTCAGTATTCTTTGATCTCTGGTTTGTGCTCAGAGTTTTGGACTTTATAACGTTGTCAATTTTTGGGTTTTTTTTCCTCAAACCTTTTCTGGGTTTTGTCCTTATCCGAATGGTTGCGGAGAAAATTAAGAAAAAGAAAATTACCGAATGGTTTGGGTAAAACTTTTTTCTGCGTTATATGTTAACAGTGTTGTATTCTATTTGATGTTTTTTTTTTTTTTTGGAATATGAAGATCAACACACTGATTAACTTAGTCTAGCAGTTGAATTAATTTTGATAAATTAGGGGTTCTCTGGTGTTCTCTGGATCTAACGCCTAACCCCCCCCCCCCCACACACATACACACACACAGCAGCAGCAGCAACACACAAAACACACAACGAATTTGGGTGTTATAATAGAATTTTTGGTTCAGGTACTGCTTTGATAATTAGGACTTATCATCTTCGTCTTCAGCAAAATGGGTCTCATCATTTGAACTCCAATCTGTGAACCCAGTTAGAAAGATTTGGACTTGCTGGTAGAAAGGTATATAACTCTCTTTCTCTCTCTTGATCTCATTTATGTATGTAAATTGTAATGCAGTTTGTTTCACACAGCAACTGGTGTTCATAGTTATTTTTGTTTCTCTGTGTATTTTTTTTGGTTGATACATGTAGTTTATATGCGGTATTGATTTTATTTGTTTTGGTTAATTTTGTATTTGTTTAGGTTAATTTTGGTATCATAATAGGCAGTGCATAGTAATTACAATGCAGTGAATTAGTGGCATTAGCTTATGAATGCAGTGAATAGTAGAAGTCTCAATGTGTGGTTGGTTAATTTTGTGCTAATTTCTTAATTTTGAGACCTGAGCTGTGAAAATTTCTTGAGTTTGTTGTGAATTTTTAGGATTTTTGTTACTGGGTTGTGGGTACTTACCAATTCTTCACAGTGAAGAACAAAAAGACCCAAGATTGGATTTCTTATTTTGATTCTTTAAGAAGTAGCCAAATTTGACCCCGCTCAGAGCTACCATTGCCTGCTCTCCCACGAAGTTTGTTATTGGTAACCAATTTCATTTTTGATACTTCCGATTGTCTTCTTCTTTTCAGATTCACAATTATATTGCTAATACTTCCTTTTGTTATTTGTATCTAATAGATCTCTGGTTTCTTGGGTTCTTCTCAAGCAAATCCAGTTCATCAGTAAATCGATTGCGGAGAAGTATTTACAGGTTTGGGATTTTCTCCTTTCTGGGTTCTTATGATCACTCTTTGCTTTGTTTGATAGCTGAGAAACTACTGAGAAAGTAAGCCAGAGTTTAGAATCTACCTCTCACATTGACTCTACCTTTTGGGATTTCAAGCATTTTCTTTTTCCTTCTTTTAATGTGTTTTTTCTCACACCAAACAGATAATTTTTCTATTTCTTGGTTTTAGTCTATAATTTTTTATCTGAGTTTGACCTTTCTCTTGGAAATGAATGTATAATCAATTTGTCCACAAATTATGCTCTTTCATAGGCATTTTGTTCTTGCTTTCTAATTCTGTTGCTGAATCTGGTTAAATCAAATATGCATTCACTTTGAAATAGCCACAGATTTATTGGATACACATGCTTTACTTCAGCTCCGCTTGGTTGATGGGAAAGTAAGGATAAGAACATGACAAACATATAAAGATTTACTTCTACTGACAATGGCTAATTGATATTACCACATCTAATTGTTGAGGATTAGTTGAGTTGTCCTAAACAACAAATTTGTGTTGTATAATGATATGCGTACGCGTAAGTATGTCTATAACAAATTATCAATTTTATTGGTGTTGGAGTTGAACCTTGACCTGATGACCCAAAACAAAAAGCTAAACCTTCATCCTTGATTTGCATGATCTGATGTAATTATGCATCAAACATCATGAAACCCAATGTATTATGAGTGGATTTTTACCTATATCACCTGCAGGCAACACATAAGCAAACGCTTTTGCAAAATTTGAGAAAAGAATAGACTTTTTTTTTTTTTACTTTTTTGATATATCTTCTCCTGAGTTAAGTATTAGCACTTCAATATCTCCTTGATTTTCTTTGGGTGGACTAATAAATCTTTTATGCAAATAGACATCTTATGCCTTCTTTTTTCTGAATCATCCATAAGAATCAAAGTTAGGAGGACAAAAAATAGCAGCTGCTCATAGATCCTTTTGCCATGTTATAATCCTCTTTTGTTCTCTGTCCAGAATAACTAGGAGACACCAGTAATAGTGACAATGGAGAACCCCCTTACCTTTGCTATCAAATCACACTTAAGTTTACTATTCATTTGCCTATTATTGTTTGCCATATCTTTCTTATAAGTTATTTGTTTCAGTTAAAGGCTTTGACTCCAAATTTCTTTATATTTGTGAATCAGCTTTGTTGCTAATTTTTCTATTATTTTTAACCTTAATGCATTGATTAGAAATAGATTAGATAAATTTTGTTGCTTGCTAAATTCAAATGTGATTCACAGTCGGATTAGTTTAAATAAGTGGAAAGTGTGGCTTCTATATTGCATTGGTTTGTGCCGTGTTTTCATCTTTTATCCCATTATTTGACTTCTCTTCGACTTTTTCTTCCATTGTAGGATTCTTTGATAGAGATTTCAACAATGGATGCATCTAAATTGCAACATCAAGTTGTTGTCTTGGGCATAGATTAAGAAAGGCAGTAAGAAGCATGGTAATTTGTCATAGGTGTTCTTCTACACTTAAAAGAAAGTGATTAATTTTTTTTTTGTATGAGTTTAAAAGCCCAACAATAGTGTATAAGGTATTTAGGTCTTTAATAGTTGTGTAAGGTGTTTAAAAGCAATGTATAAACTATTGAGATGAACTCGCTTTCTCTTTCTGTTCTACTTATGGGTGTCAAACGTATCGGGTTAAACGGTTATGTGTCGGGTTAAACGGGTGAAAAATATGTAAACTCGTACACGACACGTTTAATAAACGGGTGAAAAATCTCAATACGAACACGACCCGTTTAACAAACGGGTAACACGACACGACTCGTTTAACCCGTTTAATTTTAAAAAAATTATATTAACAAATTTTAATACTCCACTTTTTTTATTGCAAATTGTATTTACCTCAAAAAAGATGAATTTTTAGCCAAATCTCATAAAAATCAGACTTGAAGGCTTAAAAAAAATGAAAGAGGCCATTGTCTTTTATAGGCAACTCAACTCTCCTCATCTCCCCTCATTTTCCAATGTGGGACAAAAACAAAAGACAGTAGTTTGCTTTTGTCTTTGAAGTGCTCTCTATCTCCCCTTCTTTGCCTTTAAACTACTACTTTATTATTTTATTTTTTTGTATTGATTTCTTTATTTCTTGCTAATTTTTTAAAATAATTATTAATTTATTATTATATTAATTTTATTTAAACGGGTAAACGTGTGATAAACGGTTTGACAAGTCTCACCCGAACACGACCCGTTTATTAAACGTGTTTGGCGTGTCAACCTGTTTATCACCCAAACTCGTTAAGATCTCACCCAAACCCGTTTAATTCGTGTCGGTTAATCGTGTTGTGTCGGATTTTGACAGCCCTAGTTCTACCTAAGATTTGCTTATACCTCTTTGGTGATCACTGTGAATTTGTTTGAAACCATTTTATGTTTGCTCTTAGCGTTTATGTAGTTCATGTTCAAAGTTTATTCACATACGGTAGCTAAGAGATTAGGCTGATAGATTTATAAGTATTGCTTTCATCCGCTTTATTTTGTTAATTGTTGATTGCTAATTGTATAGAACTTCTAAATATTGAGTATTCTCGGGTGCATGAAACGTGAATATTTTTGTTATGGAATTCATATGTTGTTATGGGATTCATTTGCGTAGTTGCTTTAGTTGATAAATGGTGGTATTAGGCAACTTAAATTTCTTTTTAAGTTGGTGCAAAGAAAAATTGTTTTAGAACTATTAAAGTAGCTTTGCGTAGCCCCATCCCCCTGCATCAAACAAACCGTTTTGGTATTCAGATGCATTGTATTATCAATTGAGGCGCTTAAGATTAGTTTTTTTTTTTTTTTTTTGTACAGTTGGTGACGTGAAGTGTTAAGTGTGATGTTGAAGAAGAAAATTAAAATTGATTATGGATTTTGGCACTTTGATGAATAAAGTTGTATTTTTTTTATGCCTCTGTGTGTTTGTTTTGATTATTACATACTTCAGTTATTAATATTTCATAGTTGTAAGCGTTACTTTTTTCATGGTTGTCGTAGTTTAGTTATGAAAATTGTGTATACAGATTAAAGAATTAATATAGGAAATGTATTAACCAATTGATATTTTTTGTACTTTACCTTTCATCAAATTGATATGATTATGTACTATTTTTTGTTTTGGACTGTATTTGCACACACCCGTGTTTATATTGCTGTGATGATTGAATATTTTATGTTAAGGCTGGATTATGACATGATGGTGAGTCCAGTATTTGAATTTGGGTTTTAGTTTGCATATGGCATGATTTGATTATTGATGATACCTAAAATAAACCCTAAACACGAGCTCAGAAAATGAGCCCAGCTCGGGAGGTCAGGTAAGATATGCAGAACTCGTCCAGCCATAGTTGGAGCTTCCCCCAAGCGAAATGATATGGGAAGTGGTGAGGGGACAGCAAGATGACAGCGAACACCTCCGAAGTAATAGTCAAGCTGAAATTAAGGCATAAAACCCTCAACCAACCAAGATCCTCGCTAAAGATTAAAGAGGATCCTACGATATAAGGCAAAGATTTCGGGATAAAGTCCATTAAACCAGCCCTATGGAGATTAGGAAACTCCTCGATTGGGGAAACTAAGGGGGAATGATCCCTTCATTATAGGAGGTAAATTCGGGTTAGAGGTAAGCAAGAGGCTATAAGAGCGGGGTAAGCCTCCATAGAGAGAGGGATAGGCAATAGAGCCAAGAGGAAACCCTAATTTCCTCCACACTACATTGTAACACACCCAACACAATCAATAAGAAAATAGGAGCAAGAGTCTCCATTAAAGAGTGGACTAGCCGAGCTCCCAGGCCGGTGAACCACTGTAATGTCATTGTGTTCATTTCCCTTTCCTCAATTTTCCTAAGCATCTACCAGCATTTTAGCATGAGCCTTGTAGCTCAGACACCACACTTGATTTCATGCACACTCATACCCTTTGCTCATCTTCGGTAGATTAACACCATCAGTTTGACGCCGTCTGTGGGAACGACAGTTCTTATTACAAATATACTGATTTTTCAGTGATTGATGGTCTCTACACGAAACATGAGTAAAAGTCAGATGAATCCCCCAAGGATGCAATATCCACAGGAGGTCACCAGTGGAAGGCAACCGGAAAACCTTCATGATTTCGTCCCCACCGCTGAAGACGACCCACCTACGGTGGATCCCCCCGCTAACAATGAACTTAGACGCCCTCCGTCTGGTCAATCAACGCTTACTTCAACAAAATGAGGAGCTTTTGAAGCTCTTACAAGGTCCTCAACAGACGCAACCAGCCCGGCGAGGCCCGAATGATCTTCCTCTTAGGGAACGGCAATGCCTTGATCCCCTCAGGGAAGCGAACGAAGGAGGGGAAAGCAGTCAAGCACCCCATCAGCTGCCTAGGAGGGGGATTAATGAAGAAGCACAAAGCCAGAACGAAGGGTTGGAGATGAATGATTTCCTTCCTTTCCAGCAGGAGAGAATGGAGCAATATTGAGAGCACCGCTTCAAGGACATACAGCAAGAGCTCAGCCACATGAGAGAGGCAGTGAAGGTCAAAACTCCAGTAACAATGGATGCCCTGGTGCAACAAACTGAATCCCCATTCACTCCCGGGGTACTGCATTTCCCCCTTCCTCCGAAGTTCAGAGTACCTCAGATAGAGGTTTTCGATGGGACAAAAGACCCCGTGGATCACCTCAACACCTACAAAAACCAAATGAAGCTGCACGGGTACCAGGATCCTGTGCGATGTAGGGCCTTCGCCATCACCCTGAAGGGATCAGCCTTAGCATGGTTCAATAGGCTCCCCCCAGCTTCGATATCTTCTTTCAAAGAACTCTCCATTTCCTTTGTGTCTCACCTCATCGGAGCTCGGATCTATAGGAAGCCGAGCTATTATTTATTAAATATAAAACAAATGCCTGATGAGAACCTGCGATCCTATGTACAGAGGTTCAATTCAGAATCTCTGAAGGTAGATATCCCTGACGAAAAGTTTGCCATTACTGCTTTCATTGCAGGATTAGGAGTGTAGTCAAAGGATTTGATGTTCTCTATATCGAAGAACCCTCAAACAAGCATGGCTGAGGTGTTAGCCAAGGCAAAAAAGTACATAAACGGTGAAGAAGCACTCCTTTCCAAGGTGGGGAGTACATCCACACGGAAGGAGAAGGAAAAAGAAGAGAAGAAAAGGGACCGAAGTCCCAGGAAAGAAAAAGGGCGAGAAAGATCTCTAAGGAGGGATAGAGATCACTCCCCAAAGAGAAGAGGAAATGTTAGAGACCGCTTGGGCCCCGTGCAGCCTGAGCTCCAGCCTAGATACGGACCTCAGCGATTCACCCCGCTCACCGCCACTGTGTCCCAAGTTCTATATGAGGTCCAAAACGAAAAATTCTTAAGGTGGCCACCTCGGATAAAGACGGATCCAGCAAAGAGAGACCCCACAAAGTATTGTGACTACCACAGGGATCATGATCACCATACCGAAGACTACATTCAATTAAAGAATGAGATCGAGTTCTTAATTCAACGAGGACAGTTGCGTCGCTTTGTGGCCTATGACAACCAGAATCGAGCTCTTCTACCGTCGCCACCTCAACAGCAAGCGCCTGCACCACATCAGCAGCCTCTAGGTGAGATCAGAGTAATATCTGGAGGATTTGCAGGAGGCGGAGAATCCAGCTCAGCCAGGAAAGCACACCTCTGACGAATCAGAGTCGAAGAAGCTCTCGAAGTGCATACTGTATCCAAAGCACCACGATTAGACACAGCTATCACTTTTTCAGATTATGATTTGGAGGGATGTCAATACCCCCATGATGATCCATTAGTGGTAAGAGCCGTGGTAGCTAACAGAACCGTTCATCGGGTTCTGATTGATAACGGGAGCTCGGCAGACATCATTTTTGCGCCTGCATTCGACAAAATGAACATAGGAAGGGAAAAACTCGAACCTGTAAGTACTCACTTGCTAGGTTTCTCAGGAGAAGGGGTGCTCCCCTTGGGCTCAATCCAACTTGTGCTCACCCTAGGTGATCCGCTTTGCCAAGCCACCACGACCATAAAATTCCTAGTGGTTGATGCACCTTCTGCATACAATATCATGCTTGGAAGGCCTTCCCTTAATTCTATGAGGGCAATCCCATCTGCCTATCACTTGGTCGTCAAATTTCCAACAGAAAATGGAATCGGAGTGGTCCGGGGAGACCAGCGTGTAGCAAGAGAATGCTACATGGCGTCTGTGAAAATGAAAGAGGTTGAGAACATCCAATTGGATGAACTCGACATGAGAGATGGGCTGGAAACCAGACCAATCCCGTCGGAAGAGCTAGAACCTGTACAACTAGATGGAGAGCTCGAGCACCTTGTTTATGTGGGATCCAAGCTGAGCAGAGAGATTAAGGAACTTCTCATCCAGTTTTTAAGGCAAAACATGGAGGTGTTTGCCTGGAAACAAGAAGACATGGAAGGTATCGAATCTTCGGTTATCATGCATAAGCTCAGCGTGAACCCGAGCTGCAAGCCCATCAAACAAAAAAGGAGGAGCTTCGCCCTAGAGCGTCAAAAATCCATTAACGAAGAGGTCAACAAACTTCTACATGCCAGAGTCATCAGGGAGGTGGATTACCCAGTATGGCTAGCTAATGTTGTCCTCGTTAAGAAGACCAATGGCAAATGGCGCCTCTGCATTGACTTCACTGACCTCAACAGGGCCTGCCCCAAGGACAGTTTCCCCTTACCTCGAATAGACTTGATTGTGGATGCCACCGCTGGTCACGAGGTCCTCAGCTTCATGGACGCTTTCTCCGGATATAATCAGATTAGAATGGACCCAATGACCAGGAAAAGACCTCCTTCATAACCGAGCAGGGGACGTACTGCTACCAGGTTATGCCCTTCGGTTTGAAGAATGCTGGAGCCACTTATCAACGCTTGGTGAATAAAATGTTCCAAAAGCAGATCGGAACGACCATGGAAGTATATATTGATGGCATGTTGGTCAAATCGTTGAAAGCAGAGCTCCATATCAAACATTTGGCGGAATCTTTCCAGGTCTTAAAAGAATACAAAATTAAGTTCAATCCCGCCAAGTGTGCCTTTGGAGTCTCTGCTGAAAAGTTTCTGGGCTTCATAGTTAATAACAGAAGAATAGAGGCGAACCCAGAGAAAGTGAAGGCGGTACTGGATATGCAACCTCTGTCCAATACAAGGGATGTGCAACGTCTAACAGGAAGAATAGCTGTCTTAAGCCGCTTTGTGTCCAGATCAAGCGACAAGTGTCAACCTTTCTTTCAACTATTAAAGAAGGCCTTCCAGTGGGATGCCCAATGTGATGAAGCGTTCAGAGCACTGAAGGATTATCTGAGCTCCCCACCTACTTTGGTGAGCCCGGTGGAAGGTGAGGTCCTTACTCTCTATCTAGCTGTGTCAGATTTCTCAACAAGCGTAGCGCTAGTGAGGGATCGCGACAGAGCTCAACAACCAGTATATTACTGTGGCAGAGCTTTGAGGGGGGCAGAGAAGAGATACCCAAAGATGGAGAAGCTCCTTTTAGCCTTAGTCACGACCGCCAGGAGGCTCAGGTCATATTTCCAATCCCACACAATCGAGATCCCAACAGATCAACCAATGAAGCAAGTATTAAGTAAACCAGAGACTTCGGGTAGGCTGGTTAAGTGGGCCATTGAGCTCAGTGAGTTCGATATCAGGTATAAACCGAGAACAGCCATCAAAGGACAAGTGCTGGCTGACTTCATTGCAGAATTCACAGCGGGAACACCCACGGAGGCCACACAGCTGGTACCTGACCTCCCCACGTGGAAACTCTCTGTAGATGGAGCTGCCAACGCCCAGGGTAGCGGAGCTGGCTTAATTTTGACCTCCCCTGATGAAATAGATGTTGAATATGCATTAAGGTTTGGGTTTAAGGCCTCGAACAACGAGGCAGAATATGAGGCTGTCATAGCAGGTTTGAACCTTGCTCACTCGATGGAAGCAGAGAAGAGATACCCAAAGATGGAGAAGCTCCTTTTAGCTTTAGTCACGACCGCCAGGAGGCTCAGGTCATATTTCCAATCCCACACAATCGAGATCCCAACAGATCAACCAATGAAGCAAGTATTAAGTAAACCAGAGACTTCGGGTAGGCTGGTTAAGTGGGCCATTGAGCTCAGTGAGTTCGATATCAGGTATAAACCGAGAACAGCCATCAAAGGACAAGTGCTGGCTGACTTCATTGCAGAATTCACAGCGGGAACACCCACGGAGGCCGCACAGCTGTTACCTGACCTCCCCACGTGGAAACTCTCTATAGATGGAGCTGCCAACGCCCAGGGTAGCGGAGCTGGCTTAATTTTGACCTCCCCTGATGAAATAGATGTTGAATATGCATTAAGGTTTGGGTTTAAGGCCTCGAACAACGAGGCAGAATATGAGGCTGTCATAGCAGGTTTGAACCTTGCTCACTCGATGGAAGCAGAACAGCTGGAGATCTGCAGTGACTCTCTGCTCGTGGTGAAGTAGATAGAGGGATCCTACGAGGCCAAGGGCGAGAAAATGATCCTTTACCTCAGAAAGGTACAGGAGTTGATCAGGAAATTTGTGCAAGTCAAGGTTATACATGTCCCCAGATCAGAGAACGCTCGAGCAGATGCGCTGGCAAGGCTAGCAACTACTTCACAGGAGAATTTAGATAGGTTGATACCAGTGGAGCAGTTCGCAGAGCCATCAGTAGGGGTTGAAGTTTTCCCAGCCCTTTCCCCACCTGTTTGGATGGACTCAATTAGGGAATATCTTCAGAACGGAACTTTGCCAGCAGACCCCAAGGAGGCTGCAAAGATAAGGGTAAGGTCAGCCAGGCTTTCTATTGTACAAGGAAACTTATACAAGCGAGGATTCTCGATGTCTCTCCTCAGGTGTGTGGGAGATGAGGACGCCGATTACATTCTTAGGGAGGTCCATGAAGGAATTTGCTGTAACCATATCGGAGCTCGAACACTGGCGGGAAAAGCCTTGAGGCAGGGATATTACTGGCCCACCATGCTGAAGGATGCCACCGACCTGGTTAAGAAGTGTAAGGCGTGTCAGATACATGCCAACATCTTTCACTGCCCACCAGAATTCCTAACCTCGGTGGTAAGCCCTTGGCCCTTTCAGCAATGAGGATTGGACATTCTTGGCCCTCTCCCCACCAGCATAGGGCAGTGTAAATTCGCCATAATTGGAGTGGATTATTTCATTAAATGGGCGGAGATGGAGCCTCTGGCCACAATCACAGAGCAAAAGGTTCAGAATTTCACTTGAAAGTCTATAGTCTGCAGATTTGGGGTACCTAGAGCAATCGTCTCTAATAATGAGAAACAATTTGACAACCCGAAGTTCAAGAAGTTTTGTGCAGAGCTGGGGATAAAGAATTATTTCTCGGCCCCAGCCCATCCACAATCAAATGGACAAGCAGATGTGACAACCAGGACAATTAAAACAGCTTTGAAGACCAAGCTCGAGTCTTTGAAGGGAAAATGGGTTGAGTATATCTCAGAAGTGTTGTGGGCATACAGAATAACCCCTAGGACAGCAACTCAGGAAACACCGTTTGCTTTGGCTTTTGGAACTGAAGCAGTGTCGCCTGTGGAGATAGGGATACCATCCCCTAGAACCGAGCTCACGGATCCAAATCGTAATGATGAATCCCTCCTGCTGTACCTCGACCTCTTAGACGAAAGTAGAGAGAGAGCTCTGCAGCGCATTCAGAGTTATCAGAGAAAAATCGCAAGATATTACGACAGGAAAGTAAGACACAGAAGTTTCAAGGTTGGAGATTTGGTGCTTATGAGACTTTTGCTTGCAAGAAAGGATCCCACACATGGGAAGCTGGGGCCAAACTGGGAAGGCCCCTACGTCGTTTCGAAAATAGTTAGGCCTGGGAACTATGAGTTACAAACAGAAGAAGGAAAGATCCTACCTCACTCTTGGAATGCCGAGCATCTTAAGAAGTTATTTCAGTAAGTTTTCCTTGTAATAGTGTCATTCTCAATAAAAATAAGCACGCTCTTTGATCCATCCTCATATGGTTTCCAAATATATATATATATATATAATAAATATGTATGAAATGAGCTCTACAGCTCAAGGTAAGCTATTCGGCTTATAAAGAACGGAACGAGCTCTACAGCTCCAGATGAGCTCCTCAGCTCATAAACAAACGATAAGCTTCTAAGCTTATAAAATTTAAGATGAGCTCCTCAGCTCATAAACAAAAGATAAGCTTCTAAGCTTATAAAGTTCAAAATGAGCTGCTCAGCTCATAAAGAAACGATAAGCTTCTAAGCTTACAAAGTTCAAGATGAGCTCCTCAGCTCATAAAGAAACGATAAGCTTCTAAGCTTACAAAGTTCAAGATGAGCTCCTCAGCTCATAAAGAAACGATAAGCTTCTAAGCTTATAAAGTTCAAGATGAGCTCCTCAGATCATAAAGAAACGATAAGCTTCTAAGCTTATAAATTTCAAGATGAGCTCCTCAGCTCATAAAGAAACGATAAGCTTCTAAGCTTATAAAATTCAAGATGAGCCCCTCAGCTCATAAAGAAACGATAAGCTTCTAAGCTTATAAAATTCAAGATGAGCTCCTCAGCTCATAAAGAAACGATTAGCTTCTAAACTTATAAAGTTCAAGATGAGCCCCTCAGCTCATAAAGAAACGATAAGCTTCTAAAGCTTATAGAATCCAGAATGAGCTCCTTAGCTCATCTGATAAGAGATGAGCTCTTCAGCTCATAGAGAGGAAAAACGAGTTCCTTAGCTCATATATGCACATACACGTTCAAAAAAAAAGATCTGATATTCAATGATTCACAGATACAAGCGTTCAAAAAGATGTAAAAGTGAAACGAAATTGGGCATTTTCATTAATCAGAGGGGGAAGGGAATACAAGGAGGTAGAACTCCTAATTCTTCTTAAGATGTGACTTCAGCTCGACAACTTCCTCCTTCAGGCGAGCATTCTCCTCCTTCAGCTCATCCCTTTCTTGTTCAGGCTTGTAGAGCGAGTCGAGAAGCTTCTGACCTGCTGGGGTAAGAAAAACAGTGGCAAGAGAGTCAGGTGAGAAGGAGCCATCCCTCTTACGACTCTTTGAAGTTGCGCCAGTATCCTCCTCATCAGAGTCTTCTTCCTCACCTATGTCCTTCTCGTCAGACTCAGAGGGAGAGGTCCAAGGAGAATCTGGAATGGAGGAAAACTCATATTCAGTAGCCTCAACCCCAAGCAGATAAAGGTTCTCATTCGTCATTAACTCCGAAAAAGTCTTAGGCTCTACAAGCAACAGCTCATCAATATTCATCATCTCTGGCAAATCCAGATCAGGAGAACCTGCACAACAAGAATATAATAAGAATAACTCTTCGTGGAAAAAGTTCAAGAGATCTCAGCTTGAGCATACCAATGCGAGAAAAGCTCTTCCAGGACCGTGGAATCCTAGTATCAGGACAGTGCAGCTCAAGAGACCGCCAAGACTTCCCAGAAGCAAAAAAGAAGCGCTGAGACCACCCTTCAGAATTGGAAGGAAGGTCTAAAACCAAAAGAGGTGAATCAAAATGCCTCCAACGAAAAAAACTGAAGCAGGGAACATCGTCTTCCTCGATCTCGAAGAAGTAAAGGAACTCGGCAACAGAAGGGAATCTACCATTGCCATACAGGCGCCAAAAGAGGAAAAAGCTGACCATAGCAGCCCATCCTCGAGGGGAAAGGCGAGAGGGGCACAGACCATAATGGGCAAGAACTCGCCCAATAGAAGGATGAATGGGAAGGCGAAGTCCCATGTCCATTGCACCCTCAAAAAAGCAAACTTCCCCTCGAGAAAGATAGTTGCAAGGCTCGTCAGGGGTAGGAACTCGCAGAGGCAAGTCAAGATCAGGGAAGAATCGCTTTTTGATGGCTACCAAATCAGAAGGCTCTAGTGTTGAAGGAGATAAGTAGCGACAATGTCACTTTCAATCGATTCTGAAAGAAGTGCGTTCCTTGAACAGAGAAGAAACGGAGGCAGCCATCAAGGATTACTGTGAAAACAGAAAGTAACCACGAAGATTCAAGAAGAGACTCAGAAATATTTTGGCAAAAAAGAAAGAAACAAAGGAGATATCAGGAGCCTTGAGGAAAATCGTAAGCTTTTAGGAAACCAAGAACCACACGGAAGGCAGAGTCGGCGGTCATTTTGGTTTCCTAATTAATAAAGGTAGTTACGGTTTTAGAAAACAGTTGGGTAAATGCGGGAAGGTGAGTCAGCACAAGGTAACCCCTCCCAATACATTCAATACAATTGGAAATAAGTCTGACCCCACTTAAACAGTATTTTCCTCATACTTCTTTGAGTTGAGCTCAGCTCGGTTGGCAGCCTGGCATCTCCATAGCAAGTTTTTGAGACCTCCAGTTCCAAGAACCATGCTCACATCAGGATGATAAGTTCCTGATAAGTTCCTTAGAACCCGGCAGCTCATAAAGTCCTTAATTTTGCTTTAAGAAGGACTGAAGTACTTCTCAAAGCAATGGGGGAAAGAGGAACATAAAACAAAGGAAAACATAACTATATTTCAAAGCCAGAAGTCAAATGCAACACATCGCAATTCAAAACAAAAGTTCAGAAATTTTCTTTCAAAGTTTGTATTCCAGAACACGAGTTCAAAGTACATGAAAAATAAAACTAGAATCACATGAACACAAGGAGAGCTCTAAGTGTCTAAGGAAGGCATAATTGAAGGACTTTGCAACTCTGCGGATGAGCCCTCAGCAACAGGCAGAAGAGGAGAGCTTCCAGGGGTACCAGCTACACGGGTCTCTGCTCCTATTGATTCCGAATTTTGAGCAAGGGCCTCAATCACAAGGTCAGCTAAGAACGGTGTAGTGGCAGAAACAGTAGAAGTTGCAGCTGGGAGCTCGGGAATTGCAGCAACAGAGCTTGTCCCAGCTGTAAGAGCTTCAGAAGTCTCAGCAGGTGGGATGGACATCTCAACACCTTCTGGGGTAACATCTGGAGGAGCTAAGTTGTCCCCCTCGCCATCTGTATCATTCTCCTCTAGCTCCTCCTCGGTAGGAATAGTCAAGTTGAAATCAAGGTCTGGATAAGTCTTTGTAGCTCGGCGTTTGATGGAAAGCCATCCAGTGGCCCACTGGGTGGTGACATCATCCCTCAACTCAGCAATAACATCGTCCTTCGCCTTGACAAGGGTCTTCTGTGCCTTGAGATCGGTGCAGAGTGCAGCATTTGCCTCAGTCACAGCGAGATAGTCCTTCTTTATGCTCTGCAAAGAGCTCTGGGCTTCAAAGGCTTCCTGGCTGGCCTTAGCCTAGGCCTCGGATTTGAGTTTCAGCTTTTCCCTGGCTATTCTCAGCTCATCCCTGGTTTTCCTCTCTCTCTCCTAAGCAGCATCTTTGGCCGTTTGTAAGTCCTGAAGGGAAGATGACTGTTTTTCCAACTCCTCCTTGAAGCTTGCCACCTGAGCTCGGAGGTCGTCATTGTCGAAGATGAGTTCAACAACCTTAAACTCGTATGCTTTTAAAGCTTTGACAGAGCTCTCAGAGGATTGGATCCTATTCACCAAACCTTTGACGTGGAGAGCCAACTGAGGATAGGAGAGAAAGCAAGAAAAGATAAGTTTAAGGTTACGACACAAAAAAAAAATGAATGTATAAGGATGCTAGAGCTTACAACAGTTGTTCCCTGAAGAACTGAGCTGATGGTCTCCTCAAGAGGCATGGAAGAAGTCTTTTGAACGTCAAAATCAGTAAGGACAGAAGAAATAGCCCCAGCAGCAAGATCACTGTTCTCGAAAAAGGAGTCCTTACTCTCCTCCACCTTGGGGCGCTTTGCTTCAACAGACCCAGATTTCTCCGGTAAAGATTCAATGATCTTCCCTGAAAGGCTATTGGAGAAATTACCAGGTTGAAGGCTAGGGACCAACCTCAAAGCTTCCCTGACCTCGGTTGAGGAGGGAGAAGCCTCGCCTGGCTCATTAGTTCGGCTTGAGGTGGGTTGGGCCCCTGATGGCAGGCAGGCTTCCACAGCTGGTGGGGTGTTCAACGTTTGGACTTGCTTTGATGAGGTCGAGGTTGGAGAAGAAGAGGGCACCCCCAATTTTTGAACCTTAGCCCGAGTAACAGGGCTACTTCCAGAGCCGACCATAGCTTTCCGTTTGCCACTTTTCCCACTTCTCGATAAGTGGTCGATCTTGGCCTGGAGTTCCTCAGAGGTGGGCTTCATTACGGAAGAGCCTGGAAGGTCTAAGCCAAAATTACGTATATATGAGGAAATAGGAAGAGAGGCAGCACAACTTATTAGAAAAAGGAATTACCTGCTACTTCTTTAGGTCTGACAACAGAAATAGGAGGTGGGGCTTCTACCTCTATCCCAGGAGCACTAAATCATCTCTCAACCAGAACATAGGGTTGGATAAGCTCAGAATACCTTCGCGGGTCACACTTGACCAACTTCAACTTTACTTCCTCGTCCTCAGCACTGAGCTTAGGTCGGGTACCTAGACACAACGCAAGCAGAGCAGAGTCAGAAACTTATGATTCTCAAAGCAAAACTCAGCCAACTCGAGCAAGGACTCACGCAAGTTCTCTGGAAAAGTCCAGGCTTTAGGGATACCAAGAGTATCCGTTCTATCAGCAGGATTATATTCCCAATTGGTACCCCCAACGAAGAAGAAACGTTTTTTCCAGTGCTTATGGGAGGATGAAATATGAGAGATGATCTGCCTAGCGTTGGTTCGCTTGGAGATATACAAGAAGCCCTCAGAAGAGGTCAGCTTGACGTTAAAAAAATCCAAAAGCAGGGAAATGCTGGGAACCCTGAGCTTGTGGTCCTTAAAGAAGACCAAAAGACCCACCAGAACCCCCCAGAAGTTAGGGGAAAGCTGAGAGGGACAAACATTGAAATATTGCATAACGTTCTTGATGAATGGGTGCAGAGGAAAGCGAAGGTCATTCTCGAATGCGATCTCAAAGAAGCAGACCCTCTTATGAACTTTGGCAACGTAAAGGGTGGAGCTGTCTGGACACCAGGGCTAGACACCAGCAAGAAACCCATAGCTGGCAGTGAAAATCTTCATAAAGGAATGGTGGACCTTGCTAGGGCCCACAAGCTCGGCATGATCTAAGGCAGCTCCTAGGTATGATGTACTACCAGAAACCCCAACCCCACTGACTTTGCCCTTGCCTTTGTCAGAGTTGGGGGGCATAGGAGAAGACGATGAGGGAAGCTCCTCGGTATTGACTCCGGACTCAACAGCATCAACACCAGGGAAATTATCGATTTCATCACCCACTTCCCCTAATTCGGTCTCTTCCTCGGCAGACCTACCTTCCAGGAGAGAAACAGAGGAACGAGTAGCTCCAAAAGAGGCATACATGTTTGGGCAGGAAAAAGGAAGATCAAAGGAACGATAGAGAGGGGGAACACCAGTCAAACACTCTCTAATAACCCTAGGGTCAGCACAATAGCTTCCAACAGCGAGTATGTGCACAATAGAACCCCAATCCACAAAATGGGGAAGAGGAGACAAGCAACAATCATAGGACCAGAAGTAAAAGAACCTATAAGCCCAGAAACGCAACAACCACCTCGAACTCAAAGGATCCAGAACGAGAAAAGATGAAAAGCGAACAGGAAAAACGTACCTAGCTAGGAAAGAGAAACGAGCAACAATCCAGAGCAAAATTGAAGGAAGAAAGCACCGCAGATCCACAAGTCGAACACAAAGACTCGATTTTGGGCGAGAATAAAAAAACTTCAAGCTGAAAAATCAGAAATCGAAAGGAAAGAAGTTGAACAGTGGGAAGAGGCGGTTCAAATAGCCGTTTGGGTATTTAAAGCTTGAGAGACGTGGGTTGAAATGTGCGCGGGAATCGAGGAAAGCCATGATTGCTACAAACCGTCAAAGGGCTTCAGTCACGTGCAAGTCAGGGTCAGCCACGCACAGATGTAGCTCGGTTTAAAAACAGCTCAGCCCTTGCCCAAGCTCGCTTGAGGCAGGGGCTGGGGGGCAACTGATGATACCTAAAATAAACCCTAAACACGAGCTCAAAAAATGAGCCCAGCTCGGGAGGTCAGGTAAGATATGCAGAGCTCATCCAGCCATAGTCAGAGCTCGTCCAGCCATAGTTGGAGCTCCCCCGAAACGAAATGATATGGGAAGTGGTGAGGGGACAGCAAGATGACAGCGAACACCTCCGAAGTAATAGCCAAGCTGAAATTAAGGCATAAAACCCTCAACCAACCAAGATCCTCGCTAAAGATTAAGGAGGATCCTACAATATAAGGCAAAGATTTCGGGATAAAGTCCATTAAACCAGCCCTATGGAGATTAGGAAACTCCTCGATTGGGGAAACTAAGGGGGAATGATCCCTTCATTATAGGAGATAAATTCGGGTTAGAGGTAAGTAAGAGGCTATAAGAGCGGGGTAAGCCTCCATAGAGAGGGGGATAGGCAATAGAGCCAAGAGGAACCCTAATTTCCTCCACACTACATTGTAACACACCCAACACAATCAATAAGAAAATAGGAGCAAGAGTCTCCATTAAAGAGTGGACTAGCCGAGCTCCCAGGCCGGTGAACCACTGTAATGTCATTGTGTTCATTTCCCTTTCCTCAATTGTCCTAAGCATCTACCAGCATTTTAGCATGAGCCTTGTAGCTCAGACACCACACTTGATTTCATGCACACCCATACCCTTTGCTCATCTTCGGTAGATTAACACCATCAATTATGATTATGAAATATATAAGTTTTGTAAACAGGTTGATATATTTGTGGCATCATATTTTTAGAGGATACTCTGCCGAAAAATTGAAAGTTTCTTACACAGTATCCACATTTTGATAGAGTATCCATATTTTGACCTTTTTTATTTCACTAAAATCATGACATTAAAAATGACCAAACGATTTTCAGCTTAATGCATGTTTATATTCATTGTTTGATTATTTCGAGTTTAAAAACTTTGTACAGTGCCTTCAGACACGTGATATAGGGTGTGTCCAAGTTCAGTGTTTGATTATTTCGCGTTCAAATTCAATGTTCGATTTTTTTAGTTGCACCGTGCCTTCTAGCAAAGGGTTATTCCTAGTAGATAAATATGATAGAAAAATAATTTTAATGTCAGTACAATTCTCAAGTTAGGAATTGTTATATTTAAAATCATTGAAACTAACAATTATAGGCAGTATTTATGATATGGGTAATTAGGTAATACAAAAAAAAAGAATTTTAAATGTGCACTTAATGACAATAATTTAATAAAAAAGAGGATTTAATGAAGCATAAGTCTGTCTGTGATACTTAAAGTCAAATAAATTGTAAAAAAATACCCACAACCAAATATCGGTAAGAGGAATAAAGTGGGCCCAACGTTATCTTTCCCGATCCTTCTTTACCTATTCCTAAGGGGCTTAGGGAGGCCGATACCTCCCTAGGAACTTAATAAGATAAAAATACACTTTTTAAAATAATTAAGATAGAAGTACATCTGCTAAAAAAAAGTCATAAAAGCCATTTTACCCCTACCATAAATAGTGCATACTTAATTGACAACTTTTATATTTCCAATATCTAAATATTAGAATGTGAGACTTTCAAGATTCATTTTGATATTTGTGTATCATTTGAATTTTGAAATATCATAAATATATATATATATACACACACACATACACACGTGTATGTGTGTGTGTATACACACACACACACACACACACACACACACACACACACATATATATATATATATATATATATATATATAATAATATTAAACAGTAACACGCTCAACAAAAAATAGTAACATTAAACAATAACACGTTCAACAAAAAAATAGTAAAATCAAATAGTAACATCAAATATTAAATTTTTAATTAAGTTTTTTATTGAGCATGTTACTGTTTGATGTTACTATTTTTTAAGTTTTTTATTGAACGTGTTACTGTTTGATGTTACTATTTTTTTGTTGAGCGTGTTACTGTTTGATGTTACTATATATATATACTAGTTATTGCTCGTACCTGAAGGCACTATTTAAAGAAAAAAATTGCACTTGAAAATAATGTATAACATAAAATACCAATCAATATAGACTTACTATTCAGAAAAAACAATTGGTAAAATATAATCTAAAAACATGACTCTTAGACAATATCAATCTCATACAAAATTTATATAATCGAAGTAGTAAATAATACAAATCTTTAATTTAAAAAAAAAATTTGTCCCACACCAGAGTACTTTATAATACAAACCTCTCTAAAATGCCTTTACAATTTGAATGGACGGAAAGGAGCTCCTTGTTGTCTTTATTTGTTCATTGTTGGGGCTAGAGAAAATCCCCAATTCTGAGGAGAATTTACAAAACTCCATTTTCCATCGAGAATTGAATAGAGTGACGAAAATATTTTTTGACACCTTAGGAAATTGGAATAAGCATGATTTATTTGCTCATTATCTAATACCCAATACTCCCCAAACTCAAGCCATTATATTTCATTCTCTTTGTATTAAAAAACTAAAATTTCATATTGCTTGCATCAATCCAAAAATTAAAGTTACATAACACAAAAAAAAAAAAAATCATTCACTCACTCGATGAAAGCACATATGAAAAAAAAATACAATCCAAAAAACAAATATTCAAATACCAAAGAAAACAAATTAGTTATAATGATCAAATTAATTTTTTGCACTGAACACCAAACTGTCCAAGGGAAAGTGAGCACCATGATCAGAATAGTTACCACGAACAACTATGAAATTTTACATTTATCGTCTATGCGACTTCAATAAACAAAAAGAACACAAAAGGTAGTGCATGGGATTTCGATTAACAAAGAGACCACAAAATGATTCTTAATACCATAGAAAAAGTACACATGAATGCAGTTTCAATTAGTTAACACTAAATCATAACAAAATGGGATGATATTCATAATCTACACATGATTCATTCATAATCAACTATGCAGGTAGACCAATGATCACGCGAATGAGATATCAAAATTTGATATTTTAAGTAATCCTAGTGCTTATATTTATTGCATATTATAATCCATGGCTATTTTGAAAAATTATTTACAAACATAACTTCAATTGTGATTGTCAAACCAATGCAATCCTATCTTATAAAAAGGACAAATCCAACTTGCAGAAATCTCACCCAAATAGGACCTTTAAGCAGCAAAAAATACTCACGTCCAAAATAAAATCTTTCCATTGATACATAACAAATGCACTGCAGAATATCATACAGTAGGAGAAAAGAGCAATACCTTCCAGTGTATTGGTTTAAATGATACCATCCACGACTTCAACCTACTTTTCTAATTCAAACACAAATGATTTGACTCAGATCAAATCCCAAAGAACTTAGCACAACCCAAGCCATGGTAAAATAGATTTTATTGACTTCAACACAAGAAGGTTGTTACGTTTACCCAAAGAAAAAAAAAGAGTTTGCCACACAAATACATATCTAGACATTTCTATGACCAAAAATTCAAACCTTTTCACAATTTAAAAAAGGGCATCAAATTCAGTTTTCAATACGCCAATGCCCCGTCACACTTAAAAAAAGAACAATCTTTCATGTTCAAATTTATAATTCTAATAATGGTATACCATCATAACACGCTCAGATAACCATTAGAAAGAGTTAGTCTCGGACAAAGCATCAACTCATATGTCTTTGATTTAACTCTCAATGGTGTCCCTCGAATTGTAGAAATGTCTAGATAAAAAATATATGGTTGGATAGTCTTCCTCACAATACAAAATTAAATTTGATCTCCAATGAAGTGACGTTAAGTGAACTAAGCAAAAAATTAAACAAAAAAATAAAACTTCATTTTCTTACTAAATTAGAGTAAACAACTTATTGCTTCGTCTATAAACTGTACTCTATCAATAATCAAACCACATCTAAGAATTCAAACACAATTGTAATTTTTCACTTTGTTATTGCATCACATCCAAGCCAATTATGCACCAACTCAAATAAAATTCATCTTACAACTCAAAAAAAACCTATGTTTACAAAAAAATCAATAACCCAAACCCAAATATTACATGTGATAGTAATAACCAAACGAATTAAACAGAAAGGGGGTAAAATAAATTATACATTACCACAAATGATAAACCAAAATTCTCTGGGCTTCTCCCTTCCATGTACAATGAGTTGCATCCAAATCGGCTCTAGAAATAAGGAATTGTTTTCAAATAATTCAAAGCTTCCAACTACTTACAGGAAAAACAAAGTAATTAAGAAACAAAATCACCACAACACTGGGAATAAATAAATTTTTATCAATGAATATGCATACAAATCTAGAATAAAAATATATAGATAGCTCGATTTAAGCTCTTGAATATTTCTAAACCCAAACCTTGACTTCACCTCTAGTCATGGAAGGTCAGACGAAGTTATTGGCATGGTCTTCAGCACCTCTCATTGCTAATCCCTTCGCCAAAGTCCCGCTCTCATATTAAAAGACAAACCAATTACACAAACTCATACAAATGTGACTGAATGTGCTATAAAAATTGGAATATGACATGATCATTTATTTAAAAAAACAATAAAAAAGGAATGGAAATTTCAGACTTCAAAGACAAATCTTTACACTAAATCAGTTGATCACGTCAATTTGAGTTGCTTTCATTCGAGCAGTATACAAACAGTTTGTCACCAATTCAATAATCACACAAATTCAATAATTTACTATATAATCTAAATAAACCCATAACTTATGAGTACAGGATTTACCAAAAAGACAAACCAATTACACAAACTCATACAAATGTGACTGAATGTGCTATAAAAATTGGAATATGACATGATCATTTATTTAAAAAAACAATAAAAAAGGAATGGAAATTTCAGACTTCAAAGACAAATCTTTACACTAAATCAGTTGATCACGTCAATTTGAGTTGCTTTCATTCGAGCAGTATACAAACAGTTTGTCACCAATTCAATAATCACACAAATTCAATAATTTACTATATAATCTAAATAAACCCATAACTTATGAGTACAGGATTTACCAATACAAATAAAAAAAAAATAGAAAATATGTTCAGAGCGTGGGGTGATGTGGCATGGCAGTAAACTTCTTACGATCTAAAAAACTAATGAATTCAATCAATAAAACCCACAGATAATAAAAATATGCATAAGCAAATAACTTCTTAGTGCATTGGTGAAAAGTATAGTAAGCATAAACATCCTAATTCTCATAAATAGATCAATTGATAAAACATTAAAAAAAATAAAACTTACAATAAATAATAAAGAGAACCACAAAGAAATAATAACTAAAAAATCCACCGACATCAAATAACAAACCTACAAAGAGAAAGGAGCATCACTGGTTGGTGGTGTGAACTAGTGTGGTATGGGCTGGAGCAGTGGGATTTTGGGGATGGCAAGAGGGTGAGACCAAGAAAGAGACGACTCTCTGTTACCACCTAGATCACCACTCATTCCTCCTCTTGCTATCCTCAAGAGAAAACAGGAAACCATTGATTTTAGTTACAACAAAACAAACTAAAACAAAATTTTACCTAAAAGGCTTCTTGTTGCTTCATTTTTTTCAAGAAAGATAAAAAAAACTCATCTCAGTTTGGTCAAACACATGATTTAAGGTCACTTTCTGTAAAAAATTATTTTCTGAAAAATTGTACCAACCAAAAACTTCAATCTAACAATTGTGTGCTTAGAAACATAGTAAATCAAAATGGATATTTTAGAGAAAGTGAAGGTATATAGCAAAGAATAATTCCTGCCCAGAAATGTGGAACCCCACATAACGAAATATAAAGAATCAAACCAGCACTCCATATATCAACTTTTGACTCATAGTTCCACTTCAAAAGCTCTGTTGCCACATAGTACGGTGTACCCAAATCCCTAAAAAAGCCAAGAAATCGGAATCAAAATTAGCAAACTCCCATCACCAATCTCAAGTCTCACAAAGTAATTCAATCAACTACAAAAAAGAAAAAATCATCATCATCAAATTCAATAAACACCCGAATGAGTACATGTCAAAAAATAATGTAATCTATAAAATAATCCAAACCAAACAAAGTTACACAAACAAAACGCAAAATACATACACAAAGTAATTTGAAATTTGTATGCAAGTATGTGGTTCGGAGATGCTGCGATCTTGGAGTGGTTTCGATGAGGCTGGTTTAGCGGTGTTTTAGGGGTTTGGTGGTGGGGATCGTTTGAGGGTTTGGGGGTTTCAGTGTGGGAGTTGTGGTCGGAGATGCTGTGATCTTGGAGTGATTTTGGTGGGGCTGGTTTGGCGGTGGTTTGGGGTTAGTGGTGGGGTGGTTTGGGGGGTTTCGATGGGGCTCGATGTGAGGTGGTTAGGGGACATGATTTTGTGGGGCTGGTTTGGCGGTGTTTTGGGGGTTTAATGGTGGGGGTGGTTTGGGGGGTTTCAACGGGGCTCGACGTGAGGTGGTTGTCGTGGAGGTGGGTGGGGGCTAAGAAGCATAGAGAGGGGGAGGGGGAGGAAGGAAGGGAAAGATAAACAGAGAGGTGGGGGAAGGAGAGAGAGAGAGAGGGGAGGGAGGGAGGGATACGAAGAGAACCTCGGTGCTGACTCCGGTGGCTATCTGGTGGCTGGTCTTTGGTAGCTCCAGCTTGCATAGAGAGAAGAGAGAAGAGATATGAGAAAAGAGAGGGACAGGAGAGAATAGGGCAACACGGGAATGAGAGATGAGAAAGATATGGGAGAAGATTTAACAGATAGACTAATAGACCGGAAGAGATGTATTTTAGGCCGAGAGAGAGACTTCAGAGTTTTAGAATTAGAGGTCTCTCAAAATTGTCGGGCGGGAAAATATTTTTGAAAAGGAGGAGTCTCTGCCGCTGGATCAATAATTCTCAAACGATCTGAGCCGCGAAAAGCTCAAGACAAAGAAATCTAGCTACTTTATTATATAGATGTGTGTCTGTATACACACACACACACACACACAAACATACACACACACACACATATATATATATATATGAAATTTCAAAATTCAAATGATACACAAATATCAAAAGAAATCTTGAAAGTCTCACATTCTAATATTTAGATATTGGAAATATAAAAATTGTCAATTAGGTATGCACTATTTATGGTAGGAGTAATTATGAAATACATTTTAAAAAGAATTTAAAAATATTTTAAAATGTGTATTTATTGACAACTATTTGATGAAAAAAAGGACTTAAAAGGAAGATAAGTTTAGAGGTGGTACTTAAAGCCAAATAAGTTATGAAAAAGATACTCACATCCCATTATCTTTATTCCTAAAGCAGTGATCCAATAAAATCAATATTTTGTTCAGTTATTTAATTTAATTTGTACAATACACTTGTAATCACAATCCCACTTTTGCATCATGAAAAAAAAAATTAATTTCCAACACAAAAACAATACACGTATCGATACAACTTGATGGTGTTATTTCACGAGAATGAGCAGTGAATTTGGGTTCAATTGCATGGGATGGATCTGAGCTCCGATGCTCGTAAATTGGTGGATGAATGTTCTAATTATTTAAGGTGTAGTGTGTGCAATATAGTAGAAATATAGTGGTTCACCGGCTGATGAGCTCGGCTAGTCCACTCTCTAATGGAGGCTCTTGCTCCTTTCTCTTTATTGATTATTCCGGAATGTTTACAGAGAGTTTTTTATGTCACTAGGGCTTTCCCTCCTGGTTGGGGTGATGTACAGTACTTATATTGCTACTCCTAACCCTAAGAGATCTCTACCGAGATCCTTACCCTTCGTTCATGGGATCCCCCTTAATTCTGGGAGGGGATCTTGGTCGATTGAGAGTTTTACGCCTGGGATGTTGCTTGGCTAATGTTTTGGGAGTGCCAGCTGTTATCCAGCTGCTTTCGTATCATTTCGGCTACTATTCCGCTTGTGTAGAGCTCGAGCTCTGGTCCTTTGAGCTCTGGAGCTTCGAACCGATCTCCGGACCTGATCTCCTGGGCTGAGCTCCTACTTAGGATTAATTTTGAGTACCATCAGTTGCCCCCCAGCCCTTAGCCCAAGTGATCTTGGGTAGGGGCTGAGCTGAGGTCCAGTTATAGCTGACCTTCAGTTATCGACCTCGGTTCTTGTGCGAACACGTTCTTGACGGTTACGGGTAATCATTTTCTTTCCTCGTTTCCCGCGCACGTTCTCTGCTCGGTGCAGTCGGCTTTAAATGCCTTTGAATTGACACTAATGGCCATTTTTCCCTCTTGAACCTTCGAACCTTCCATCTTCCTCCTTCCTCGCAGATTCAGACTCCTCTCCAATCCTTTGGCGAATTTAGGGTTTTGCTGAAACTCCCTTTCCTTCGAATTGGTGTGTGTGGCTTGCTCCTTCCTAAATTCGGCTCTGCTGTTCGTTCTCGGCTAGGTACGTTCTTGGCTCCCTATCTGTTATTTCCGTTCTGGATCCCTCGAGTCTAAGGTGGTTTCTTCATTTTTGGACTTTTCGGTTCTGTTATTTTAGGAACAGAGGTTTTTCCCTGATTCATCTTTCCCACTTTTTGGACCCCTATTCCACCGCTAGAATCTTTATCATTGCTCACAGTTGTGTCAACCCCAAAGTTCTCAAGGAGTATTTTTCTGAAATTCCCCCCTCTACAAGTCTTTCAAGTTTCCCTTTTCCTGCTCAACTATGTCGACTCATCTTTGGGTATCTCTCCTCTGCCCCCCTCAGAGCTCTGCTACAGTATATATACTGGTTGCTGAGCTCTGTCGCGGTCCCTTACTAGCGCTGCGCTTGTTGAGAAACCTAACACAGCTAGATAGATAGTAAGGACCTCACCTTCCACCGGGCTCACCAAAGTAGGTGGGGAGCTCAGATAATTTTTCAGTGCTCTGAACGCTTCATCACACTGGGTATCCCACTGGAAGGCCTTCTTTAAGACTTGAAAGAAAGGTTGACACTTGTCGCTTGATCTGGACACGAAGCGGCTTAAGGCAGTTATTCTACCTGTTAGGCGCTGCACCTCCCTTGTATTGGACGGAGGTTGCATGTTCAGTACTGCCTTCACCTTCTCCGGGTTCGCCTCTATTCCTCTGCTATTAACTATGAAGCCCAGAAACTTTCTAGCAGAGACTCCAAAAGCACACTTGGCGAGATTGAGCTTCATTTTGTACTCCTTCAGGACCTGGAAAGATTCCGCCAAATGTTTGATATGGAGCTCTGCTTTCAATGATGTAACTAACATATCATCAATGTAAACTTCCATGGTCGTTCTGATCTGCTTTTGGAACATTTTATTCACTAGGCGTTGATAGGTGGCTCCAGCATTCTTCAAACCGAAGGGTATAACCTGGTAGCAGTACGTCCCTTGCTCGGTTATGAAGGATGTCTTCTCCTGGTCATTAGGGTCCATTCTAATCTGATTATATCCAGAAAAAGCGTCCATGAAGCTGAGGAGCTCATGCCCGGCGGTGGCATCCACAATCAAGTCTATCCGAGGTAAGGGGAAACTGTCCTTGGGGCAAGCCCGATTGAGGTCAGTAAAGTCGATGCAAAGACGCCACTTGTCGTTGGTCTTCTTAACGAGAACAACATTAGCTAGCCACACAGGGTAATCCACCTCCCTAATGGCTCTGGCATGGAGAAGTTTGTTGACCTCTTCATTAATGGCTTTTTGACGCTCTGGGGCGAAACTCCTCCTCTTTTGTTTGATGGGTTTGCAGCTCGGATTCACGCTGAGCCTATGCGTGATAACTGAGGGCTCGATTCCCTCCATATCTTCTTGTTTCCAGGCAAACACCTCCATGTTTTGCCTCAAAAACTGGATGAGAAGTTCCTTAATCTCTCTGCTCAGCTTGGATCCTACATAAACAAGGTGCTCGGGCTCTTCATCTAGCTGTATAGGTTCTAGCTCTTCCGACGGGATTGGTCTGGTTTTCAGCTCATCTCTCATGTCGAGTTCATCCAATTGGATGTTCTCAACCTCCTTTATTTTCACAGACGCCATGTAGCATTCTCTTGCTACACGCTGGTCTCCCCGGACCACTCCGATTCCATTTTCTGTTAGAAATTTGAGGACCAAGTGATAGGCAGATGGGATTTCCCTCATAGAATTAAGGGAAAGCCTTCCAGGCAGGATGTTGTATGCATAAGGTGCATCAACCACAAGGAATTTTACGGTTGTAGTGGCTTGGCAAAGCGGGTCACCTAGGGTGAGTACAAGTTGGATTGAGCCCAGGGGAAGCACCCTTTCTCCTGAGAAACCTAGCAAGTGAGTACTTACAGGTTCGAGTTTTTCCCTTCCTATGTCCATTTTGTCGAATGCAGGCGCAAAAATGATGTCTGCTGAGCTCCCGTTATCGATCAGAACTCGATGAACGGTTCTGTTAGCTACCACGGCTCTTACCACCAATGGATCATCATGGGGGTATTGACATCCCTCCAAATCATAATCTAAAAAAGTGATAGTTGTGTCTAAGCGTGGTGCTTTGGATACAGTATGTACTTCGAGAGCTTCTTTGGCTCTGATTCGTCGGAGGTGAGCTTTCCTGGCTGAGCTGGATTCTCCGCCTCCCGCAAATCCTCCAGATATTACTCTGATCTCACCTAGAGGCTGCTGATGTGGTGCAGGTGCTTGCCGTTGAGGTGGCGGCGGTAGAAGAGCTCGATTCTGGTTGTCATGGGCCACAAAGCGACGTAACTGTCCTCGTTGGATTAAGAACTCGATCTCCTTTTTTAACTGGATGCAGTCATCGGTATGGTGACCATGATCCCTGTGTAGTCACAATACTTTGTGGGGTCTCTCTTTGCTGGATCCGCCTTCATCCGAGGTGGCCACCTTAGGAACTTCTCGTTTTGGACCTCATACAGAACCTGGGATACAACGGTGGTGAGCGGGGTGAATCGCTGAGGTCCGTATCTAGGCTATAGCTCAGGCTGTAGGGGGCCCAAGCGGTCTCTAACATTTCATCTTCTCTTCGGGGAGCGATCTCTATCCCTCATTGGAGACCTTTCTCGCCCTTTTTCTTTCCTGGGACTTCGGTCCCTCTTCTTCTCTTCTTTTTCCTTCTCCTTTCGTGAGGATGCATTCCCCACCTTGGAAATGAGTGCTTCTTCACCGTTTATGTACTTTTCTGCCTTGGCTAACACCTCAGCCATGCTTGCTTGAGGGTTCTTCGATATAGAGAACATCAAATCCTTTGACTGCACTCCTAATCCTGCAATGAAAGCAGTACTGGCAAACTTTTCGTCCGGGATATCTACCTTCAGAGATTCTGAATTGAATCTCTGTACATAAGATCGCAGGTTCTCATCAGGCCTCTGTTTTATATTTAATAAATGATAGCTCGGCTTCCTGTAGATCTGAGCTCCGATGAAGTGAGACACAAAGGAAATAGAGAGTTCTTTGAAAGAATATATCGAAGTTGGGGGGTAGCCTATTGAATCATGCTAAGGCTGACCTCTTCAGGGTGATGGCGAAGGCCCTACACCGCACAGGATCCTAGTACCCGTGCAGCTCCATTTGGTTTTTGTAGGTGTTGAGGTGATCCACGGGGTCTTTTGTCCCATCGAAAACCTCTATCTGAGGTACTCTGAACTTCGGAGGAAGGGGGAAATGCAGTACCCCGGGAGTGAACGAGGATTCAGTTTGTTGCACCAAGGCATCCATTGTTACTAGAGCTTTGACCTTCACTGCCTCTCTCATGTGGCTGAGCTCTTGTTGGATGTCCTTGAAGCGGTGCTCTCAATATTGCTCCATTCTCTCCTGTTGGAAAGGAAGGAAATCATTTCTCTCTAGCCCTTCGTTTTGGCTTTGTGTTTCTTCATTAACCCCCCTCCTAGGTGGCTGCTGGGGTCCCTGACTACTCTCCTCTCCTTTGTTCGCTTCCTTGAGGGGATCAAGGTATTGTCGTTCCCTGCGAGGAAGGTCATTCTGGCTTTGCTGGGCTGGTTGCGTCTGTTGAGGGCCTCGTAAGAGCTTCATGAGCTCCTCGTTTTGTTGAAGTAAGCGTTGATTGACTAGACGAAGGGCGTCTAGTTCATTGTTGGTGGGAGGATCCACCGTAGGCGGGTCATCATCAGCGGGGGGTACGAAATCATGAAGGTTTTCCGGTTGCCTCCCATTAGTGACCTCTTGTAGATTCTGCACTCTTGGGGGATTCATCTGACTTTTACTCATGTTTCGTGTAGAGACCATCAATCACTGAAAAATCAGTATATTTGTAACAAGAACTGTCGTTCCCACAGACGGCGCCAAACTGATGGTGTTATTTCACGAGAATGAGCAGTGAATTTGGGTTCAATTGCATGGGATGAATCTGAGCTCCGAGGCTCGTAAATTGGTGGATGAATGTTCTAATTATCCGAGGTGTAGTGTGTGCAATATAGTGGTTCACCGGCTGATGAGCTCGGTTAGTCCACTCTCTAATGGAAGCTCTTGCTCCTTTCTCTTTATTGATTATTCCGGAATGTTTACAGAAAGTTTTTTATGTCACTAGGGCTCTCCCTCCTGGTTGGGGTGATGTACAGTACTTATATTGCTACTCCTAACCCTAAGAGATCTCTACCGAGATCATTGCCCTTTGTTCATGGGATCCCCCTTAATTCTGGGAAGGGATCTTGGTCGATTGAGAGTTTTACGCCTGGGATGTTGCTTGACTAATGTTTTGGGAGTGCCAGCTGTTATCCAGCTACTTTCTTATCATTTCGGCTACTATTCTACTTGGGTGGAGCTCGAACTCTGGTCCTCTGAGCTCTGGAGCTTCGAACCGATCTCCGGACCTGATCTCCTGGGCTGAGCTCCTACTTAGGATTAATTTTGAGTACCATCACAACTCAAGCATAAGTCCTTATTTGTTTATTTCTAGAAAATTCGAAGTTGTGTGTTTAAAAATAAAACTTAATTGTTTAAATTGGTTTGAACATTCTTGATCGTTGAATAAAAAAAAAAAATACAAAGTGAAAATGTGGCATGTGAAGGAAAAATGTGAGAGAGGAATATAGTTCAGGGCTGAAAGTGTAATTATTACTTCTGAATTTTCCATTACCTATTCTGGACTCTTCGATTCCAGAAAATGCTCCTTGTGGAGGATGGAGAGAGAGAGAGAGAGAGAGAGAGAGCATACCTATCTACCATGGCAACCCGAAACACCCGAGTGTGGGACGAAGATGAAAATCCAGAGATCACAAACTGTGAGAGAGAGAGAGAGAGAGAGAGAGAGAGATAGCAGATCTGCTCCACTCATACAAGCAGATCTCGTTCAGGCCAAGGCTGATGAGGGGTTCCATATGACACAGCAACATACAGACAATTAACAAAGAAAGGGAGAGAGAGAGAAAAGGAGTCTGGCACTCATTATTATAGGGGTGTTTTAGTAAATTTGAAACTAATCCAGCTGAGAGATTCCACAATTTCAATGGGTTACAGCAATCCGGATCAGAGGGATATTGGAGTGCAAAACTATGGGCCGAGGATTTGAATGACTACGAAAATCTTATCCATTTTTACATTGCCAAAGCTGGGATATGTGGGTCCCAAGACTATTTTAATCCAATCGCTCACTTAATCCCCACTAATTCTGTCAAACAAACACCACCTCAAAGGATTCAGTGCTGGCAGATTGATTCATTTTACAGCCCCTACCCATTGCGACCAGCTCAACCCAGAAAGTAGACCTGAACTCGCGGTTCAGTAGAAACGACGCCGCATTGCTCTCTTGACTTAAAACGCTCTCCTTGTTGTTCCGCGAGAGAGACGACGGAGAGAGAGTTACATTATAGCCACCGGCGACTTCTGTTCGCTGTGCGAGGACACCGCTCATCAAGACCAGAAGAAGCGAACTCTGGAGGCGTTAGAGCGAAGGTTTGCTCAAGCTTCTGCTGAGCTTCGTCTACAGCAGCGGAAGGACAAGAAGAGACCTCACGAAGAAAGAAATAGAGTTGCTCCCAATGTTAATTCTTTATCAACGAACGCACCAGGCACACTCTTCGAATGTCTTGTCCAGAAAAGGTTCGATGTTTCACTGCTGTATGAACTCTGTTTTTGTGTTTGAGAGTTATGAGTTGTCGAGCTAATATTGAGCCTTTTTGAAGTTTTGTTTTGAAATTTGTGAAAGGGTAATTCTAGTTTTAACTGCTAGTTTTTTTGTACATAGTGATTTGATCGGTTGAAGTTTATTTTTATGCATTTTTTTTTGATGAAACAACCAAACAACTACACAACTCCTTAAATATTTTTTTTTTTAATGCATTTTAGCGAAGTACTAAATTAGCTAAGGTGATCTTTACGGTAAAGAAGTATCCAAGGCCCCTTATTGGTGGGTTCCGAAGCCATTGTAGTGACATTGTAAGGGGCAGGCATGAATCCTTTGATTCTCGTGTTAAGTAGGGCTGTATATTTCTGGGGTGTTTAGTAACAATATTCAAGGGAAATGAAGGAAGAGCTGTATGGAAATTTATGTTTGCACCTTAGCCACCATGTTGTAAGTTGTTATTTTCTATATCACTTAAGTTCCAATGTGAACCTCCCCAAACCCCATAGTGCCATGAGCGTCATGAATTGGACTGCCTCTTTTTCTTAAGTTCCAACGTTGCAAGGAAAACAGGCAGATCACTGCTCATATGAATCTGTGCAAAAGTGCTGGAAATAGCAGGTTCGGGTGTGTTTTGGGATCAGGTTATAGTTCTCAGAATCAAAGTATTGTGATTAAAACAGACCTTGTGTACTAGTATGACCCAAGAAGGAAAAATTGCCTGCAATGTAAATGGTATACCCATAAGTTTTTGTCTGTCATATAAATACTTTGTTTATATATAAATATGTGTGTGTGGGTGTGTGATTATGTGTAATTGTAAGTCGGCAATTGTCTGTTTGTAATTCACAGACGTGCAAGTAAATGATCCAACATATATTCAGCTCTCTCATCCTGTGGACGAGAATCTGTTGACAACAAATGACAAGGTAATATATTTCACCCTTGAAGCAGACTTGATTAGTGAGGTACATGATTTCACCACGTGTACTTCCTGTCTATGACTCTATGCCAACATATCTTTGCATCGTGCAGATTTCTAATAGAAGAGGAACCATAGTTGATCAGATTTTGCTTGAGCTTCTGCAAAATGGTGACTCAGCCAAAAAGTACATGCAGGGTTCAAGAAGCATAAAAATTGGCAATTATATCCTTTGTGATAATATTGTACAAAAGAGGAGCACATCTGGTGGTGCCCATATTTGGTCTTTACAGAGCCACTCAAGACGATCTAAAAGGCATATGTTCATGAAGCAACATAAAAGATGCGGATCCTTTAATTTGCCTCAAGAGCTCCATAAGTGAGTGCTATGCTTCTCTACGGAGCATATTGTTGCACATGCTAATTTACAAATTTAATTACTCAACATTTTTATGTTTATGATCTCATAGCTCTTTTTTGCAAGAATCTAAACTCTTTTCCCATATTTACACAGAAATCATCACAATAATATTTTTTCTCCAAATTGGTGCTATTTGGTTCAACAAATTGCAGTCTCTCTCGGCATGCATCCAAGAGTATTGTAGTGGTTTTAGTTCTTTCTTCTTGCTGATCATTCTAGCTCAAAACTTAGTTGCAGGCACTTCATGGCTCCTTGATTAGTACATGTGAGTTATAGGATAGCGGGATAGGCCATAAAATAACTTGATTCAGGACATTCACACTTTCTGCTCTCGTAATTGTTCGTGACCAAGTTATGATTACCAGGCTGGATGGGTAATTTAGTGTAAAACTTTTGTCTGGAGTTTTTGCCAAACTGGCTATCCGTGCACTGGTTGCATGCTTCTAACCTACAAACCTAAGTGGGCAATAGTTTATTGCCTGAAGCAGATTGACATGTCTAATCAGTTACCCTTGAGTACCCTTGACCCTGCAGCAGATGGGTTAGTGCCTGGATGAAAGTTCGTGTGAGAGGCTTGTCTTGTATGGGCAAAATGCTAGTTTACATCCTCTTTGAAGGCCTGATGGTTGGGTGGGTCTAAGGTTATAAACCCTGGATGTAGTTGGTTACTAGGGACCATATGAACTGTTTCCCCCTTTTCTACAGCCATCCAGCATCATAGTTTTCTTCATCTGTATGTGTATCCTTTATCAATCCAGTTCCAGTCAATGACTCAATGCAGACAAATTTTGGGTATACTTTTGCTTTTCTTAGCATTTACTTAGCTTGTCATTTGTAATTGACCAATAGGTGCTGTCCTAGTAAATGACCAAGGATTTTATAATGATATACATTGATAGATCACATTCTTGCACGACTTTATTTTTTTTTCTCTGACTTTTTTCTTTTTACCAGTTTGTTCTGAAAGTTCTTGCTTTGGTTACAGGTTTGAAATTTTCAAGCCAATGCACAAAATGTGGAAAGATTACGTGACAAAACTTCTTAAAAATGTTGGGTGAGACATCTTGAATTCCTGATTATGTTGTAGTTGCAGTTAACCATAGTTGCACTTGATCATGCAGGAAAAATCAGCTAGCACAATGCCTCCACAGTGCAGACCTACATGGTGCAGTTATTTTAGGTTAGATAATTACACTTTCTGTCAGCATTATCTGTCATTAGGATTGCTGACAATCTCTAGCAACTTAAGAAACTCTTTGAAATTTAAAATGGTCTAGATTCGTCCAATCTTTATTGCACGGCCCATTTAAGCACTGGATCGTCTGTATTATTGTGTTAATGTTTAAGGGACTCATGTTTGTAGTTGATTAGAAGGCATGGAAAACCTTCCTTTTGACACATACTCGCAATAGGTCTTGCACTCTGTTTATTATTGATGTATGTTGGTTCATTATTCTCTAATTGATGGCAGTTGCTCAGTGTAAAGTAGCTGCCTTCATCGGAGTGAGTGGTATCCTGATTTGTGAAACTGCAGAGACTTTTGGAATAATTACGCAAGATAACAAATTTCAAGGTAATGCATTCACCAGCGCAATGTTACAGTACAAACATTTTTATATCTAACATATATTTGCACCTTTACTGCATATCTTATTATTTTATTTTCTTTTAATGATTTGTTATTTGCTCGGCTTGCACTCTCCATTTGAGGGGTTGCAATGATGTCTATGCTGGTATTGCATGTTTGGCCTTGTTGATTGGACCTGAACTGGGTTTGAGATACTTTTTGATTTTTTTAGCATTTTCTCATCAAGTTGAAGCCTTTTGAAGGTTCTTGAACTTTTGGCCTCCTGGGTGAAGAGTTATTCTTGTGTTGAAATTTGAAGAATTTATTTGGCCTCCTGGGTAAAGAGTTATTCTATTTTGAAATTTGGAGAATTTCTGAAAGTTTTAGTTTCAAAGTATTGCTGAAACTGAACTTGGGACCTTAGGATTTTAGAATTACATAGTTGAACCAGGAATTTTCCTATGAATTTTGGGTGAGCAAAATTGTTTGTGTCAGTTTCAACCATAAGTTTTCCTTCTTAGCTCAATCTTCAAATTCTTTAGCGGCAATCAAAAACAGTTTATTGTGCACAATATTATATTTCTCATCATATAGCCCACTTTCTTAGAAGGTATTTTTTATTTTGTAATTGAGGAACACTAAGTGTAACTTCATTGATTCAGCCACCCCCGCGTAAAGAGCGTTTCTTAAATTAAAAGGTAAAATGCAATTCCTGATGACCGTGGTCAATAGAAACATTCAAATTATTGACGATAGTGGGGTCACCTAGTTTGTTAAGTTGATGTGTATTAGATATTTAGATTTAATGTGTACTTTGATTAGTAGTTAAAATTAGCAACTTACTATTCCTTTTTAAGGCTAATTATGCTTTGATAGAGTTTCAATGATGATATTTCAGGAGAAAGATTGTACAAGGGCCTAAAGTCAATGGATACCAAACTTTCATGCAACACCCACATGTTCTGGAAGAAAATTGGAGAAGTTTGAAATAAGACATGAACGTTCGAACACCAATCCAAGTTCGAACGTCCTCTTGAATTATTTGAGGATCAGACTACTGAGATGATGTTACATGGCGTGTTGCAGTTATTCCCTAAGAAGAAAAACAAAGAGGTACTTGAGTACCACGTTCGAACGCCAATCCACATTCGAACGTTGGCTTGAATTATTTGAGGACCCCCTGGAAGAGTGCTAGGGCAATGGCATATGGCGTATTGCAGTTACTCTCACAGAAGAACAAAGGCTACTTGAGTAGGAAGTTCAAACTCCATCCAGCATTCGAACGCCCATCAAGGAAGACAGGAGACAACGTTCGAACGCCATCTAACATTCGAACGTTGTCCCCAGATAGGTTGTAGAGTGGTTGATTTTCTATCCGGACCTTGGGGCATTCACTTGGACTTTGAAGACCTTGTACTATTCTTTCACACTTCTTTGCCCCTTCCTACTTGCCGATAAATACTCCCATTGTAGGAGCTTCAAAAGAGACTTGAAATTAGGAGTTAGTCTTAGACTTAGACTTAGACTTACACTTGCACTTAGCTATAGATAGACATACATAGAGGGAGATAGATCATCTTTTGGTTGAGGAGGAAATCCTCCAAAAGTGACTAGCTTTCTTCTACTTTCATTATTAGTTTCATTTGCTTCCATTGTTTGAGCTTCCTTCTTCCCTTAGAGGAGTGAAACTCTTCCACTTTTCTAGAGTTTTACCAAAGCCGTGAAGGGTGGAATGTGATTCACTCATTCTTCGTCGAAGATCGGCTCCTTGTGTAGTGTGTTTTATCTTGTAACTCCTCTACTTAGAGGGATGAGAATCACTCACTTTTCTAGCTTTATCAAAGCCATGAAGAGTGAGTAGTTTCTTACTCACTATTTAGTAAGAGGTGATGGACATGTATAAATCGTTCGGAAGTTATATTTGTGCATTTCGTTTATGCTTAATGTTTTATCTCTTACTTGTTTATTGAATGATTGAATGCATCTAGCAAATCTAAGGTACTTTGCACAACCATGAGTCATTTCTATGACATAGATGACTCTTGGCATAGGAAGACTCATTGGTCCTTTGTAAGTACTCCAGCTAGATTTTCATGACTACTTTTCAATCTTCACCAGTATTGTGTTTCAAATAAGAATGGAATACCAACACAATTGTTGGATGCCTTGTAGAAACACTTGCTTGTTTGTAGACGGGTTGAGTTTAGGCACAGACAATTCTTGTAAATCTTTACAAAAACATTGGAACCATGCTCTTAATTCTTACAATCTATTTTTATCCTCCGATTAACTTTATGTTGATACAGGAGTTAATTGAGTTCCCAAGCATAAGTATAACAACTGGATGATTGACTACATGTCCAGATTCTCGAGTTAAATGGTGACTTTTACATTTGAGATTATATTATATTTTGTCTAGAAAATTCTCTTGGAAAGAATTTTATATTATGTCCAAGAAAATTCATAAGCATCATAACTTTAAATCTCAAGGATTCCAGTCACTTTGGTCTCTGTCACTGCTTACTTCGAAATACCAACATTAGTTCCCTGTGGATTCGACTCTGGACTTAACTGGATTATTGCTGTAACTTGACCGCCTGCACTTGGGTGTACACATTTCGGTTCAAGTCATACTTATCTTTCCAAATTAGCAGAAAAAAACATTATAAGGGGATTAGAATAACTAGCCTTCTCAACCATCATATAAGCGCCTCCCCCCCACAACAAACAAAAAAAAAATCCCCACCAGCAAACACTATGGCGGGGTGGGTTGCTAGCCAAAGTCCAACCACTAAATGTCAACCATTAGGGACTTTAGATATCTTGTTGGTAGTATTGGGATGGTGGTTGTAGACACATCTTGTGACAAAAATGACAACTTTATTTCAGCTACTTGGGGTCAGCTACAAGTGTTTTATCATAATAAATGTTGCTTCAAAGCCATGTTTAGATCATACCATTTTAAAGAACGCAATAAATGTTTCTCGGTTTTGGTCAGTTGCTAAATGAATGACTGTGTAACTTTTTCTTATATCTCTTTCTTTCATTGTGCAAGTACTTCCATGTGTCATTTTTCTGATTGTGTTTGTGATATGACTTACTGCAGTTGTGCCAAAAAAGATTTCTCTGGTTATGCTTCAAGCAGATTGCTGGAACATTACATTGCATGGAGATAAAATGACTTCATGAAATATGGTCCCATATGTCTTTGCTGTTAATTGTGTCTTGGTAAGCTTTATATCTGCCTTGGCTTGTTATAAGGTTCCCACATTAATACTAAACATTTTCATTTTAGTAGTATATCTAGTTAGCATATCATGTTTTTTTTTAGGTAAGTTAGTTAGTATATCATGTTACTTGTTACTTTTACTTAAATATTTTAAATTTTTTGAGGTCAAAATCAATTACCTTGATTAACATCTCATCTTTATGTTAGCAAAGCTTGCAGGCGTTGTAGCAATAAAAATGCGAAACTTTGTTGTAAGATAGTCAAATTGGATGTTCTCTTCAAAGTTTTTTTTGGTTGTTTCGTTAGATTATATATGTGTATCTCAGATACGGCTGAACTATGGCTTCATTGGAACCAAGAGGGACTCTCCTCTAAGTTACCCCATTTCCTCAATTTTCCTCTATGCGGTTCTTGATGCCTGCAATGTCACGTAAAATTAAAATAGCGAGTTGAGTGCCATGTGTCTAACACCCAAATGACCAAAAGTTGGTGGAGATGGCTGTGTTTAGCATATAAACACTGTGGTAGTGAAAGTAACATTTCTATATATAGGGTTCCTGCATTTGAAAAGAAATTGCAAGTAGTCGAGGACTGTAAGTTGCAAGTATCCACTGGCAGCCATTTTCAAAAATTTAGTGGAGAATTTTTTCAACATATGCAGTAATACTGGAGGTGAGAAATTGATTTCTTGTGCTCTATGAAAGGGAAATTTTCTTCTACAAGGTGACTTGCTGTGGCTAGTTTTGGTTGGCTGATGGGCTAGTCTGCCTAGGCACTTACACAGATCTGGTATCCACATCCAGAGAGACCAGTGAGTTGACCAACCAATGTAGGTGATCCTTTGTCATGGGGGCAGTGCTCTGGTACCTTTAAAATGCTTAGGAATATACTTTGGCTGATGTTTTTCAATATTGTAGCTAATAGAACTCCCGGAATTTATATATTTTGTCTTGTAAATATGTGGCCAGTGTAGGTTGCCTTTCAATTGAAACTTTGGATTTGTGACATCTGCTTGTAAAGTAATTTTTTTTTTATTGCCTTAAAGTAGAACATATTTCTTACAAATGTGGTTGACTTATAACATGAAGCGAATTGTGACTTTTTTGTGGAGGTACGTAGGATCTGTATCATTTTAATTTCCACCATGATCTGTATCATTACAATGGCCAGGCATGCATGCTGCCAATTTATTAAATGTGCTGAGGCTTGGTCACTTCTTTCTCATTATTTTAGCAACTTCCACTTTTTGTTTCTTGAAAAAGAAAACATCCAATAATTTCATTCATAGGTTTCCTTCTGAAATCTAAGATTATCTGTAAACAAATGTAGTATGGAAGTTGCAAAAAAGGCTTAATCAGTACATAATCATAATTGTCCAGATAGAGAGAAAACAAGGAAGTTCTAGAAAAATAGGAAAAACTACATGCTTGATTGCCATTTTCTTACCTACATATAATACTCAGGGCGATGAAGGGATGCTATATATGACCACAAAACATGGTAGGATGGCACTAGGATTCAAAACCATAAGTTCTTCCTCAGTTGAAACCACCACTGAATCAAACCCGCCCTGTTCTCCCTCCTTGATCCCACGTTTACCATAATGAGCAACTCGGCCTGCAATCACCCTACAAATTACGATAGCCTGCCTGCTAGAAAATCTGTTGGCAAAGCATTTAGTTGTAACTTTTTCATGTGCCTTCCAACTGTTTGAAGAAAATGATATGGTAGTTAAGCCTTTAGCCAGAACACTAGAACCAAGTACTCTACAAACTCCACAAGCTTTCCTGCTGCATATACTTGAAATCCCATCAAAACCCAATGAGCAAGTAATAACTGCACCATGGAACCTTAGAAGCTCATTCCCATCAACCACCACTCTCTCCACTCTGTGCCGGCCAGTAGAATCCTTAGCATTGGACTTCACTAACTTCCTGTACTCTTCAAACCTATTGAGCATAGCTTCATTGTGATTCACCTTCAACACCTTCTCAACTGTGTGGCCAACTCCATGGCTCCATCCTGATCGAAATATGGTTTCCACGATACCAATTGAGGGTTCTCCTTCGACGAGACTTGTCACTACATTGGAAAGCATGTTGATTTTCATTTTTGGAGGAAGGGGTGGAGACAGCTTGTTTGCATTGGAGTGACTGGAAGTCCTTGAGAGAGAAAAATATGCATGGAAATCTAGTTTCTTTCTAGATTTTGATGATTCTTTTTCCTCAAGTGGATGTGAAGGCTTTGAAGTAGGAGGATTTTCTCTTTCTGGGGAGCTAGAACATGACTTAGGTTTGAAGCACCTAATGGTTGAGCTTGGGTGGAAAACTAGGACTGCTAATGAAGCCGCCATAAGGCATTTTTCTGCCATTGTTATTTTCTTTATAGGTGATGTCACAGAGGTATCATTTATAGTACAAATTCAAAAAAAAAAAAAAAAAATCTTTATTTATTCTTCCAGTGCTAGAAATTAGGGAATTCAAATGTTGGTAAGCTTAATTGATGGGAAATGCTTTTGCATATATGATCAGATTCATATCTTTTAAGATCTCCTGCTATGCCAAAAATGCAGCTTCTGCCCTTTGAGGTCACGTATGGATGGTCTGTCTTTGACCGGACTAGAGAAGGGATCAGATGAAGTGTACGTAAGTTGATCCAAATTACATTTAACCGTTAAACTAAAAAAAAATCACCGAACCCTTCTCATGAGTTGTCAGCCCAGAATGGGCTTTTATGAGGTGCATCTTTTTTTTTTTCTTTTTGTTTCCTCCGGTATGGCTCAAGTACTAGGAGCCTGTTTGGTATATTTTTTGGGAAGGGTTTGGATTGGCTTGTCCAAATCCTTTCAAACCCAAAGATGGGATTCAATATTTAATGTTGTCCATACCCATGTTTGGTATGCGCAGGAATATATGATTATTATGATAATATATTTATATATAAATGATTATTATGTCCCTTAACCAATTTAATCCAAACATGGGTATGGATATATGAGGAGTATAAATGTCATTTAGATGTTAAACCCATTAACCTACATATGAAACCCCCCTCCTCCCCCCCCCCAATGGGTTTCATGACCGGGTCATGACCGGACTAGGTTTCAAACCCTAGGCTAAATGCATAGTTTCTAAACATGGGTTTAAGGAGGTTTATTCCATAACTCATGTTCCAACCCACATACCAGTAGTTCACTTGAGCTGGGTAGCCCTGGCCAAAAATTGGTGTATTAGAGGTTCTTCAACTCATCTGGTTTGTTATTTTCGAAATCTAACTTAGACAGCTTGATAGGATTAGGAGTGCACTAAGAGCAATTACAAATGGAATGATCTATTAATTGGCATTAAAAATGTTTCAATTAAAAGCTAATCTGAGGTTTTTGAGATGAAATGAACCAAAGTTGCATTTTAATTTTTGAATTCTTTAATTTTTCGGTCAAGTTGAAGCACCTCACTATACATCAATATTGCTCGGTATAATTCATCACTACATATTCATCTAGTTATAACCTCTGCAAACTTATCTAGCCTGTTTATTTCTGTGTGCGAGTGTGTGAAAATTCAAATCCTGTTAATAATCCCACAATTTCTGTTGATTAAATAATATTCCCACATTTATTACTACCTCAAGAGTGAAGACGCCCCCATTAGGATAGCTGCCTCTAAATTTCTTCCTAGGTGTAAGGTGTTTATAATAAGAAAGAAAGTGAAGAAAATGTAGTTACTGAACACTTTATCTACTCTTCAGTCAAAAATCTAATATTTGGTTTTTTTTTTAAGGAGAAAAAGAGAGGGGGAAGGGTTTTTTTTTTTTTTTTGGGGGGAGGGGGAGGGGGGGGGGGGGGGGGGGTAAGTAGAGATGTGTATTGAATAAGTAGGAGTAATGCTATTGAGATATAATTTCAGACTTGACTATAATACTGAAAAAAAAAATTTGGTACCATACCTTTATTTACCACATTTGTGATTATTTTTATCATATTTGTGGGTCTTTTTATCATTGTTGTGGGTTCTCAAAAAATAATAAAAATAGTTACCATAATAGTGGTAAAAACATCCACAAATATGGTAAAAATATCTACAAATTTAGAGGTCGTTTGGTAACATTTTTGTTTTCGCGTTTTGAAAAAAAATTAAAAACAGAGATAATTTTTGTCTCTGTTTTATGATAAACACTAAAACAAAAAACATGTTTGAGAGTCATTTTTGTCTATCAAACTATGAGAATAAAAACAAAAAATATGTTTGGTATCTATTTGGCAATTAAATCCCAAATCAACACAACACACATACACACACACACACAGAGACTCAACACAACACACACGCACAGATCTGTGCGTATATACACAGATATGTGCAGCTTCTGGGTTTCACAGAGAAAAGGGAGAGAGGAGAGAGAGAGGCAGCGATGGGGAAATCGTCTTGTGATCTGATACAGAGAAAGGAGAGAGGAGAGAGAGAGAGAGAGAGAGAGAGAGAGAGAGAATCGATGGGGAGGAAAGAGGGATGAAATGAGTTTTTATACTTCAACAAAAAAAAGTCTTGTTTTGCTATTAAGAGGAGTCGAAGTTTGGATCTCATTAATTTCTCACCCTTTGTGCGCGTGTTGTCTTTGTTTTTGGTGTTTCTTGAAACATCTTTTTTTTGTTCCTATTTTTTTGTCTTTGTTTCCAAACAACTAGTATAAAACAAAAACAAAAACAGTATTCAAACATATTTTTGTTTTCATTTTTGACAAAAATTGAAAATAAAAACACAAGACAAAGACAGTTACCAAACAACCCCTTAGTAAATATACCTGCAAATATGGTAAATATTTTTGTACCAATGAAAAGTGATAAAAATAATTATCACAAATGTGGTAAAAACATCTACAACAATGGTAAAAATACCCATAAAAATAGTAAATTATCCACAAAAATGATAAATTTTTAGTTATAAAATGACTTACAAAAATTATAAAAATAACTATTAAAATGTTAAAAATTAGAGATACAGTACTAAAATTATTATTTCATACCAAAGTCAAGTCTATAATTTCAAAATCTGGCTGAATAGCTTTTGCAACACTGACGGGTCAAACTCTCCTGAAGATTGGGTGTAAGCATAGAATAATTGAGATGGATTCAAATGCAGTTCACAAAGGGGCCCAACATTAATAGCCGTGTTCTGTCTCTGTACCTATGTGCAGATGCCCATGCCTCTTTACCTCTACAAAATAGCCAACTACACCAACTACACCTCTGTGAAACTTACACAAACTTACCAAAATCACAGTACCAAAAAGGTGGGTACAAAACATGTCACCTTTTCAATAACTTGTTTGGGTAAAAAATGTCATGTTAATAAATTCCTGATCCATTTAGCAATCGAACAAATGACAAATCGTAAAGTTCTACGTTTGGATTTTAAATGTTGATTACATGCAATTACATGTATATGAGTTTTGGGAATTTTTTACGGTACCGTCGGCGGTATCGGTACCGAAAATTATAATTTTTTAAGATTAAGTTATGATTTTTTTTGATGTGTAAGTCACAACTTTAAAGAGTATAATCCATCATAAAATATTGGGATCGATACCGTATTTTTCAAGATTGATCATGGGTGTCTGTGATCTATCACGACTTCCTTGAACAGTTGTAAATTCTTCTTTTTAAAGTTCTAACTTTACCATATAAAATAAGTAGTTATTTTCCGTGCCTGAAGGTACGGAGTAATAAGAAAAATGGTCAACAATAAACATATTTGTATTCACACATAAAATCAAATTACAAAGATAGAGGAGAAATAAAGGAATTTAAACACTAGTTATAGTGGGGGCGAGTGGTGGTAGTGATGGTAGGTGGCATTGGTGGTGGTGGAAAACGGTGATAATTGTAATGGATGATGACAACCGATTGTAATGGTGACAGCTATATGTGACAATGATAATGGTGGTTGGGGGCAGTGGGGGTGATGTGGTAGGGGTGATGGTGGGATAGTGGCGATGGTGGTAAGGTGGCGACAACAGTGGTGGTGGTGAGGTTACGATAGTGGAGGTGGTAGGGCGGTGGTGGTGGTGGTTGTGGAAGAAGTGATGATGGGGTGGCAGTAGTGGTGGCAGTGACGGTGGTAGTGGGACGATGAGTGTGGTAGGGTGGCGACAGTGGTTGTGGTGGCGGTGGGGTGACAGTGGTGATTGTGGTGGGGCTGGTGGTGGTAGAGGTGTTGGTGGGGCGGTTTCCAAACACTATTTTTTTTAAAGTACTTATGAGAAGGTATAAGTATTAAAAACACTTTTTAAAAGCCACCAGAATCACACATTTAGAACCCTATTTTCCATATTAAATTAGAGTGTTAATATTAGCCGTCAGATTAACTTTAAAGTAAAATTTAAAAAAATCTTAACCGCGAATAACAAAAATTATTTTGTTTATCTTTTGAAATTTGAATTGTATTATATTTTAGGGAGAATTACACCCAGACTCCCTGAGGTTTGTCACTTAATCACTCAGACCTCCTGATATTTAAAATATTACACACAGATCCCCTGAGGTTTGTACGCGTGTAACACTTAGACTCCCTTGAAGTTTGTAAGTATATATTATACTTAGACTCTCTTAAAATATTATAGTTAGACCAAAAATACTCTAATCAAAGATAGAATATCAAATATTTTAAATTTTACAACCAAAATTCATATTCTATTGTATCATTTATTGAAAGAAAATTAAAATTAAAATTTTAATTTTAATTTTTTCTTAAAAAATCGTAATTAGTATACAATTATACTATCTATTGGAATAAAGTTAAAAAATCAAACAAGGGGTCTAAGTCATTCATAATAGAATATAAATTTTACATCCAAAATTCATGTTCTATTATGTCATTTATTGAAATAAAATCAAAAAAAAAAATATAGTTTAAAAAAAAAAATCATAGTTAGTATATAATTATAATATCTATTAGAATAAAACTAAAAAATTAAACAAGGGGTCAAATTGTAATGAACACAATATCTTTTAACTTTAATTGGAGGAGTTTGATATTTTAATTTGGTCGTTTAAACAACCAAATTAAATTTCAATAGACAATATAATTGTAAACTAATCACGATTTTTTAAGGAAACATGAATTTTTATTTTTGATTTTATTTCAATAAAAAATTCAATAGAACATAAATTTTAATTGTAAACTTTAAAATATTTGATATTTTATCTTTGATTGAAATATTTTTGGTCTAAGTATAACATTTTAAACTTAAGGGGTCTAAGTAATATATATTTACAAACTTTAGGGGGTCTGAATGTAATTTATTAACGGATATATTTACAACAAGGGTCTAAGTGTTACGCGCGTACAAACTTCAGGGGGTCTGTGTGTAATATTTCAAATGTCAGGGAGTATGAGTGATTAAGTGACAAACTTCAGGGGGTGTAAATGTAATTCTCTCTATATTTTATTATATAGATAATTGGCGATCCCGATACCCAAAAAAAATTTCAATACCATAGAATTTTCCCGAATTTTATATTATAATCTTTTAGTTTTCAAAGGGATATGTACAATCTGTTAAGATTCTTTTGTAGTCATGTGTCCCCATCTTCTAGATTAGGAGGGGTTGAGATTCTTGATAGATAAATGCAACTTAAAGTTGATGCACACCTTTAAGAATAGATTGCTTTATATTGTGGATTAGCTGGTGTGCATTGCAAGTTACTCAATCAGCCAAAAAGAGCAAACATTTTAAATTAAATGTAGTCCACATCTTGTTATTGGTTTAGGTCCAATCAAATTGGTGTTATTAAATCACTTAAAAAAGTGAATGAATCAAAACTATAGACATGGGGCTAGAACAGGAATATGATCATTCTTGCTTTTTTACTTTTAATGTGAATGTTTGTATGTAGGGGTGGTAATCACGTCGCGGGCGTTCGTTTTGTGTTATTTATGAGTTTGTATCGAGTATTAATCAACCCTAACGTAACCTATTTAACTAATCGTGTCGTGTCAACCCTATCTGTTTATTTCGTATAATGTTTGTATTGATCCATATAATGAACAGATAAAGAATTTAATGTTAAGATTTAAATTTAAGATTTTATTGTCACTTAATCGAATACATGCTCATATTTTTTTTATAAATTAAAAATAACTTAATAATTATAATAAAAATAAGTAAATACATTTTTTTGTGCAAGAATTATTTCAATATTTGATAAAAAATTGACATTTTTTTCGATAATACTAGTTAAACGTATTATTCGTGGTAATTTCGTGTTATTCATATTTCACACTAATTCAATATATTTATTATTTGTATTAACAGATCATATCATTTAAAGATTTGTGTCGAGAAATAGTCAAATTTTAATGCATTAATTTCTTGCTGATTTTGAATCATGAGAAATTGTCGCCCTTTTTGTATGCTGACAAAAATGTATATATGAGAAATTTTTTTTCCGTAAGACAATTACAGAGGGGGAGAGAGCTGAAACCAACACTTCAAGAGAAGCTATGAGAGCGACCAGGCACTCCGACGATGGACCCAAAGTCCAATGAAATTCATAATGCCGAATTTGTTCTTGGGTAAAATATATTTTTGAGTTAATTGCACTAAAGGTTTTCAAAGTATGAAATTTGTCTTATTTTGGTCATCAATGTTTTAATTGCATTATTTTGATCCTTGAAATATTAAATATAATTCTATATAGTCTTTTAAGCCAGTGTTATCAGAACCGGACCGGACATCGAACCGGCAGAGAGACCGGGTCAATGGTTCACCAATTCAACCGTTGGGTCAACTAGTCGGACCGGTCGTATAATAAAAAATAAAAATATATATAAAATATACTAATGTAACTAAAAAATTCACAATCAAAATAAAAAATAAATAGTGCATTGTATGTGATGTATTATAATATATTGTGTGTTATTGAGTGTGTATTAAAATATTGTCTATATTCGTATTTCATACTCTGTGTGTGTGCACATGTAGACAGAGAGAGAGAGTAAAAAAGAGAAGACCCAGCATCTATTTTTTTTTTTTTTTGATCAGACCCATCATCTCTTTTGTTTTTTTTATCAGAACCCAACATCTCTTTACTCTGAGTGTGTCTGCGTGGAGAGAGGAGGAGAAGAAGAAGAATTGAAGAAGTCTGGTGTTCGAGACTTCGAGATCTGGGACATCTGGTGTTTGAGATCTAGATCTTTGGTGTCAAGCCGTTGTTCAAGAGCTCAATCTGGAGAAGACAGAGAAGAGGAGGTCTGGAGTTCGAGATCTGGAGAAGACGAAGAAGAACTTTCTTCGATTTGTTGATCTACTTTGTCTGAGACAAGGGGGTATTGATCTTTGTCCTCGAGCTAATTTGGGTCACTTATGAGTGACTCATGGCTGATAATTCTTCATTGGGAATTGTAGAGAGAGAAATTTGGGATTCTTCTGAGATGGGTCCAATTGAAGACGAAGGCTGGTTTGAACCGGCCGATTTTTGGATTAAACTGGCCGGTTTTTCGGTTCTCTAACATATCGATTACCCAAACGGTCTTTTTAGTAAATCGGATCGTTGAAAGTCCCGGTTCACCTGTTTACCGGTCCGACTGGCTAGTCAGGTCCGGTTGTGATAACACTGCTTTAAGCAAACAATGTCCAGATTGTTAACTATTGTTTATTATAAACTTGATCGTTGTTTACCGTCAGCACCCACCGCTACCATCGTTGCCCACCACCACCTGTTATCGCTCATCACCACCGCCACCCACCCTTACCACACCTACCACCACCATTCGCCACTACCCATCACACTATCGCCCAGAAGCACTCGTCATCGTCCACCACCACTGTCATTGCCCCACCACCACCACTGCCAACCATCATCACCATTGCCCACCACCACCCACACCTACTAACACACCCGCCGTCACCCATGACTACCACTACCACTATTGTCATTCAAAACTCACCACCACCATCACAGTTGCCACCCCACGGCTGTTATGACCACCGCGGTCGCCGCGGCCCATCACAACCATCATCGTCTCCCACCACCACCACCACTGTCGTCCACTACTACTACTATCACTCACTCCCACTACAATTAGTTCTTAAATTTCTTTCTTTCTCCTCTATATTTATGATTGAATTTTGTGTGTAAATACAAATATGTTTATTGTTGACCATTTTTTTATTACTCTGTACCTTCAGGTAAAGACAATAACTAGTATATTTATATAATAAGATAGGAAGGAAGTTAAATTTTTATCCCCTATATATTTTTTCCCAAAAAAAATTACATTATTCAATTCTATAACATGTTTCAATAATTTAATATTTGATTAATTTATAATTTAACACAATTTTTTATTTCATATATTGTGTAATGTACACGTGCTGAAAATTTTTTGTTGAGTTATGTATTTTGAAAAAAATTTGACACTATTTTTTGAAAAAAATAGATAAAAATTAATTTCAAATGATGTAATCAAATAAACGAAGAAATAAAAATTGTTATTTGGTATAGTGGGATCAATTTTTTAAACGCTTGAATCTTATATTTTATCGTGTCTAAAAATACGAGTTATAACTAATATATATATACTAGTTATTCCCCGTGCCTGAAGACACGGAATAATAAAAAAAATAGTCAAAATAAACATATTTGTATTCACACCCAAAATCAAATCACAAACATAAAAGAGAGATAAATAAATGTAAGCACTGATTGTAATGAGTGTGAGCGGTGTTAATGGTGGTGGACAGCAGTGGTGATGGTGGGAGATAGTGATAGTTGTGGTGGGTGGCGACAACCGTGGTGGTGATGGCAGCCGTGGGTGACAATGATGATGGTGGTGGTGGGTTTTGTGTGACGATGATGGTAGTGACAGTTATGGTTGACAATGGTGATTGTGGTAGTGGACGACGGGGATGGTGGTTGACAGTGGTTATGGTGGGACGACGACAGTGGTGGTGGGCGACGATGGGTGCTTCTAGGCAACAGTGTGATAGGTGGTGACGAATGACGGCGGTGGTAAGTGTGGTGGGGATAGGTGACAGCGGGTGGTTGCAGTGGTGGGCGATGACATGTGGTGGTGGTGGTGGTAGGTGTGGTGGGGGTGGGTGACAGTGGCTGGTGGCGATAGTGGACGATGACGGGTGGTGGTGGGTTGTGGTAGTGGGTGACGGTGGGCAACAATGGTAGTGGTTGGTGTTGACGGTGAGCGACGATAGCAGTGAGATGATGATGATAATGATAATAAATATAATAATAAGATGATGATGGTGGTGGGTGATGGGTGGTGGCAGTTGACGAGATGGTAGTAATCAATGGTGGGTGGCGATGGTGGTGGCAGTGGTGGGGGTGGTGGGTTGGCGATGGTGGGGGTAGTTGTGATGGTCGTGGGGCGATGGGGGCGGTAGGGGTGATGGTGAGACAGTGATAGTGGTAGTAAAGTGCGATAATGGTGGTGATGATGGTAGGGTGCGGTAGCGGTGGTGGTGGTGGTGGTGATTGTGGTAGTAGGGATGGTTAGGGCGATGGAGGTGGTGGGGCAGTGGTGGTAGTGATAGTGATGGTGGTGGGACGGTGGTGGTAGTGGTGACGGGGCGATGGAAGAGATGGTGGTGGTGGTGTGGCGGAGGTTGTAGTGGTGATGGTGGTGGTGGGGCATTGGTAGTGGTGATGGTGGTGGCCGCGGTGGTGGTGGGGCGGTGGGTGTGGTAGGGTGGCGATAGTGGTGGTGGTAATGGTGATGGTGGTGGAGCAGTGGAGGTGGTAGTAGTAGTGGTAAAGGTAGTTGTGAAGCGGTTTTAAATACTATTTTTTTTTAAAGTACTTATGATAAATAATTCTTAGAAACATTTTTAAAAAATCACTCCAAACACACTCTTAGGACCTAGTTTTCCTATTAAATTTGAGATTTTAATATTAGCCGTCAAATTAACTTTAAAGTAAAATTTAAAAAAATCTCAATCACAAATAACAAAAATCATTTTGTTAATCTTTTGAAATTTGAATTATATTGTATTTTATTATATAGATATAAAATATATATGAGTTATAGATATAAATAGTAGATAATAGCTAAATCTGTATCTGTTTATTCGTCAACATAATTACTAAGAGTCAACTCGAATGGTGGCTCAATGATGTGAGGTTAGACTTGAATGAACCGTAAATTCAAATCTCAAGAGATCGGCCCTCTACATAGTGTCTTTCGAGCTTAACTGGATGAGTCTAAGATGACTGTGCATTACCAAAGAAAAAAATAGTAAGAGCTATCAAAAAAAGTACAAATACAGCATTTTGTTTTCTTCTATGACAATTACTACTAAAAAATCAACATGTTTTGTAATTTAAATAGATATGAGTTCAAGATTAACCATCACTGTGGACGAGCGTGAAAGCGCGTGCTTCTCGTGCGTGTGGCTAATCCCAGTTAAAATGTAGTCTCCCTCTCTCTCTCTCTCTCTCTCTCTCTCTCGCCAGACACAGCAAAAGAAAAAAAACTGTAGAGAGAGAGAGAGACAGAGAGAGAGAGAGTGACTCGGGAGCTGCGCAGAGCAGAGCAGCACAGCAGAAGCTACTCGAGAGGACGAATGCACGAGGTAGCAATCTTCTCATTCTCGAGCTCTTCACTTACTCGTCATCCCCCAAAACTAGGGTTTTCGTTTCTGTTTCGTGAAACTTGAAAGAGCTGTGAGACAGACAAAATCACCTTGTATTGTCACTGCACAACCCATCTTCCCATTTACATTTCTCGGGTAAGTCAGAGCATTTCACATAATCGTCAGAAACTACAGGTTTTTTTTTTTGGGGTTTGATGTATGTTTACTTGAAGTTGCAGAGACTACTTATTTTGGATGTGAGTTTTGTTTGTTTCTTGTTTAAAAGCTTATTTTCTTGAGAGCCTTTGGTCTGCTTTCCCTATGCCAGTTGGGGCTTGAGCTTCAAAGCTCGAGTGTCAGGGGCACTGGGGTTTGAGTTTCACTGGTATAGAGGAGGCTGGTTTTGTGATATTCTGTTTTTGATTGCGACTGAAATCTGTAGGCTTAGTAGATCTACAAATATTTGAGAAGATATAAAGATTAAACTCATTTTGAAATTCCAGTAAAACCCATTTTGCTGGCCCATTTTTTTTTTCCTGAAAACTTTTTGTTGTATGTTGTTACATTCATCAACAGATCATGTGACTTTTCCTTTTTTTGAAAACATGTTCACCCCAATTGTTTTTTTTTGAAACATTTGTGTTCTGACAGAACTGTTCTCTCTGATTCTCTCTCTCCCAACCAGATATTCGAGTTCATGGTATTGTTCTCTTTTTTTTTTTATTTGTTTTTGGTTATTTTAGTATACAAATGAAGAGAAACTTGAGGATGGTCTATGTTTTGTGGAAAATCGAAGAGCTTAAACGCAATGATACTTGCTTTAGTTCAGAAAGAACTACTTGCTCTTCATATAATATGTGTTTTTTAGTTTCATTCTATCGTACCTTGAACAATGTTTATTGGGAAAAAAAAAAATAAATAGCGACACCAAACAGACCCTAAGTGGTCCAGTTTTCTGTTTTCACATTGAATATTTATTGTTATGACTAAATAAATGAGGGGATGTTACCAGCTGTACAGTAATATCCGAGTAGTTGTTATCATTGATTTCTCTTAGCAAATTCTCTCAATAATTCTTTCAATATACAGTGCAAAACCAGGAGTAAAAGGGAAGAAAAGAAAAAAGTGAAAGGATTGTTTTGCACAATGATATTTGTTATTTGTCCTTTGCTTACGGGTTGGAGACTTTTATGCTTTGCTTTTTCTTTTATGTTTTTTTCCTTCTGTTGTGGTTTTGGTTGGTGGGAGTGGAGGTAGTTTCTGTGGAGTTTCCTTGAAGGGACATGGTTGTGTATTTATTTCTTCGGTTTGGTTTTTGAAATGTTTATTGATTAACAACTAGGTGACCCTTCATGGGATAATTTGCTTGTCCATTCTACTTATTTATGAGATACGTATGTACATGTGTGTGTGTGTCCAATGGTTCTTTCTCACTCTAAGGGATCCTCTGAACTATTGCAGGTGCTGTGGGTCAGGTGGGCCTTTGACGGAGAGTGCATTTAGTTTTCCCTCTTTCTGCTTTTACTGAAGAGGAAATTAAATATGCAGACACCAAAAACAAGGTACATTCGTCAGTCATTTAAGTAATTTTATGGCATCTAGTCTTCCTTCAACTCTAATGTGCTTCCAGTGCAAATTTTTCTGGTGAAATTTTATGGGCTTGTTTTTTCCAACCAACTGTATGAAGCAGTCGGTTAAACTGTGAATTAAATGAAACACTGTGAAACTGCTATTGGATATTGATTCTTTATGTATAGCTATATATTCATACCGATTTTTGAAGAGTGGGGTTATTTCCTCAACCTTATCCACATGGGTATCTTCTTGTGGTTTGATACTTCTAGAAGGGCCCTATTCAAATTTTCCAACTCAGTTCAAACTTATTTTGTGGGAATGTTAGCTCAGTTGAATTTTGGACCTTAATTAATAATAGTAAGTTTTGGTTGGTGGTCCTGGGACTTAAGTATATGGGTGGCATCAACGGCAATGGTACTCCTTACCTTGTGAAGGCTCTACCTTCTTGAGGTCAAGGGTTCAAGTTCCCCCCCCCTCCCATCCAAAAAAAAAGTATATGGGTGTCACAACTCAACAGTCAACAGTGGCTGGTATGTTAGAAGAACCTTAGAGAATGATTTGTGACAGAAAATTATAAAAGTTTTGGGAAATATCACACTGGAACCCAAGAAGTGGTAGCATGCAGTCTACTTGGAATGGTATGCCAAAGCTCATTTCAGTAGCTTCTGCATAAGACATGGATTATAGCCACTACTGTGTTAGAAGGTTACAAGTACCATAGAATAATAAAGTATTGTCATTTCACTTGTAGATTCTTTTCCTTTTCTCCTTTTATCATATTATGTTTAAATATCACCTGATATAAAAATCAGCCCATTTGAAAACACCGTAAACTGCAAATGGGCAAAATTGTGAAAATTTGAAATGTTGGTGTTGCATGAAGTTCTATTAGGTGAAAATACTGTTAAAACTGGACATGGTGGCTACTAATCTGTTTTAGGGGTGAGACCACCTACTTCGGCAATGCCACACAGAAACCAAGTACACATGCATTCACTGTAAATGAGATTAAATATCCAGATCTACCAATTGCTCAATGTATAACAGCTTAATTTGATGGTGAATCTTTCTTAGAAATGAATGCCTGTGATGGTTGTCATGCACTTAGTTACTTATTCTTGATCTCATTAATTATTATGCATGTTTTTGGTTGCTGATGGCCTTATTTTCGCTTCGAGAGCAGAACTGCATCTTTGGAGGTGCCTCAAAGGACATCTTCTGCCACACCTCCCATTGCTCGCCAGCTCAAGACACCAGGATCAGATTCTAACTCAGTTTCATCTCCAAATCCAGCAAGCAGAACACCTAAAGACAGAAGTCCTAAAGTCATTGAGCGCAGGTCGCCACGAAGTCCGGTAACTGAGGTATTCGATGGTAGCTTATCACTAGAGCTGTAGAGCCACCTTATCTAAAAGCTTAAGCTTTTAGAAATGGTGTAACTTAAATATTTATACTTCAACACTTGTTATGACTGAAGTAGTTAGAGACGAGTCTCCATGGGATCAAATGTTTTTTTCGGAAAGTTTAACCATATTAAAAAGTCAAGCTGTTGTGATATTTTCACTGCATGAAGATATATAAAGTTTTATATTTACAGTCACCATCTGACACCTGTCTGTTAGCAGTCACCATTAGAGCTTAGGTTAATATGTGGTAAGTTTCATGGCCACTGCTAGAGATAGCCAACTAAAATAGACAGGTGTCATTAATTGGAGGTCTCAAGTACATTGGAACCAGTCCCTTTGTTAGTGGATTGATTTTTCAAACAGTTAGATCCTGTGGTTTTGTAAATGCTTTGATCACTATGAGGTACAATAGAAAATTAAGGGTTTCCATATCAGTTGTAGAAATCTCCACAAGAACAAGATGGTATTGAAATGTTTCATAAGCTTAGTGCAACCTGCTTGAATTTGATGCTCATCAGTTCACACAAATCCAATCTGTTGACTTGAGGCTCTTATTGTATGTTTTACATTTTGGTATGCCTTCAGCTCTGTGCCTTGCACACTCTCCTATCGAATTGCACTTCCATACTTCACTTTGACATTATTGTCCGAATGCTTAGTTGCTGTTTTTTATGTGATGCTTGCCATTATAATTATCAGAAGGTATAGAATGCTTCCATTTGCTCATTTAAATTGACCTTGTCTTGTGAGGCCCAGAAGAAGCGCCCAAGCAGAGTGTCTGAATTGGAATCTCAGTTTGCTCACCTTCAAGAGGAACTGAAAAGGGCCAAGGACCAGCTAAGCTCATCTGAAGCATTGAAAAGGCGGTCCCAGCAGGAGGCTGAGGAGGCCAAGAAGCAGCTTGCTTCCCTTTCAGCGATGCTCGAGGAGTCACAAAGGCAGCTGGTGGAGCTTTCAGATTCTGAAGAAGCTCGGGTTCAGGAGCTCCGTAAGATCTCACAGGATCGAGATCGAGCTTGGCAGTCTGAACTTGAGGCTGTCCAGAAGCAGCACTCGATGGATTCTGCTGCCTTGGCTTCTGCCTTGAATGAAATCCAGAAGCTCAAGATCCAGCTGGGCAGAATGGCTGAGTCTGAAGCTGCTCAGGCTAGGCATTCAGAATCAGCCCATGCTGAGATTCAGAGCTTAAGACGGGAACTTACAGACACTATTGCACTGGTTGAGAAATTGAAAAGCCAGATAAGTGATAGAAAGGAATCTGAAGCCCAGGCCCTTGAAGAAGTTAGTAAAGCTCGTATGCAGCTGGAAATGGCAAAAATGACCGAGGACACACTTCAGGCAGAACACCTTAAAGCCTTGGAGTCATACAAATCCTTAGATTTGGAGTTGGAGCAATCAAGGGCTCAAGTGACTTCATTGGAGGAACTTATTAGCAAACTCCAGGCTGATATAGGTAGGAACAGCAGCAAGACTTCAGAAGATCCTTCAGCCGATATCAAAATTGCACTGGAAAATGGAGTAAATGAGCATTCAAAAGAGTTAAAAACTGAGCTTGATAATGTGAAACTTGAAGTAGTTCAATTAAGATCTGCCCTAGAGGCGGCTGAAAGAAAGAATCAGGAGGAATACATTCAGAGCACCTTGCAGATTAGAAGTGCTTATGATCTATTGGAGCACACAAAATCAGAATCTTGCCAATGCGAGGCTGAACTGGAGGCAAAGTTAAGTATAGCAAAAGCTGAAATTGAAGAGTTGAAGGCAAAACTAATGGATAAAGAGACAAAATTGCAGAGTATGTCAGAGGAGAATAAGGAGCTGAATGTAAAGTGTGAGAAAAACAAATCAGCCGAAAGAGAAACTGAACTCCTGTCGGAGCTGAAGAAATCGGAGACATTTTTGACAGATTTAAAGGCTGTTTTACTGGATAAAGAGACAGAGTTGCAGAATATTAATGAGGAGAATGAGATTCTGAAGTCGGAAATCAAAAAGAGGGAAATGGAGAGAAGTAAAGTGAATGACGAGACCCTCGCTTCAGCAGAAACAGCTAGGGCTGCAGAGCGAGAGGCTTTGATGAAGCTTGGCTACTTGACAGAGGAGGCAGATAAAAGTAGTAGAAAAGCAGCAAGGGTTACTGAGCAGCTGGATGCAGCGCAGGCCGCAAATTCGGACACGGAAGCTGAATTGAGGAGATTAAAGGTGCAGGCAGACCAGTGGAGAAAGGCAGCTGAGGCAGCTACTGCTATGCTTTCGACAGGCAATAATGGGAAATTCGTGGAGAGGACAGGTTCTCTTGACTACCATACTCTAGGTGGAAAGCTGGGGTCACCTTATTCCGAAGATATGGATGAAGACTCACCCAAGAAGAAAAATGGTAACATGTTGAAGAAGATTGGGGTGTTGTTGAAGAAGGGCCAGAAGTAGATGAACCACCTGGCAGGTTGTATATAGTTTTGCACCGGTTGTTTGCTCGATTTCTTAAGTCCTGTTCATGCAGATTTTGACTCATTGTTTGCTTCTTTACAGGCAACTTTGGTGGGTGACTGTTGCTGGCCTTCTTATGTCCTGTTCATGCAGATTACTTGAAGGAGATTTCTGAACTACTATTTTGCAAACTTTTGTATTGTTATGTGGTAATGGTTAAATTCCTCTTTTGTTTGTCGTTCTGTATGAAGGGTTGATGGGCATCCTTAATGCTGTCATCTTTTCTGTTCAACAGTTTCTCTGTTTTTTGATTGTTGGGCAGTAATATATGCAGTAACAGCTTCAAGTAATCTGAGAGTTGAAACTGTTGGAATCTTAGTTAGGACATAATTTTAGGATGGCACTCCTTAAGAAGCTTGCTTGATTTTCTCGCATTGGGCATGAGAGGAGTTAATTATCACTCTTGCTAATGGGTTTGGAACTTTTTTACCCAAATATTGCAGTTTCAAACTTATATATCAAACTATTGTTAAAATCGTTTTTTGAAAACACAATTTTCAATGTGTCAAATAAGTTTGAAACTGTAGTATTTGCATAAAAAAGTTTCAAAACGACGGTAGACTGATAATTAACTCTGCATGAGTGTGAATAGTTGCTATTTTTTTGGCAGTTGAGTTTTGGTTAGATGAAAAAAATATGAATTCAGAACTATTCAATCAATTTTACGTGAGGAATGAGAGCCCAACACTGAATAGGAATGCTCTATTTAAGGTTAGTGTAAATACTGATAAAAGGGAACTGTCCCGTTTGCTTCCTTAATTTCTCTGTTGAAAAGGATCAGTAAAATACAGTTAGCCTAGCCAAGGATTTCTTCAACCAATTCATAAAATACCAGAATTGGGCTGTGAAAGAGAGTTTTGAAGGAAAATGTAGGAATCTGGATTGACAGAAACTCATCTGGGACTTTTGTGGATGTGGTGGTGTCCTTCATGCTACACTTTGTGATATCACCGAGTGTTGAGAGTACTTCAATAAAAAGAGTATTTTATGGGAAAAACTCGATCCTACATCGATTAATTTTTTAAAAGAACTTTATGCATTAAACTAGTGCTACTTAGTCATTAGTAAGACATTGAGACTCGCGTGACAGAGGAGATATCATCCGCCAATGCAAGGCCAATTAATGTTTGGATAAAATCCTTCCGGGTATCATCCCATTTTTATTTCTCGCAGAAATACCTCAAATGGTGCCACAATATATCGAGTCTGCACATTGGATACACATAACATAGACTCCTGCCACAATATATCGAGTCTGCACGTTAGATACACATAACATAGACTCCTACCGTTAATGTTTATTAGTATACCGGTTAGTAAATAACATCTAGACCCTTGAAATTTGAAGCGTGTAATATTTAGATTCCTCACGTTTAAAATATTATACTTAGATAAAAAATACACTAATTAAAGATAGAATATCAAATATTTAAATTTTACAACCAAAATTCATATTCTCTTATGTCATTTATTGACATAAAATCAAAAATAAAAATCTAATTTTTTCTTAAAAAATCATAATTAGAACTGTTGATGCCAAAATTTGGACGACTTCCATGTCAATTTGTTGGGCTTCGATCACCTAAAAAAGAAGTCGGAGATCGGAAGGGAGTTTCGGGGATCGACTCTTTGATGCCTAAGTCAGTAAGTGACTCAAAATTATAAACTGCATTTAAAACTCAATTCAACACTTATTTATATACAATTATATTGTCTATTGAAATAAAACTAAAAAATCAAATGAGTCAAATTGTAATATATACAATATCTTCTATCTTTAATTGGGGTAACTTGATCGTTTAATAGATTCCATTAATTTCGTAATTAATAAGGGGTATAAGTATAATATTTTAAATTTGAGAGGTCTAAGTGTTACATGTTATTAAATTTCAAAGGGCTTGAATATAATTTATTAATGGATATACTAATGGACATTGACGAAAAGGGTCTAAGTGTTACACGCTTACAAATTACAGGGGGTTTGTATGTAATATTTCAAATGTCAAAGAGTTTAAATAATTAAGTGACAAACCTTAGGGGTTTAGGTATAATTTTTCCTAAATAATATATTATTTTAAAGATAGTCGTTTGCCTAAATTGTTTTGGATGGGTAAATCAATCATTTATCCATGAGGATCCGACATTAATCCTTTCATACCTACTAATTACGTAGCACACCGTGCAATACAATCCCAACCTTGTCAATAGGTCTCCCAGACACGCCAAAAATAAAAATTAAATAATAAAATATTGTCAAACCCATTTTTATTTTATTTTATTATTTTTCGTAACTTTCTCATTAAATTTCAGTTTTTGAATTTCATGGGTCTAAACGACTACTTTTTTACATTTTTTGATTAAATATAAAAATAAATAAGAAATATTAATGGTTATCTTTACAATATATATTTCAGTATTTCAAAACAGAACTATCCACTTTCATATCTTCTATTATCTTCCCTACTGCATAAGTTCTTTGGGCAATATAGAAAAGTGTGATCTGAAACTTCTATTTCATTCGATTGTGCAGATCTAAATGCAGCTACAATTAATTATGTTGGACTATTGTATTCTTGGGATGACGTGTTGTTACCTATTTTACCAAGTTTCTTTTATAAAAGGGCGTAAAATTGTCTTAAGAGAGCGATTTAGTTTGTACCTTACCCTATCGTTTACTTTATTCTTCAAATTCATCTCTCCCTCCCCCTTATACTTTCAAGCGAAGCGGAACTTGTTTATCTCTCTCGTCTCAACTTCTTCAACTATTCTTTCCGCAAAGTCCTATATACAAGTGGGATTATCATGAATACCTAGTTAATATTTAAAAAATTGAGGGAAAGTGAATTGTAAGGAATCCAGATCAGTACTGGAATTGGTGTCCAATCCACGTTTTTACGAAATAATTGTTTTACTCTACATTTTTTTAAATCAAGAACAAAAAGAACATTCATTTTTTATTTTTATTTTTTTGGTGATAATTGTACAACTGAGAGCAAGCTTTCAACTAGGGGTGCAATTCGGGCGGGTTGAACAGTCAACCTTAACCCAACTCTAGGTATATAATCTTCAACCCTAACCCTAACTCTAACCCTAACCCTACCTCGGGTTGATAGACTCAACCCAAGCACTGCCCGAGTTTAATTCGGGTGGGCTCTGGTTGAATTTGGGTTAAAGATTTCGGGTTACTTTACGGGTTCAATTCGGATTGAGCTCAAAATAGACTTGTTGTTTTAAATCTGATGCACTGTCCCACAATCCAGCTGCAGCATACATGCTTACTAGAACCACATAGTTTACTGACTTCTCAGGTTCTATATTAAATAGGTATCTAGCTGCAATTTCTCTAATAGACATATTGCCATAGTTACTACATGCCCTAAGAATGGAACCCCAAAGTGAGACATTAATTCGGGTTGAACCCGTGAACTCGATGGCTCAACCCGAGGCCTGCCCAAATTGAATTCGGGTTGAGGTTTTTTAACCCAAGCACAACCCAAGTATTAAAAATTTTAGACCAAACCCTAATTTTTTTGGGTTGGGCTCGGGTTGAAATCGGGTTAGCCCACCTAAGTTGCACCCTTACTTTCAACAGCCGAAATTAAATGTGAAAATTGGAAGTGAGTCCTCCTAGATGTACTTGTTTGGAGATAAGTCCTGCAAGGAAACTTATAAGGAGCTAAGTCCATGTTTAAAATTATATGTAATGACTTAAGTCCACTTTTTTTTTTATCTCAAAAATATCCTTCCTTGAAAGGAAGTTAAATTATATTCTTATTTTGGAAATTGTTATCCCTTAATTCAAGGTCAATTAAAATATGTCAATAAAATTTCCATCATAAATTTAAAATTCAAATTAAAAGCTCTCTCTCTCTATATATATATATAAAATTTTCTTATATATATCAAATTTAAAGCTCTCTCTCTCTCTATATATATATAAAATCTCCATATATATATATATCAAATTCAAAGTTCTCTCCCTCTCTCTATATATATATACTAGTAATTGCCCGTGCCTGAAGGTACTATATTACTTGTAAAAAATTACAAATATTTGTTCATAAATAAAGACAATGTCAAATATAATTTGAACAATACAACGATCAAATTGATATTGTTCAATCTCTATGCAGAACATATATAATTAAACTTTTATATAACGAAAGTCACGCTACAATTACTGTAACATATTAATTCAAAAATATGAGAAAATATAATTATTATTGATCAAACATCTATGATTTTAACATTTTTAATAAACTTTATCTCAAATTTGAAAAAATTATAACTATTTGTATTTCTGCAGGATTTTACCTAAAGTTTATAACATTATCTCTGCACTATTTTTCCAATGTGAGTTTGTGTAACTTTTGTGAGGAAAATATTCAAAAGTTTTACGTGAATTCTAGTAAATGTAAAAAATTTTGTTAAGAAATTAAAATCAGTTTCTATTTCAGTTCAACTTAAATATTCGTAAAATTCAATCGAATTTAAGTTTAAGTAAGAATTTGTACTTTATACTTGACAGTCAAATTTAGCTCAATTCGAGTCTTAATCATAATTACGTCAAATCGAGAATTGAATTTAAGTTCGACTCAATTAACACTTATATCTTAAACATACAAACTAATTCTTATTTATTTCCAGTTCACAATGACACCATAATTTTTTTTAATTTAATTATTCTTTATTATTTTTAGAATCAATTTTGAATTTTGACTTCAATTTTGAATATTCGTAAAATTCAAGCAAAATGAAGTTTAAACAAAAATATATACTTTATATTTGACAATCAAATTCAACTCAATTCGAATTCTAATCATAATCACTTCGAACCGATAATCGAGTAAAATGAAAAGATTCTTGTAATTTTTGCGCGGGGAAAAAAATTTGGAGGAGTAGTTTTCATCAATAATATTAAAACAATTTGACCCACAAAAACTCAAGACAAACAATGATAACTCCCTTAATATATAGATATATCACAAATTATATATATTATTCGCTTATTATACCATAATTACGTCAAATCGAGAATTGAATTTAAGTTCGACTCAATTAACACTTTTATCTTAAACCTACAAACTAATTCTTATATATTTTCGTTCACAGTGACACCATAATTTTTTTTATTTAATTATTCTTTATTATTTTTACAATCAATTTTAATTTGACTTCAATTTTGAATACTCGTAAAATTCAAGCAAAGTTAAGTTTAAACAAAAATATATATTTTATACTCGACAATCAAATTCAGCTCAATTCGAATCCTAATCATAATCACTTCGAATCGATAATCTAGTAAAATGAAAAGATTCTTGTAATTTTTGGGTGGAAAAAAAATTTGGATGAGTAGTTTTGATCATTTGATCAATAATCTTAAAATAATCTGACCCACAAAAAACTCAAGACAAACAATGGTAGCTCCCTTAATATATAGAAATATCACAAAAAAATAAAAAAAAAAAAAATATATATATATATATATTATTTACTTATTATACCATTCGAATATTATAGTATTTTTATTTCAATACAAAATATGACCTATATTATAGTCATTCAACTTGTTTTGATGCAAAGAATCTGTATTTAAGGTTCATTTGTTTATTTAAATTTTTTAAAAATAATATGTAATTATATAGAGTCATAATTAACGACCTAATTAATGTGTAGTATGAGATAGAGAGAGAGACTTATAAGAGATATCGAAATCTTAGAATTGTGGAAGGAATAAAAATCTTGTTCAAAAATTGGGAGAGAGAATTTAGCATTAGGACCGTCGGATCAATAATCATCAAGCGATTTGAGTCACAACGTAAGTGAGAAGTGATGGAATTGGAGAGGGAAAATTCAATGTGAATAGTTTTGAGAGGGATAATAGTGGCTGCTGGATAAGTCTATTTAAGACTTTCGGATGGGCTTATTGAAGTCTGTGTTGTTTTATAGAGGTGTCAATAGTGTCGGGTTAACCGGTTACGTGTCGGGTTAAACATGTGACGGGTGAAAAACATATAAACCCTTATACGACACGTTTAATAAATGGGTAAAATTTTTTAACAGGTAACACGACACGACTCGTTTAACCCATTTAAAAAAACAAAAAAAAAAAATTATTCTAATAAATTTTTACACTCTATTTCTTTGCTTCCAACTGTATTTTCCTCAATTGAAGGAATTCCAGCCAACAGCTCGCGTGAAAATCACATCACAAAGATTGGTTAAAATGAGAAGTCCACTACCTTTTTTATAGGTAACTGAAGTCTCCCCTCTCTGGGCAAAAGGCAATTCAATGCCTCAAGCTCAAAGCTTCACTTTTCTACCACTGATATCCTTACTTTTTTTTTGAAATGTTTTCTTTATTTTTTTTTTCTTTACTCATTCATTATTTTATATATATATAATTTATTATTATATTAAATTTATTTAAATGGGTAAACGGGTTGACAGGTTTCACCCGAACACGACTCGTTTATTAAATGTGTCTGACGGATCAACCCGTTTACCACCCAAACCCGTTTAATTCGTGTTGATTCGTGTCGGTTAATCGTGTCGTATCGAATTTTGATAGACCTATTGTTTTATATTATAGATTATATATATAGATATATAGATAGATAGATATAGGATGACATATGTTAATAAACCTATATTTTGTTAGCGATAATCCTTGTTATTGTATTATTATTTTGTTAATTTTAAATTACGCGTTTGAACTGCTTATTATAAAAATTGTATTATATATATATAGATATAGATATCAATATAGATATATATAGATAGATAAATAGGCCGACATATGTTAATGAACTTATATTTTTTTAGAGATAATCTTTATTATTAGAGTTTTAATAGATTTTAGATATAATTTTTTTGGAGATTATCCTTATTTTTTATCTCTCTTCATTCTCATTCAAACCATGGGAGAATGGGGATGAGGAGAGATAAAATGAATGTAGTAGAGTCTTGTAGGAATGTAGATTAATTAGAATCGTTGGATCAAAAACCTGAAAATGATCTGAGCCGTAAAAAGCTCAAGACAAACCAATCTAGCTACTTTATTATATAGATATATTCGGTTACCACTTTCCTCACAATAGCACTGTCACCATCGCACCATCGTTACCTCCCGAGCAACCACCGCCACCACCACTATATATATATTTATATATTTATTCAAATTCATGTTACTATTTTTTTTTTATTATGTTACTATTCATGTTACTGCTTTTGTTGAGTATGTTACTGTTCATGTTACTATTATTTTGAGCATGTTACTATTTTTATTGAGCATGTTACTACTATTATTTTACTAAATATTAATATTCAATGTTACTATTTTTTTTTGTTTTTGAATATTACTATTTTTTGTGTTTGAATGGTACTATTTTTTGCGTTTGAATTTGAGAGAAATAATTATTGTTAAATATGTTATAGTTTTTGTTAAATATGTTACTATTTTTGTTGAACATGTTAATATTTTTGTTGAATATGTTACTGTTGTTATTTTTTAAAAATATTAATATTGAATGTTTCAATTTTTTTTATGTTTAAATATTACTATTTTTTTGTGTTTAAATGTATTATTTTTGTGTCCAAATGATAATTTTTTTTTATATTTGAATGTTACTATTTTTTGTGTCCAAATGATAACTATTTTTTATTTTTAATGTTACTATATATATATATATACACCTAACCTATATATGGATATAGCTAGATAAGAGAGAGGAAAAATTTTAATGTTAGTCAAACTCTTAACCTATATATGGATATAGATAGATATGAGAGAGAAAAGATTTTAATGTTAGTCAAACTCTTAACCTATATATGGATATTAGGCCTGGCAATCGTGTCGAGTGGAACGATTTCGTGTCGGGTGGAACGAGTTTATGTAAAAAAACCCTTCATCCATACCCAATTCGTTTATATAAACGAGTTCAACTATCACACCCATACACAAATCGTTTATTAGACGGGTTACCCGATACAACACGTGTGTCACCCGCTAAATAAGATAATAGGTTAGAGTATTTCGAGTCCACACGAAAAATCATCAACTTGCGACACATTACACATGTTTGACCTGTTTACTATAACAATAAACTATGACTAATCAAAAAAATAAAGACAAAAAATAAACATTAAATGACTATTAAATTTGAATGAGTCTAAGAGATGAGAGGTGTGAGATGAGGTAGAAGTTGAGAGACCTAACTTTAAAAAAAAAAAATTATAGTACCATTGTTAACGGGTTAAACGGGTTGAAACGAGTTTATGGATTAAACACGAAACCGGTTCATTTATTTCACAGGTTTGCCGAGTTAATCCGTTAATCACCCGAACCCGTTAAAACTACACTCAAACCCGCTAAATCCGTGTCGAGTTCGTGTCGGTTTCACGAGTCGTGTCTAGAATTGCCAGGTCTAATGGATATAGATAGATATGAGAGAGAAACAATTTTATTGTTAGTTAAACTCCTAAGATTTAGGAGTTTTTAATTTTTAGTTTTATTTCACTTCTAAAGGGAAGAGATAATATGGTAAAATTGACAAAAAACAGACTTCATAACAAATAAGTTTCCTTGACGGACTTAAGTCCAAACAAGTCCATATAGGGGGACCGGCCTCCAAATTTCCCAAATTAAATCATAAAATATCGGATGGTAGATTTGAAGTTGTTGGGCCAAAATGTGGCCCAATGACATAGTCAGACCTTATTAGGGAAACAATGTGGCCCAATTAGACAATGAATTGGGCCTGAACTGACCTTCTTGGCCCATCACTTTGCCCAAACGAGGTCCTGATAACATATATTATCGACACATTGTCTATCCACTACGTTTCGAGAGTTAGGGTTTTACTGGGCGGCTGTCTCTTCTTCCTCGTTCTCTAATACCCAAGTCTCCCTCGAAGCTTTCCCTTCAGTCACCATGGGGTATGCAACTCTCTTTTGATCTCTTCTTACTCTCTCTCTCTCTCTCTCTCTCTCTTTGTGTATATATATATATAGATGTGTGTGTGTGTGTGTATTTTCACGTCTATAATTATAGGTTTGTGTGAAATCTTAGCTTCAAATCTATGTTGAAAACTAGACGCTTGCAGTTTTTTTTCTTTTTCCAGACACTGGTTTAGTATAAATTGTAGTCCCTTTTCTTGTTGCTTAGAGATCTCTGGAATAGAAGAGAGTTGAAAGTCGAATCTCTCGATTTATGATCTCATTGTTACTACAAAATGAGCATTTGATCTTAAATAGGCCAGAAAATTGAATTAGGATTAGTTGAATGTTCTTTTCAAATTGCGATTGTTTTGCAGAAGAAACATTTTTTTTATACATTTTAAAGAACTTTTATTCAGTATAAAAATACTAGCTTAATGGATATAAGGATAAAAGAATAGCATTGGTTACAAAGTGAAGGTTTTGATGGATTAATTAGAATATATTCATTAGTAAGCCTGTGCTTGTGTGTGTTGGAAATGGGCTATAATCTGTGTGCCCAGGTGATGCTTTAAAGTAATTCTTGAAACTAAATTAGAAGAGAGTACAGATTAAACAAGGGAAAATTGGAAAGGATCCATTTGAATTTAGAAGGAGATGATGCAACAATTATACAATACATGACCAAAATCCATCGAAAGCAAACGCAAGCTATGACTTGTTGTCTTGACTGTTATCAGCTTGGTGCTTAAAATATTATTGCCAAGACAACTTGGAGGAGCAAATGAATTAGTGTGACGAACTATTGAACGGGGGAATGATGATTTCAGTTATGATTTCCTGCAGCTTCTCTGGAGTTGAATCCAATTGGAATCATAATCTGTTTTCAAGATTTGCATTACTTTTTTTAACTAATTAATAAGGAGTTATAAACAGCAACACAGCATTCATAAATGGCCTTGGCCCTACTGGGATTAAACAACTGAACTTTTGTTTTGTTTTATGGATTTGAAATCTGACTAACATTATCTCACAGTAAGACACGTGGTATGGGAGCTGGTCGCAAGCTGAAGTCCCACCGTAGAAGACAAAGGTGGGCTGATAAGGCGTATAAGAAGTCCCACCTTGGAAATGAATGGAAGAAGCCATTCGCTGGTTCTTCCCATGCAAAAGGCATTGTTCTCGAGAAAATGTGAGACTGCTTGCTATATGTTTCTCTAATTTCTTTCGCTATTCCTGTTATTCTTGTATGGTTATGGCTTTCAATATTAAACCTTGAAAATGGGTGGCTAATGTGCACAGAGGTATTGAGGCTAAGCAGCCAAACTCTGCCATTCGAAAATGTGCTAGGGTTCAGCTGATTAAGAATGGGAAGAAGATTGCTGCATTTGTTCCCAACGATGGTTGCTTAAACTACATTGAGGAGAATGTAAGCATTTGACAACCATTATGATCTGTTCCCCTCAACTGTTTTCTTGAATAAACTTTGACTTATTTGTCACAGGATGAGGTGTTGATTGCTGGATTTGGACGTAAGGGTCATGCAGTCGGAGATATTCCTGGTGTCAGATTCAAGGTTGTGAAGGTCTCAGGTGTCTCTCTTTTGGCTCTCTTCAAGGAGAAAAAGGAGAAGCCAAGGTCTTAGATTCTGCATTGTTTTGATACCATTTTATTTGTTTGTCCAAGTACTAGAATGGCACCTCTGTGGACGATCTGTTTTGAGGAGATTTCTTGAAGTTCTTGCATCTATTTTCCAGTTTTCGATTGCTATAATTTTGGATTTGACTTATTACGATGTTGCTCATCTCTTGCAAGTTATACCACACACTTTAGTAATGCATGAGACTTACAAAAACCCTACTTTCTGATCCAAGAGAAGGATCAAGAATAACAATAGTCCCGACTTTGCTGTAGATGAAATTAAATTCAAGGGTAATTTTGTTCATTTTAAACTTAATACCATACATCATCTCGCAATGCAAACACAGGAATGGCCCTTTAACATCCAACTAACCATGAAATGCATGGGATAGAATAAAGTAGTATACTGATTATTATTGTATGGATTGGAATTAACCTTCTAATCCCATTACCTGTTATATTTGAACGAGACAACCCCCAAAGGGTGGGCAGCCTCAGTATCTATATAGTGAGTGGAAGCAATTCAAGGAGATGCAATATATTTCGTGTAACATTTTTTGCTATACAATGGATTGCTGTAAAGACGAGAGTGCAAGGTAAATGGGCATATGCTGCAGATTTAGAGCTCCATGTTCATCTTAAAAGATGTAACCCTCAAACTGGCATATCAGGAATAAGGCTCCAGAATAACCAGGTAGGTTAATTCAGCAAAAAGAAGCAGCATCAAGACAATGAACTCAAAAATACAATCTACAAAATGTTGTCCAATTTGCAATAATACTAAAAAGAAGCATGTTCTCAAGCTCCTTAGTAAGATGCCCAGACAGAAAGAAGCCAAGAAGTGTAGCCGATCCCAGAAACATTCAACTTCTTCTTCCCTCTTATCTTAAAAAATTCTTGCATTCTTCTCTCTCCATATCACCCAAATGAGAGCCAAAAAAGCACATTGCCTAAGGGTCTTTACCCCTTCCACCTCCTCCCAAACCTCTAAAATCCACACTAAACATAGATATCATTGATCTTGGAGCCACCCAAGAAGTACCAATAAACTCAAATAATTTATTCCATAGGGAGAGGTGTCAAGGGACAATGCAAAAATAAGTGATTCACACTCTCATCATCATCATCCCTACACATAACGCATCACTGCAATAAAATGTAATTCAATAAGTCTTATTCTTTGAAGTACATCATTGGTATTAGTCTTATCATGAATAATATCCATGCACAAACTTACACTTTTAAAAGCAACTTTAGCCCTCCAAATCTTCAAAGATGGATATTAATGCTTTATAGCGTAATGCTTAATAATGATGTAGGCATGTATCACCAGCCGCTCGGTGTTTTGTAACTCTAGCGAAGAACAGAGTAATCTCTTCATCTGAGGCAGAGGAGAGAACGTAATCTCTAATACATGGAGAGCATGGTTGAGGGGAAGATGAAAATCACCGTGAATCTCTTGATTTTCATCTTCCCCTGAACCATGTACCATGCTCTCCATGCATTATCTTGATTTTCATCTTCCCCTCAACCATGCTTTCTAATAACAACCATGCCCTCCACGTATTAGAGATTACTTTATCTCCCCTGCCTCAGAGGAAGAGATTACTCCATTCTTCACAATAGTTAGAACACCGAGTGGCTGGTGCTACATTATTATTAAGCATCACACTATAAAGCTTTAATATGGAAAATGCATATCCTGGCTATCATTAAGCACCAAGCAGTGCTGTATACTGTGTCAAAGTTCGGGAATGATCAACACTGGTATGGATTGGATTAAAAGCAGGCAATTGAAACAGACAGCTCGGCCAATCCGCAAATTAAATTTTAAAGAGAGAAGAATTTACAAATGCACTTAACGAACTGAAAGTCTAGAACTCCGATGCACAGTGAAATTATTGTAAACGACATGGTTAGACATATAAAATTGAGTCAACTCCCACGGGCCACCCCAAGAACATAACTACGTCAAAATCTCATTCCTAGCTAGTTGCATAAAATTCCTAACACTCATATAATCCATTCAAGGGGACCATAATTTCTAAGTAGATGACCAAAGATAAGTCAAATATAATAGATGAATACCTAAACTGATCTCCATTAATTTTCAAACTCCATTGCCTTGCATAGATGTACCCTTTTTGTTTCGCTTCGAAGCAGGGGTGGAAGTTTTACGTGGTGGCGAGTACTTAAGGCTGTAACTTACAAGTGAAGGTCCGAAAATGCTGAATTTCCCAGCACTGCTGAAAGCAGTGTCAGCATCAGAATGCCTCTTGAAGACCACTTTTGCCCGCTTGCTCTTACTAAGCACTTCAGTCTCCGATTCATTCAATGGGCCAAAGCGGCTGAATATCTTGTTCAGATCTGCTATTGATGGAACAGATTCTAAGGTTGTGAAGTTAAGAATTAGTGCAGTAGGAAAATTTACCTTGCATTCCTCATCCATCTGACCAGTTGGCTTCTCTGCTTCCAACCCAATAATTCCATCAGTTGTTTCCTGTTTATTATCTGAGTTCGGAATTATATCAACAGCTGCTTCTTGTTCAAGAGTGGGCATAGCCTTCTCAATTGGGGTCTCAGTTTCAAATAATACTTGCTCATCAGAGTTGCCCTGAATGACCCTGCCAGTCCAATACGAGTCTTCGATACCCTCAAATCCAAATGTTTCACAATTTTCCAAGTTGGATGACTTTTTTCGTTTCTTATTGCCTGGGACTTTCCCAATGGACTCCTTGCCCGTCCATGAACTGGAATTCTCCAGGCAAATTGATTTTCTGAAATCAGAGAAAAAACTAGCCATTGACATCAAAAAGCTATACCCTTTCATGGGATCTCTGGCAGTCAAGCAGAGCTCTGACAGCATCTCATCTGGAGGAGGGTACTGTGCTGAAATGACCTTTTCGCTTTTACGTGCTTTCCCGGTGCCCAAACTTTTTGCCAGTTTTCCACCATTTTCAGCCACAGCTTTTTGAGAAGTTTTATCCTGAGACTTGAGAATTGGTGTTGAATCAGCTAGCAGGCTTGCAACCCTACGAATGCGCTCTCCAACCTCGAGAAGTTCTTTAGGTTGTGAAGTCATTTTACTAACAGATCCTGGTGACAAATGACTTTTCCGATGCCGCATCATTGAGTCACGAGATACAGAATCAACCGCCTGGCATTTTTTACCAGAAGACAAAGAGGTGATCTTCCTGCCACTTTTCTTTTCAATTTTACTGTCCTTGTTTTGTAACTTTAAGCTGCTCTCAGGTATCAAGTCTGCTATGCTTCTCTCTTTTTTGCTTGGGATTAACCCATCACCAGAGATGTGCTTACGCTTCTGAGATGTACTGTGTCGAATAACTGATCTTATTTTTATAGACGGATCTTGCTCTTCACCTTCAGAACCTGGAACTGCATCCTCAATTACTTCATCAGAATCCTCCTTTTCCAACGGCCTAGGAATGCTAGCATCATTTTCAAGCAACCCATCAAAAACTTCTAATACAGGCAGCTGATCATAACCCTTCCAACGATTAAAGGCTAACAATTGAGCTCTGGCAATCAAAAACTCCAATCTATCAGTTGCACCAGATGGGGCTTGAGCTAATTCTTTTAGATACTGGACAAGCGTTGTAGGCATAAAAGAAGCTGCACTAGAGAAGTCATCGCTACCGTCTCTTCTACTTGATTCTTCTCGGATACCAGCATTAAGAACAACCTGGGTTTTGATCTTAGCATATTCTTCCTCTGACGAGCATGAACAGGCCAGCCCAAACTCCACCCGCCTACAAACCTCATCCAATGCACAATCAACAGCACGACAAAAAGCTTCCATACTGCTCTGTTTCTCCATCTGAGAGAAATGCATCTGAAATGGCTTTATCCGTGATGCATCATTCCAAGCAAATGTCTGGTCCCCAAAATATGCTATCAGATGACCATCTTTCCTAGAATATTTCCTTGCTTTCTCTGATGCAGCAGAAGGATCAAAGATCTGTCCAGGCCACCATGGGTGACTCCTTACCTTGCCCCATACAAGATCAGCCACATGATATTCCCCTTGTTTCTCAGTACGAAGCTCTTTCAAAGTAGCAGTCTTAATATTATTTTTGTATTTCCGCTGATCAATATCTGTTGCGTCTTGTTCATTTACTACAGCTTGGTTTCCATTTAGAACAACACTATTATTATTATTATTATTATGACAAGCCACGTTATCTACCAAACTATCCAAAAGGGGTATATCCGCATCACCAGAAAACTCTTCAATCTTGGTTCCCTTATCACCATTTCCATTTCCAGACTCAAATTCCCCATATGCCCTAGAGCGAGGACTCAAATCCACAACAAAACTGATCTTATTAGATTTACCTCCAATCTGACGCAAATCCCCTACTTGAGAATCAGAAACTCCCACATCTCCATTCTCAACCCTCCCTACCTTTGTTTCAAGTCCTCCATCTGTGCCAGAAAATTCCATAACAGGAGAACACTCCGGGACTACACCAACAGCTGGAGTTTCAGCTGAAACCCTAGCCTGGCCAATTTCACTATCAATGGTAAGCCCACCCATTTGATCCTCCTGAGTAATCGAAGGTTCAATTAGGGTTCGAGACTCTGAAATGTCAACCCTATCATTGGATTCAGAGAAGTTAGAACCATACACCTCTGTGTTCGGTTCAACTGGAACGGCGTCAGAATTCAGGTCGATATCATCGAGTTTCATTGACGGTCAGAAACCCTAAGGAATCCAAATATATGAGCATTAATTATACATATATATATATATATATATATACATGCAAATTATTATTCGTTCATATAGATAAGGAGTAAACGAGAGTACCGAATTGAAAACAATGCTGAGAGAGAGAGAGAAGAGTGCATACCTGGTTCGAAGGTGTGAAATCTGTGAGTTTCTACCTTCTGTGCGTTTGTGTGTTTGTGTTTGTGTGTGTGTGTGTGTGTGTGTGTGTGAGAGAGAGAGAGAGTTCTTGTTTTCGTGAGGAAGGAAGTAATTTGTTGGGGGTTTTCCAATTTTGAACGTCAAGATTTTTGTTGGACACGTGGCAGTATCATACGGATAGATCAGTGAATCAAAGTGGGAGAAGAGGGACATGTGGTAACCAGCTGGCTTACAACTTTTTAGCTGGGAAACGGTGTCGTATAGGTCATCCTAATTATTTTTTTCGGTTAAAATGATGTAAATTACTATTGCGGTTTTACTTACATATATAATTCAAGCAACAAACTTCGTTTCAATTTTAAAATTTTAAGATAATTAGAACTTTTCATCTGATTCACAGGCTGAATAGATAATTTATTATTTTTCTGTTTTTTTTTTTTTCCATCTCTCCAGCCTAAAGAAGAGAACAAATATGAGACAAATTGAATTGCTGATTTTAAGTAGAAAATATATCAAATTTGTTGGTCGCGATAGAGGTTTAGTAAGTACATTTGAGACTTGAGTGTGATGGCTTAAAAAAAGTACTTTTACAGTTTTTAATTTATCATTAATTTTTTTTTTTTTTTTAAAATAGTGTTCGAAATAACTTCTTAAAACTATTTTTGAATAAGTAAAAATAATTTTAACACTTAAATCTATATCTATATTATTATTATTATTACTAATAAAAGGACGCTAAGTGAAAAACTATTGATTGTCTATTATGTCCCTATAAAAAATATTAAAGACTCCTATACCCTTAGTTATTTAATTACCTAATATTAATTATATGTTCAAATGACTCTTCATATACTTCTATTTTCACAAGAATTATTGTTTCATGTATTGCACTTTTTTTTTATTTTTTATTTTTTATTTTTTAATTACCTAATATTAATTATCTATACTACTTTAAAATATCAGCATACATGAATTTTTTTTTTCCACCTTTACCCTCTAATACTACTACAATGTCATTGTTATCCATCAGAGTTAATGCTGCATCACATTACTTTTAAGTTTAAATGTCATAATAACTAAAAAACTTATGAATAGCTTTCATCAACAAAATAAAGACAAATTAATTTTCCTGTTAATGAATTCATTAGTATTTTTTATGGTGTTGACATTGTGGAAACGTTATCCCAATAAGAGAAACCAAAAAGACAGAGGAGGCGACTTTTTCTTTCCAAAGCAATTGTTACTCACGCTTTTTCTCTTGCTGTAATTCTCCATAGAGCCTGAATTGCATTCCTTCTTAAAACCCAATGACACTGTCCAAACCTCTTATTTGGAATAATGGAAACTGACGTTGTCATGCCATTTTCTCTCACTCCACTCCCCCTCTTTCTCCTCTTGCTGTTCCGACTGGTGTAATCCGCTGTCTTCTCCGACTACAATTCCCCGACTGGCTATTCCGAATGGAATTTCTGATTGAATCTCTCATCTTCGCGTCATTTGAGCTTGCAAAAGTGAGTTTCTCTGATTTTAATGATTGAAACTTCCCACTTAATGTGTTTGTGTCATCCAATGCCTCATTCTCTTATTTTTTTTTTCCTTTTCTATAACTCTGTTAGTATTAACTTTGGTTTTCTTCAATTGGATGTTGCATTACTTCTCTTATTTTTTTCTTCCTTTTCTATATCTCTGTTAGTATTAACTTTGGTTTTCTTGAATTGGATGTTGCATTACTTGAGTTGCATTTGTTTAGCTAAAAGACCAATTTTGACATGCCCACAATGTGTTCAATGAAATGTCCAAAAGCTCTAAATCAAAGCACAAAGCTTGATAAGTGTTGTATTGAAAACTAATTAAGCATTTAGTGTTGTCTTGAGAAGTTAAGGAACTATCTTGTGGCAGTAATAGTTGATGTGGAAATCTTATTGCATAAACAATTGATAGGGCCTAAATGGTTGTTATTTAATCCAATAGCTGAATCTTGATATGCTATTTTGTGAGTGTATATCACTTCAACAAATGCACTTGTGGCAAAGACCAATCGTATATGTTTTTATTCGTTGATAGACTTCAATCAAATCCTGCTCAATTTTTGAGATTGTAGGATTTTTGGTAAGATGAAAATTTTATTATTGGTGAGACCATTGAAAGTCTGAGTAATGACACTAAGCGCCGACAACCAACACAACGAGGATGTCATTTTCTTCACGTTTTGGTTTACTTACTTTCGTTTTTACCAATTGGATGGCGCAAGGTTAGCCAGTTTTCTCTCTCTCAATGTCTGAAATTACTATATTTCCCGTATCCTTGGAATTGATGAAACCCTAGGTTTGTGGGTATCAAATTTTGCCTTCTTTCTATGGTTTACGATCGTAAGCTATCAATCTAAATGTTTCCTGTAATGGTTATGCATTTTTTCGTTCAAGAAGTGCTATGATTTGTTTATTTTTAATGGTAAAGGAACATGTTTATATTCCGTGGGTAATGTGGGTATTTATGTTGATCTTACAGCTCTATGTTTTTTTGATTTGTGGATTTCCATAAATCCCATTCATTTTTTGGGTATCGGATTTTCAGGTTATTTATGTTCTATGATCTATTTCTGATGAACAACATTTTGTAGGATTTTAATTTCCATGATAATGAAAAAATATTTTTTTCTTCTCTTCGTTTGTTTGGGGATTGGATTGGGGGGAGGAACTATAGATTCTTCTGACAATTGAACTTCATTCTGAAATTGTTTTCTCATAACTTAGTAAAAAGAAGAAATGTTTTCCCTGTACCATATCATGTAGACGTGTTTCAGATTCATGTTCTGTTATGCGACAGTAAGAGACTATCTATGCATCGCATAAACAACATTATTATGTTGTCCAAAAGTCCCCCATTGAAAAGCTGGATGAAGGGGTATCCACATACTTCCACAAACAGTAAACTGGTGTTTAAGTTGACGGTGGAGAAGAACATTTGCTCCTACACCTCTAGCTTCAAGCTCCTCTTTCTTCATGTCCAATTTCCTCACAAAGATGGTTCTCGGATGCTCACTCTCTGTTTGTGTGTTACCAAACCAACAGATTGTTTAAACAAGTGATGGTCTCTCTTTCCTATCCAATTAATGATTCCTTTGTAATCATGCTTTTTCTTTCTATATATATGCCAGTTTAGAGAAATTATTTTGCTTTTTCTTTTTCAACTAAACAAAAATAAAAAAAATATGATAGGCTAACTCTCATTAATTTTTTGACTTGAGTTTTGTTGATTCATATTAGTAGTGTCAAGACTTGTGGCTTTTTCTAATTTCATGTACAAGTAGCTATCTTTTGATAACTTGTTGCATTCAAGTTTATTAGTTCTATCCAATTTGATTGTCTTTTAGGATGTAGCAATTGGAGGATGGATTGTATGATCTGCCAAGTGCTCGATGAATTGTTTCGCGGTCATCTCTTAGGCTTTCTCTTAACCAATTGTTTTGATGTGTCCGAAGGATTCTTTGATTAACTAGATTGTTTGAAGGTTGTAAGCTTCTAAGTTATTTGTATTATATCTGGTGTTTATGTAGATCAAGTTACATATGTATCTGGGCTATAGGATATACAGATGTGTGGACAGTATATTGTTGACTGTTGATTTTTATGCTTCTTATAATTAATAAAGGATCATAAAGGTGGTTATTTAGCTTAGTGCCTTAATAAGAGGTGCCAGAATGATGACCTAGGTTTATACTTGAGCTTTATCATTGTTTGCCCTTATTGGTATAAAGTAGCTATCTCAATTTTGAGTTCACTGCCTCGAAATTGTTAACCCCATTTTTTTTTATCATTGCACCATAAAAAATAATATCACCTTCTTTTTATTATCAATAGTAAGATGCCTCTGACAATTATAGATTATCTATGTCAAGACAATATTTTGGTTTCTAGGACTCAAAAATATTAGCTACTTGGAATGGCTTAAAAGTTTCTTCTACCACATTTGGCTTTCAGAATAGGATGGTTATAAATGATAATTTGCTGAAATGAACTATATAAGCACACTATAAGCAACACTCAGAACTATGAGAAGTCCAACAGCCTATATGTTTCTTAGTTTCTAAGTAAGTTTGAATCTAATGAATGCACCTAACCTTAGCATGTGAGTCCTTGGGAATTTTTTATGAGATTCCAAGACGTTCATTTTTATATTCTTTTCTATTACCACTCTAGCCCTGTTTCAGAACCAAAACCACCGTGGGCTAATCAACCATTAGCCTTTAGGATTGTTTTGTCCTTTAACTCAACACCTAAAATCATTTAATTTTTGTCTTAATTATTCTAACAACCAGCTTTTCAAAATTGATATAGCCAATCATTTCTTAAGCCAAGCCAATTCTATCCCTTTCCATAACTTATCCATAATTTAGAAGCTTCCCATAGATTTTGCAAGTATAACTCAACCATATTTTCTAAGCGTTCACTTAGAGCATCCCAGTGCACTCACATATAGCAAACATTGGTTTATCCTCTCTAAGAGTAACATTATTATAGTTCCAGCTATTTAATTAGCTCTCTGTTTCTATGTATATTTTTTTTTAATTATTCTTCTCTATTGGTGAACTGATTTTATTTGTTAAATGCAAAAAAAAAAAATCCTAGGTATTTCGTAAGCAAGTTTAAATGATGTACTATTGAGTGAATAGTACTGCCTTGCATGTTACTATTTGGTTTAGATGAATAAGAAATAAGAAGTCTATAAATCCATCGTGCATAAGTGTTATGACAAAGGATGAGCAATCTCAATATTTAAGTGCATAATAAACATTAGATTTTCCCTCAAAAGTCTTAAATCTATTTTGAAAATTTTTTATTGGATTTAGAAATTCTGTGTTTTGTCTTTGTATGATTGTAAAAGAACATTCCCTGCAGCAGTGTTTCGAGGATTCTTGAAAGTTATAAGGTGATTGTTGGGTGGTCATGGTGAGAGCTTAGTGTAACTTTTATGAGAAATAACCGTGTCTATTTAGGAAGAATAAGATACCAGTTGATGGATATGTTTTGGAAAAAATATTTTTTGTTTTTCCTGTTATTGTAAGTTGTTTATCGTGACTTAATTATACAGAATGATTGAGATTGCAGATTGTAGGACTACTTGACCTGTTTATGTGCTTTTATAGTCCTAAAGTAAATGACATCACTAATCTAATATTCAAGTTTCTTTTAATAACATAGCAACATGGTGTAGTTTATGGGTTGATTTTCTCTGAAGCACTATCTATAATAAAGTGGATACTTATTGAGGCTACTATCAATATGTACAATTTTTTTCAGGACAATGTAAAAGACTATACTTTGGCAACTTGCTACCTAGAAGGGGAGGGTATTTCCATGGATTCTGCTTTTTTGCTTGAATATGAGATGATGAATAACTCATTTGTATCATTGTCTTTTCAAGCACCCTATCACTTTGGAAACTAAGCCAATTTCTATCCCTTAAATGTTCAATCTAATTATGTCCTATGTTTCGTTTTCTTTTCTCTTTTTTCATTATTCGTCATTGTCATCCCAATTTCTATTTATCTTTTTGGATTTACCTCTAGCTCCTAGCATTAGCACATCAAACATTTTTTATCAGTGCATGTTTTTGGTTACACCTACATAGCATTAATTACGCCTGGGACGTTGTTTTGGGTTGTTTGTTAGTGTTCAAACAAAAAAGATTTAGAGTCAATGTTTTGAAGTTTTGTTTAGATAATGTGTTTGAGGTTGACCTTTGATGGCAGTTAAGAGATGGGTTGTTTTGGGTCCTTTAGGGTTCATTGAGGGTTTAATTTTAGCATAGTTCCCATAAATATTTGTATTTATATTATTTCTTATGTTGTCTTCACCTTCACTTTTTATTTTTTAGCTTTCCTTCGGCATATGCTTTTTCCTTAATTACTTGGAAACTATTTGCTATCTCTAGATTACTATGAAACACTAATCAGGGACAAGAAGAATCAAGACTCACAAATAGTTTACGTGCAACGCACGTGTACATCAACTAGTAAGTTAATAAATACAAGTTTAAAAAAATAACTTCTCCTTTTAATAAAACATTTTTTAAAAACCCACTACTCCATCTGCATTTTTCATTCTGCCTACCTGATGCAATACTCTCATCCACGGACGACACCAACGACGATCACCATGCCTTCAATCACCTCGTCGATCACCGACGAAGATCACCGATGATGCTCGAGAGTTGATTACCACCGACGACGTCGAAAGTAGCTCTCTCTCTCTCTCTCTCTCACCATCTTTGTTTTATTGTTGATCGAGATCCACTTCAATAGAGGTACAACCTTTTCATTTTAAGTAATTTTATAACTTATATGTCATAGATCTGTTATGACAAAGCAACAATTCCATTTTTTGTTTGATTTCCTGTGTGTTTCTATAATTTTGTTTGAGGTTTTTAGGTAACATTTATAAAAAAATTGTGGAGATGGTTGAATGATTTTGGGAAAAAATATTTTTATTTGATTTATTATTACTATAGAAGTTCATTGTATATTAGATCTGTGATATCTTTATGATTTGTGTAAATCTGTGATAACATTGGTATTGCCCACTACCTACTACCCACCAGATGTTTGATTTATGGAGGCATCTAAAATTGCCCTCTAGGTAGTGAACTCTATGGGAACCATTGGTGCCAGAAGATTAACCCCAAAACTCTGCACATACCAATTGTTCATATGAGCTGAGGATGGAAGAGTTTCATTAAAATAAAAAAAATTACTCTTATCTTACTTGCCTCAACTATATTGTTGTCTCAAGAAATGTGACCCGTGATGTTACAATAAGGTATAAGTTTGTTACTTAGCTCCTAAGAATGTCTAGACCAACAGTACACAAATCCTTTTAAGAATGCAAATACAGAACATGAAGCTCTACAAATTAAGAGCTATCAAAATTCTTTACTAGTAGATAGATAATTAAGACCATCAGAAAAATTAAGTTTCATAATTAAGCTTCAAAGTGAAATAAAGTAATTTTCTTCCACTAGAAATAGTTTAAATTCACAATTTGTGGCAATGATACGGACCCAAAATGGTCTCTGCTAGTTGGTTAGCTCACCCTTCATCTTAATTTCTTGGTGTGTGTTTTATAACAAGAAGAAGAAGATGAATGTGAGTTTGTGGCTTTGTTCAGTTTAGTTATTATTATACATGTTGTGCTAATAACATATGTATTTTGTGATGTTACTTTAGATGACTTCTAGTAGTTTTAGGAATGATAAAGACAAAGAAAATTGGACTATAGAGAGACATAAGATTTTTTTTGAGTTATGTGTAAAAGAGGTGGATAAAGAGAATCGGCCCACTACTAGTTTTAACAAGCGAGGTTGGAAGAATATTATAGATGGGTTTGCGGCAAAGGAAATGTCATGTATGACCAAAAACAATTGAAGAATCACTTTACTATTACTAAGGATGGATGGAAGTCATGGCACAAATTGACTAGTCATACTAGAGTGACTATTAACCCTATAACAAGAGGTGTCTTGTGTGATGATCAGACATGAAATATATTTGTTGAGGTAACATCTAATTGGGTCAATTTAAATATTATAGGAGTTAACTGTTTAAATTTATGGTAATGATTTTTTCCTTTACCACAGACAAACCCCGATTGTAAGGAATTTCGTAGGAAATCACTCTCATTTGCTGACATGCTAGATAGAGTTTTTGGTGGTCTCCTTCACAAGGAACCCACCTTGCATTTGCTCCTACAGTCAGTGGTGGTGACTATCATGACTTAGATTTGGATACACCTTGTGAAAGTCAGATTCCCAATAAAATTGGACCAACAAGAGAGGAAGGTAATGACTCAGTTAGTCAGATACATCAAGAACGTGATGGGTCTACATCTTCAAAGCGCCGTCGAAAAGTGAGCGGGGGAGAACGATTGGACAAACAACTATCAAAGTTGTGCAAGGCAATACACAACACTGTTACACCAACATTGTCCACAATCAAGGAATGCATGCAAGAGCTTCACAAAATGTGTGACCTTGTTCCATATGGTAGCCCGTTGTATTGGCATGCTTTTGTTCTTTTTCGGGATGTTATCAATAGGGAAACATGGATGAATTTGTCTGAACCTGGTGTTCGAGCTGCATGGTTGAAGTATATAAGGGATGGAAGGAACACTAGTTAGTAGGGTGTTTTTTCAAATTTAGATGTTTATTTTCTATTGTAGACTTGTTTAGGTGCTTTTTTTTAGATAAAGTTTCAAATGTTTTGTTTGTTTTAAACACTACTCTTTACTATGACTATTTGGTTACTGGAGTTTATTTGAACACTAAGTTTTACTGTGATGGTAATACTTGAGTTTTTGTTTTGATGACTTTTAGATTTTTATTATATTGATGTATATGTTCAACTCTTGGATAGACATGTGCTACTAGAATTTATCTAAATGTCAATGCTTATATTTTTTTCATTGTTTTGGTTGTGTTGTGCATAATGAATCTAAAAACTATATATCTTACCATACTTGCCATACAACTTTTGAGAAAACGGGCTGCAATGCGCAAGAGTAAAATACCATGTAGGACTTTTGTCCTAACCGATCATCAATATGTATTAGAGATTCTTAATGGCCATGATCGTGTATCCCTTGAACTATTTTGAATGGAAAAACATGTGTTTATTTCATTGTGCGAATCAATGAAAGAAAAGAACTAGTTGTGTGATAGCAGAAACGTGTCAAGTCAAGAGAAGTTGACAATATTCTTAATCACTATTGGTCACAATGAGCGAAATAAAATGATGTAAAACCCGAGAATTTTTTATTATTATTAAAGGGGTAAAATAGTAATTAATTGTTAAAGCACGGGTCAAAAATGTGAATTTTTATCTAATTCAGATGACGAAACGGACATCACCGTTGAATTCGTCTCGTGATATCTAGCTACCCAGTAAATTTTTGTAAAATTCTGAGACAGTTGGATTTTTCACGTGCTACAAAGCGATCCGGTGTTGTGCGATTAAAATAATTGCGATCAGATTTTATTCGCGGAATCCCAAAAATAATTTAAAATTAGTTCAATAAAAATATACTAAACTTAACACGAGACGAGATTTAATTGATTCGGAATAAAATTGGACCTGTTAAAATTGAATGTGTGGCTCGATGAGGGCCAAATATTTAAAACTATATAAAGTGGAAGACTTTATATACGAACAGAGAGAAAGAGAAAAAGAAAAGGAAAAAAGTAAACTTCTTAATCTTCTTCCTCAGATCTACGAAAATCAAACAGTTTAATCACTTTGGGGCAAGAATTAAAGTTGCTCTACGCAACGAGAGCTACGCAACTACACCAAAGATCGTATTTTTCTCCGAAAATATCCAAGACGAGAATCTAGGACTAAGGTTTGGGAAGCTAAATTCGAACTTTCCTTGGAGTTCTACTACGTGGGCTCACGCTACGAGAGGTAGGGTTTCCCCTATTTAGATGTAATTTCAACCTAAAATATGACATATGAAATGGGTAGGTTAAGGGTGTATATCACATGCTAGACCTTGACTTGTGTAATTAGTGGGTCAAATATAGGATTTATAATTAACCTTATAATTAGTAAAATCCTATTATAATTAACTTGGTGTAAGTTAATGTCAGTGGTTTAAAACATATTAATTGTACATTAACATGGCTTGATGTTTTAATGGCATATCAAGTTTAATAAAATTATTAGTTTGTTATGTGATTATGAAATAATATGTATGTTAAATGATTATTTAGTATATGATTAGTGTGATGAACTTGTGCTTATGTTTATAGAATTAATAAACATGTTGTCATGTTGGAAGTAATAAGCATGCTAGTTGTTTAAATTGATGTGCCCTCTAGGTGTTTGTTTAAATGTCTAGGTGAATACAAGTATGTTAGTTGAGTTGATTATCTTACATAACATGCTTGAGATTGTATTGAAAATATCATTATATTGTATTCATTATGTAATGGACATTGTAAATGGTATCAAAGACAATTGCACATTGTATTGCATTTATGCATGGGCTGCACTACATTCATAGGCATTAACATGGGTAGTAGTGTGTGCATGGTATGAAACCAATCACCACATAGGTGGTTGATCATAAGCTTGGAAAAGTCGCACTAATGTCTGACTGAGTAGCACGAGAAATTAAATGGATAAACGTGTCGGGGTATAGAAAGAAGGGCTAGATTCTCTTTCGCCTGCTTACTTGGTTTATACACTTTCTGGCGGTGCAATTCTAGAAAAGTGTAACGGCGAAAATAGAGCTGCAGGTGGGATGTCCTGAAAATTCGTTGATGGTGTGGTGTCCCATTGCTGAAATATCATAAATCATCTCCCCACAAAGACACAAGAAAATGAATTAATTAGTCATTGAGTGTACATAATACCAATGACAGGGGCTTGGAATGGCCGGATACATACGTATGGTATTGCATGTGTTGTGGGAGTCCGGGATGGGGCTTAGTGTTGGTTTTGCTTGCGTGAGTCTCATCTCATCTCATGACATGACATGATTTATGACATTTGTTCAAAATAGACATATTTGAATGAATGCATGAAGTAATTGTTGCATGTGACATTTCATATGCATTTGGGTTGAGATGTATTCTCTATAAGAGTTACCCTATTGAGCGTTGACTCACATTTTATGAGAACAATTTTTAGGTACGCCACAGGCTTTTACTGAAGGCCCTCCTACTGGTCCGTTTTGACGACAGAGCCGGACTGTGGCTCTTATTTTGACGTCATAGTCCCTTGTATATGTTTATTTTTGGTCTTGCATAATTTTTGTAACAAAAACTTGTTTATATTTAAAAGGCATGTATATGAGACTCTTTTGAGACATTTATTCTTTTATGAATGAATTACGTAGTAATGATGATTATGGTAGTATCCGATACTATGTAATTGAGTATGGATGAATAGACCCAGTGTGGTCAATATTGTATGATTGCACAAGTTGACTTTTGGGTAGAGCTTCCCGTACAAAGGAGATTATGCTCAAATTTTGTTGAGTTATGGATTCTGGTAAATGAAGTATAACGGCAGGTATCGAATTACACGGTATCTAGAGGTATTTTGCGGGTTGATAGGTGATCAACGGGATAATTATGGACACTCGGATTTTGGGGCGCCACAAATGATGCAAGAGCGATTTCAACATTCTGGGGAAATAATAAGTCGACATTTCAATGATGTTTTATTAGGGATGACCAAACTTTCAATGGAAATCATCAAGCCTCATCAAAATTTCAATTGTATCCCACAATAGATCAGATTGAATCATAAATACTATCCATATTTAAAAGATTGTATAGAGGCAATTGATGGCACACATGTTAGCGCTCATGTTCCAACTTCAAAACAGATTCCTTTTAGAGATAGGAAAATAGTATGCACGCAGACTGTCTTGACAACATGTTCTTTTAATATGGTTTTCACATTTGTCAATGTTGGGTGGGAAGGAACGGCTCATGACTCCAGAGTGCTACTACATTGCATTCGTAATAGGCATTTAAACTTTCAAAAACCACCTCCAAGTATGAGTAAAGAATGCGTTGATTAAATTTTTTTGCATTCTTAACTACATAGAATAACTAATGATTTTGTTGTTCTTTTTAGGAAAATATTATGTGGTAGACGTTGACTTCCCTAATATGGATGATTATCTTACTCCTTATAAGGAAACGATATTTCATCTACCCGAATTTTGTAGGGGGAGAAGACCTCATGGGAAGGATGAGTTGTTCAATCATGCGCATTCTTCATTAAGGAATGTGATTGAACGATGTTTTGGAGTATTAAAGAAAAGATTTCCAATTTTACAGCAAATACCCTGTTTTGATTTCACTAAGCAAACGTTTATTGTTATTGCTTATATGACTTGCCACAATTACATAAGGCTTCATGGCATCAGAGACGTATTATTTGAAAGGTATGTTAATGAAGACGTGGAGTTAGAGGAGGAAGATAATGTAAACCAAACTACTTTTGAAGAGGATATTGATTTGTCAGATACAAATCCAATGTATAGGAAGAGAGAACGTGTTATTTCAACAATTCTAAGGGACAATCAAGCATGATTTTTTTTATTGTATTTACTATTAGCATATGTTTTGTGACTTTAGTATGTCATTGGGATAGATGGACTATGTAGTTTTTTCATATGATACATTTATTAATATAATATTTTTTGTGTGTGTATCATTATATGTGTAGTGTATGTTTGTATATGTGCATTCAATATTATTAACAATTGTGACACAAATAAGTATTTTTCACATCCAAATGTGCTTTTTATAAAATACATTAATTTAAGTATTTTAAATTTTGAATATCCAAACAATACTTATTTAATAAAAGTATTTTTCTTATAAACACTTTTGATAAACATTTATTAAAAAAGTAATTTTTGGATTTCATAAGTCATCCCAAACACACTTAGTAGAAGAGTAATACTACACAATTCCAATAAAATTTAAAAAATTATAATTCAAATGCATATCATCCATTGGATGAGTGAGTTTCATCAATTTTTTTAGTAACACCTACTTTGTCACATTCCATATCGAACAACCAAATTTGTATCTTTAAGATGTAAGTATAACTTGACACATGACAATACCTGTGCTTATAATGCAATACTACCAACTAAAGATCTCATAAAAAAGATAAATCATATAATGTAAGTATAACTTGACACGTGGCAATACATGTGTCTATATTGCAATACTACCAACTGAATATCTCATAAAAAAAGATAAATTGTAAAACTCGGGTAAATTTGAACTTTTTATTATGAAGGGCAAAACGGTAATTTTGTCGCTACAGTACGGATTGAAAACTCGAATTTTTCTAGAACTCAGATGACGAAAAGGACCTCACCGTTGGATTTGTCTCGCAAAATCTAGTTACCATGTCAATTTTCGTCGAATTCCGAGACAGTCGGATTTTTCACATTTTACGAAGCGGTCGGGTGACCTCATAAACGAACTCGAAAATAAAATTTTGAAAATTGGATAATAATTTAAATCTAGTTGAAATAAGAATATTTTGAACTTGAATCGAAACGAAATTTAATGGTTTCGGGAAAAAACCGGACCCAAAAATAGAGGACGTGTGGCGCAATGTGGACCAAGCATTTAAAGGGTATAAATAGGGGAGAAAATCTGATTTCTCCCCATTTTTCAGCTGGGTCTTCACGTTGGAGCGGGAAGAGAGGGAAAAAGAGAAAATTTTAAACTACTCTCTACGATCTACGCCTCCCCGTCGCTCGAATCAACAAGAGCCAAAAATAAAAAGGATGGATTTCACCGAAGTTTCAAAAACGAGATTTTGGGAAAAGCTTGGATTATAGCTTGTTTCGGGTTTTTGAAGCTTCCAACGGTTATTTTACGCTTCAAGAGGTATGGTTTTCATCCTAATTAGGTTTATTTCTAACTTAGGATGATTATATGATATGAGTAGGTTGTTAGATACATTTAACACTTGTCTATTATTGTAAATTGATGAAATTGATATTAGAAATGGGTAGAATAAATTCTATCATGAATTGGGTATGTAGAAATTACTTAATGTGATTTCTTGAGACTTGTGATGAAATTTGGCATTTTATGTGATTACATGATTTGGTGCCTTGAATGTGTTTGATTTAAATGCCTATGTGAAATTAAGTGTGTTTTGCATAGATTATGTATAACATGCTTAGGAAATTGATGTTGAATGAAAATGTTGATATATGCTAGTTGATAATTGACATTATGAGTATTTGTGAAAATTATATGCTTAGGATATAATTACCTATGGTGTATGTTGAAATGTGGTTGAGATTATTCATATGACACTCACACATATTGGACATGAGATTGATATTGCAATTGTACACTACATTGCATATGCACGGAGACATCACATTATGTGAGTGTGTGTGCATGGTTGTCATCAAACACCACACTTGGTGGATGATGGGTGGGCTCGGGAAAGTTAGGTCGAAGACCCGACTGAGTCGCACGATTTGCATTATAAATTGGGTTGAGGTTAGCAAGAAGGGCTAGACTATCCCTCGGGTGCAAGACCCGGTTATTTCGGATACGCACTCCGTTGGTATCAAGTCCATAAAGTGTGTCGGCGTATGTGGAGCTATTGGTGGAAGCCCATAAATGCCGTGTCGGTTGGGTGACCGTTGGTGGAAGTCCATGAATATCCACCCTAAGAAAGACCCAGGAATTTAATGGTCATTGGATGTGTAACATCAATGGCAGGGGCTTGGAATGTCCGGATTGTACGCATGGCATTTTTGCATGTGTTGAGGGAGCTGGTAAGGGCTCGGGTTAATGTGCATGAGTGAGTCGCATCTCATTTCATGACATGTCATGGTGATTCCTATTATTGAATTGCATATTCTTGGTTGGAATAATTGTTGCTTGTTGAATGTTGCATGTGAACATTTCATATGCATCTAGGTTGGGGAATAGCCTTTTTAGGAGATACCCTATTAAGCGTGGCTCACCTTTTTGGGAAAATATTTCAGGTGCGGGTTATACTCCAATGGACGGTTCACATTTGGAGTCTCAAAGTTGAAGAAAAGTCGAAATATGGCTTTTAAACCATGTTTTGTAAATCTTTGATGTAATTCGGTTTTGAGCATGTAATCATATGAAAATGATTGTAATCGAACATGTACGAACTATGTTTGATGTGAAAACTTCATTATACATGTGTTGGGTTGATTTGGAATGGATTGGAATTGAAAAAAGAAGGAATCGTACGAAAATTGGTAAAACCTACCGATAGAACGATGACAAATCTACCGGTAGAACTTTTCCAGAAGGTTTTCCTACCGGTAGAACATGGTCATCTTCTACCGGTAGGTTTTCCAAAAATCTCAATTTTAAAGAATGTTTTGCCATGCTTTCGAGCTTTGTGTCCTTTTATTCAAACGATGTAAATAGACAGTAATAGAGTATAAATTGTGGTATATTGGACATCAAATGAGTCATGTGGTTAAATGATATACAGGTTGTGCGTTTGGGAGAGTCTGGTACAGGGGAGACTCTGCCCAAACTTTGTGTTTTTGTGATTCCGATAAAGGGGATGTTGTGTCATGGTGTCGAGTTATGCGACATTCACGGGTATTTTCGCGGGTTGATGGGTGATTAACGAGTTGACAAAAAACCTCCGGTTTTAGAGGCATCACATAAATCATACAACTCTATGACAGAGTATACAACGATGTAACAAACCAAAACAAAATATTAGGGAAGTCATCCCTTATATCAACAAGGAAACGAACAATTATATGTATAATATGTATGCAACCAGTTTCTTTAATCTTCTCGTCCTACCCTACTAGTGTTATAGTGGACCAAACTCTAAACTTTAGCCTCCTAAAAACAAATATTTTCTCAATGGTAACCGAGAGGAGGAAGTGAAGAGAATGTGTGTATAAGAGTGGAGAACGTCTACAAAGAGAATGCCTCTCCACCGATTACTTAATTCCAATTATATAATTGGGCTATTTACAGATATCCCCATACTTTTGTAATTTTTTCACTTTAGTCATAAAATGGTTTAATGACAAAATATAGTTTTCAGCCTTTAAAAAAATTAACTCTTATAATTTATTCCTATAACTTTTTTTTCTCAATAACTTCAATAATTGTAATTCAACCCCCAACCTTCTTAACTTCAATTCAATTCCACTCATGTTGTTTAGATAAAATATCATGTATAATAATTAACTTGTCTTAATACCACGGAGTAGGGTGGTCTAGTGGTGGTACCAGCCTTACTTCTTATCCAGAGGTTGGGAGTTCGAGTCCTGGAGTCCCCGTTACGGTTTGGTGGTTGGCCACTATATTAGCCTAGTTAGGTCTGATCCCGAGAGGTGTTCCAGGAGCGGTCAGGGGCCTTATGATCCCACCGGTGAGGGCCTAACAGGGTGGTTGTTGGACGTTCTTCCTTTCTCCCACCTCTTTTTTTTTATGAGCAAAAAAAATTAACTTGTCTTAATTCTGACACATCTCAAACTTAACCCACCAAAAGTTTCAGTTAATCATACTTACTATATCAAAACTTTTAAAATAGTTTACTTCCGCCATTATTCAAAATTAAATGCAATGAAATGCATAACCGAGTTTCACACACTCATCCAACACTCACCCAATTAATGATATGTATTTGAGTTGCAATTTTTGGGTTTTATTTGGATTGTGTAGCTTTTTTCTTAGTGGAAAGGTTTAACCAATTTGACATGTGGGGACTACTGAGCTAGCTAAAAGAAATAATTTAGGTATGCATTAATAGCTATAACTTTTGATGCAATGGTCAGCCTTTCAATCTGATGATGCCTAGAAAATCCCAAGGCTAAGCTCGGTTATTCAGATCAGGTCGGGAGCCCAGTAACATAAAAATCTCGAGCTCCCTTAATTCGCATCTCAGAGGAAGCGGAGTCTAAGACAGCTGGCAACCACCAAACTTCTCCTCAATGGAAATAGCCACCAGTTCAGGCACCAAATTTGCAACTCCCCCATCACTCCGCACAACCACCACACAAATCAAGCAAAATGTTACATGAGGGAGGTGAAGATCACGCCTCAGATTCAGCTAAGCTTAAAATTTGCTATAAATATTGTACAAAGCCCTCTCTAGGAGGCAAGCAATGAGAGCTTTTATCGAACTACTGTGTAATTTTCCTTTTTATCAATATATTCCTCAGGAGCAAGAGACTCCATTGAAGAGTAAATTAGCCGTGCTCCTGAGCTGGTGAACCACTATAATTCTTTTGTGCAATTGACTCCATTACCCTAAATTCTTGTTTTCCAGAGCCTTGAAGTTCAGATTGAATCCTTCGGTGCATCTTGCATTCTACGTTATGCTCAATTGCGTTATACACATCATCAGTCGATGCCAGAAAAATTATCTATCTCGTCGCCTACATCACCTAAATCGACGTCCTCCTGTTCAGAAGACCTCTCGCCCACGGCAAGAGAAACAGATGAAGCAGTAGTTTCGCAAGAGCCAGACATGACAGGGTTGGAGAAAGGGAGATAAAAAGAGGAATAAGGAAAAGGAATGTTAGAAAAACAATCCCTGAGGGTCGAAGGGTCAAGACACCGACGACCAATAAGGAAGATTCTAGCGGTTGAATAAGGATCTACAAAAAAGGGAAGAAAGGACAAGGAATAACCTCGATTCCTAAAGTAACAAAAGCGAAAGGATAAAAAATGTAACAACCACCTCGGATTCGAGGGATCCAGAATGAAGAGATACACAGAGCAAAGAAGCGTACCTATCCAAGAACGAGCGACAACCCAAATCCCAGAGCGAATTCAGGGAGATGACAAAGCAAGCCTCGCAGAATCTTCGAGCTGAATTGGGGGTTTTTCAAGTAGAGCCCTAGATCTCTAGTAAATTGGGGAAGATAAAATCGCAAAGGAAGAAGAGAGAAAACAGAGTCTGTAGAGAGAATTCGAGAGGCGAAGAAAAACGATTTTTCATCTGCAGGAGCATTTAAAGCCAAGCGTATGTGGACCCTCGAGATAGATGTGCGTGAGAAACAAGGAATGAATGATTACACGTTCGCCATAACCGCCAGAATGGAGTCCTATCACACGCAAATCGAGGTCGACCCATGGAGACCTCACTTAACCCAGCCACAGCTCAATCCCTGCTCAAACAAACCATTTTGACCAAGGACTAGGGGGCAACTGATGATGCCTAGAAAATCCCAAGGCTAAGCTCGGTTATTCAGATCAGGTCGGGAGCCCAATAACATAAAAACCTCGAACTCCCTTAATTCCTCAGAGGAAGCGGAGTGGAAGATAGCTAGCAACCACCAAGCTTCTCCTCAATGGAAACAGGCACCAGTCCAAGCACCAAATTCGCAACTCCCCCATCACTCCGCAAAACCACCACACAAATCAAGCAAAACATTACATGAGGGAGGCGAAGATCACGCCCCAGATTCAGCTAAGCTTAAAATTTGCTATAAATACTGTACAAAGCCCTCTCTAGGGGGCAAGCAATGAGAGCTTTTATTGAACTACTGTGTAATTTCCCTTTTTATCAATATATTCCTTAAGAGCAAGAGACTCCATTGAAGAGTGGATTAGCCATGCTCTCGAACTGGTAAACCACTATAATTCTTCTGTGCAATTGACCCCATTACCCTAAATTCTCATTCCCCAGAGCCTTGAAGCTCAGATTGAATCTTTCAGTGCATCTTGCATTCTCCGTTATGCTCAATTGCGTTATATACATCATCACAATCCAACAAAATTCTCATCTGAATTGTTACCACAGAGAATGCAACTTGATGAATACCCCCCTTTTCTCTCTCTCTCTCTCTCTCTCTATATATATATATATATATATATTTATTTATTTATTTTACGATTTGATTTGAATCAAATTACAAGCAATTGTCTATGAAAAATGCTAAATAGACTTGAAAATTTGACTTTTTGAATCACTTCCATTGAATAGGTTGTGGATCCTTATAAATACAACATCCCACAATTAAATCAATGACAAATATAACAGTCATACCATAAGTCAATTTTTTAAATCTAGGTAGTATTGCTCATTATCTATTGGCCAATTCTATTAGAGTATACATTGGCTTAGTTAATGTTCATGGGACAGTTAGCATTCTGTTAAGTGATAACATTGGATAGTAGGAGTCCATCACAGTCAGTTGTTCCATTAGTTAGAAGTTAGTTAGGATGAGCTGTAATCAGTTGAAACTAATCTTCTCTTTGATGTATTTATATCACATATATTGTGTATAAACAAATACCAAGTATATAGGATCAAACAAGAATAATACAACCATTGAGATTCAATCACCATCTTATTTCTGTTCTTCTTTCCCTTTTCATTCTTCTTCATCTTCTCTATCTTAATCTGCAATCAGAGATTCTTTCAAATACTCCTCTCCCTCTCTGTCCAAATTGCTAATCTGCTGATGAGTACTGTCATGGAAACCATCTCATACATCTATGTTACATTCGAATGGTGAACTTCATAATGGTCAGGTTCAGAATCACATCCTCATACATATAACTATATGTTTTTCAATTTTCAAATAAAACATTGACATTTTGACATTCGTCTGGCTTATCACCGGCAGTCTGTTCATTAAGCTGAATCAGAAGCATATTCATCTCCATCAGGTTCAAGTCTCCACTCACTCCCATAATAAGAGTTAGGCAATCCCAACCAGAACTTGAAAGCCTCTGCTGCTCTTTTCCTCTCCCTCCTTCGGTCCTGCCTGGCTTTAGAGGCATGCTTACTTGAAAACATCCTCGAATGCATCTCTACATAGATTCTGGTATACTTGGTCTTATTCGGTGGTATACCGTGCTCTTCCATGCAAGCAACGATCTCTAATGCTTTCCTAAAGAAAGCAGCCCTCACACATATATCAGCCAGAGTATCTAAGAGCCCTTCGTCGGGTTTCAATGGTGGGAGCGCCGGAGAAGAATTAGAAATCTCTCCTTCCTTCTCTATCCCACACCTCTCCTTTATTTCATTCCATAGCATAAGTGCTTCACCTGGCTTTCTGGCTACTGCAATCCCATTCGCAAGACTGCCGTAGGTACCTACATTTGGTTGAAATCCATTCTCTTTCATTTCTTGAATTATATTTTTTGCCTCATCGACAAGTCCTAATCTACAATACCCTTCCACCAACATATTCCAAGCAACCACATCAACCTTCACTCGTGGGTCTTTGAACATCTCATCAAAGACCTCCCTAGCTAATTTTGGTTGGCCCGACAAGGCAAAAGCTTTCATCAAAGTAGTGTAACTAATCTTGGTTGGAGCAATACCTCTTGTTCTCATCTCATTGAAGTAGGTAAGAGCCCCTGCACTGTCATCAACCAGTATGCACCCATCAATCAAAGTATTGTACGAAACCACATCAGGCTCAATCCCTGCACCATCTATCATCTCCCGAATCAGCTCCTTTGCCTGGTCTATCTGCAACTGCTGGCAATACCCTTTGAGCAGAATATTATAAGTGACCCGATTGGCAGGCACACCAATTCTAGTCATCTCTGCTAAAACCTGCCGTGCCCGGATCATTGACCCTGCTTTCACAAATGCAGAAATAACAGTTGTATAAGTAACATGGTCTGGGTGGCTGTTGCTGTCTTCTTGATGCCGCATAGCCTCTAACATTCTCACTGTGTCAGTAACACGGCCTTGTTTCATATAAACCTTCATTAATGTTGTGTACATCCTAGTGTCAGGAGCATATACTTTAGGTAACTCTGGAAGCTCATAATTACTCAAATTAGTCGAATTGGGAAGCAATTTTTCAAACACATCACCCTCAATTTTGCTCGTATTCTCCAAATTCGACTCCCTCAGAATCTTGCAAAGGTCTTGCCGCCCCTCCCTCATCGCCTGGACAATTTTCTCTGCAGTTTCCAAATCACCAAAACCAACATAAGCCGCAACAAGCGAATGTAATGTTGTCATACACAATGAAATCCCCTTCTCAAGAATTCTCTCCAATACAAACACAAGCAAATCTTTCCTACCAACTCTAGCACACAGCTTGATCATGACATTGTATGTTAAAACATCAGGTTCACAACCCAACTCGGGCATTTCATCAAACAATTGCAAAAACTTCTTGGTCTCACCAAGATTCGCACAAGCATTCAGCACAGCATTGTATGCAGCTGTGTCAGGTCTTGAATCCTTAACTACAGTGGGGTCTGCAAATCGGCGGACCTTTCGGGTTACTGAATCGAACAGTTTTATGGCCTCGGCAGGGCCATCATCGCCGGAGGCAGCAAGGCGGCTTACTACAGCACTCCAAGCCTTGACATGGGGGAGGTATCCGGAGATGAGCATGGACTTGATGATGGAGGTAGCGTAAAGAGTGTGGCCGGCCTTGGTGGAGGCCACTGCAAGGAGGCCAAGGGAATTGGCATCGAGGCGGTGGAGCTGCCGCTCCTGGCGGAGGCGTTGGATAATGGACTGAGCGCGAGTCAAGCTCAAGGGGGTTTTCTGGTAGGACAATTGGGAGACTAAGCGGCTAAGGCATGTGGGGTTGGGAAGGTGTGTGCACTGCGTGTAGACTAGCCAGGCCTCTTCAGTTTTTCTTTGGCGGAGGAGAGTAAGGAGCGCATGGTCTTGGGAACCGGGTGGTGGTGTATTGGTGGTACTAGTGGTGAGAGATAGATTGGAGGGTTTGGTGGTGGTTTGTACCCGAAATGGGTTTGTCGTTTTGGATGTGATAGAGGAGGAGGAGGAAGAGGAGGTGGTGGTGGTGGAGGGAGAGGACGGTGGTGGTGAGACCCGGTGGACTGTGAGGGCGTGACTTACTTGAAATGGGTGTGATTTTGACGATGAAGATGAGAGTGGAAGTTTGGTGCTCATGGCTGGTCCATTTAGGATAGAGGGGAGAGGCTATTAAGTGAGGTCTGTTCCAAGGTCTGTTCCAATTCCTGATTTGCAGAGAGGGGAAAAGAAATAGAGGAGAGGAGAGGAGAGGATAAGAAGGATATTTTTTCAGCTCTCTCTTTTGGGTGGAGATGGGAAGTACTACGTCGGGTATATTCTGTCCTCTTATTTGGCAATTGGCATAGCTTTTTTGGGTGGTTGTAGCATACTTAATCGATTTTCTTTTTGACAAAGAAAGGATCTTACTAGTATCTTATAAGTTATAATCGTGGGTGTCATTTTATTTGGTGCGCAAAATTTGGTATAAACATTTGAGCGGAGAAATGTCAATGATATCGTGTTATTAACAAGAAAAAATTGACATATGAAACAATATCCCACCCTCGAATCAAAACTATTATGTACCTTGATTTAGACTTTAATGCATAAATTACTCAAAAAGTTTATCTCTATTGACTTAATTAACCTTAGATTCACTCCAAAAATATCTGGTAATAAATGAAACTCACAATTAAATCTTCAATTTTTTATTTTTTTTTTGTCACAGACACCCACACTAGATAGGAAATTAAATCTTCAATTTTTATTTATTTTTTTGTCACAGACACAGACGCGCAGGATTACTCGGCACTAAGGCACTCAATCGAAACATTATTTTTTTTCAATGTAATCAATACGGGGATTAATATCTATTTACCAATTTTAAAACATATTTAGTATTTTACCATAATTTAAAAAATAATATCTTTAAAACATCCATCCAAAATTAAAAAGCGTGTTTAAAAACTCACTTTCAAAAGAAAAGTGTACTTTTTAAACAAGGAGCAGCCCGTCGACATACTAATCAAGTTGTTTCACCTAGAAATAAGTGTACATACAATTAAACATTGTGAAGCCCTTTTACCAGTCGCAGCTAGTTGTTATGCCAATGTTAGAGGCAACCTTGGTGCACTGAATGCACTTAACCAGAAAATTTCATAGGAAAGAAGAGTAGAAAAAAGTGAAGCATAAATTTTTTTTTTTTAATCAGTTTCAAAAAGAAAAAAAAAAAAAAAACTAGTGTTTGCCAGATAAAACAATGATATCATAGAAATCACTAGATGTTCCCTAACTAATTAATCATAATCAATCTACTTAAAGTAATGTTATATAAACTTAAAAAATAGACTTGATAATCACAACCATTGAGTAGATAGTAGGTCCTTATAAATACTGGGACTCACAGTGAAATCAATGATTGTAATTATTAAGTCTATTTTTAAGTCTAATTTTTAGGGAAAATTTCATTCACACCCCCTCTAGATAGGCATAAATACAAAGTCACCCCATTCCCATTCTGAATCTTCACTACCACCCCCTGTCAGGCATTGTCCGGTAACACGTTAATTGCTAGGGTTAATTTACAAAAATAGCCCTGAGTAATTTATACGTACTATGTATGTATACATACTTAACCTATACTACTAACTATGGTTATGTTCAATTAACCCCACCTATTTATTAAACCTAACCCAACCAGTGTCTCTGTGCATTCCATGGTTACTCGACTGATGCATGAACACAGAGAGAAAGCGAGAGAGGGGGGAAGAAAATTGCTGAAGGCTTGGAAGATCTTTGCGATTCCAACCGTCGAATGATTTGAAGAGTGAGCATCGAAGATTCTGTGGTAATTTTGATTTGGGTAAGTGGTTACGCTCGAATTTGAGTTTTAAAGTTTCGGATTTTAGGTTTTCATGAAATGGGTCTCATAGAAAACGAGCTTTTCTTCTTCAATTGAGTCTTGGGTTGTGTTTTTGGGTTGTTGTAGAGTTTTTTGGGAGTGGTTTTACGGGTTGCCGTGGTGTGTGGTGATGGGATGAAGAAACCCTCGTGGGTTTGAATTTTTAAAATTTTGATTTTTGATAAACTTGATTAAGCTTTGAAATGGGGCTTGGGTCTAGCTAATTTGGGGTCAAGGAATCCATTTCCGGCCTTGAAATTGAATTTAGAGGTCGTTTGAGGGCTGAAACGGGCAGTTGCAGGTCTGTCTTTGTGTTTAAAAAATGATTTTTTGGCCAACTTTGACCAATGATTTAATGATGTTAGAGTTAAATTCGAAGGCTAATTCTATGGGGGATTGAAACTAGGTTGTTCAAAGAGTATGTGGGCATTGAAATCAAAGAAATAGTTTACTATAGTGGGAGAACTTTGGGGTCAAAGTGGGGTGGTTGAGCAGAAAATTCTGTACTTAGGGCAAAAGTCAACTAATCAAAGGTTGAAGATGAAGTGGGGTGGGGGACATCAGTGGACTCCGGCGGAAATTTTGGGCATGTCTGAACTCCGATCAACCTCTGGTTGGTGCCAAAAGTTCCGTAACGTCCGTGCGGAGGTCCCGGTAAAATTTCAAATCGATCCAACGACCGGATCAAAATGAGGATTAAAATGACTGTTTTGGTCTCCGGGGTCAATTCGACCCAATTTTTGGGTATTTTTGGAAAATAAATTTTATATTCATTCTTAGGTAGGTAAATTGAGTATGTGTATGAAATTTCATTAAAAAATAATATCGTTTTATTTTTTTTGCTATTTCGGATCAAAAAACAGCGTAAGGTAGGATTTCTCAATTCCGGATCAATCGAAGTTTTTCAGTACGTACAACTTCCAGCCAACTTCACGTTGAGCTTTGTTCTAGCCACAGACGTTCCAGCCAAGGGGTTCAGCTGTACATAGCTATATATATATATATATATATATATATATATATATATATAGGGAAAGGGGTTGGAGTCATTTTAGTACATTTATATAAGGAGGGGTAGTTTGGACATTTTCAGAAAAATTGAAGGCAAACCGTTACTTTATTCACCGTCACTGTTAACCTTTACGGTGTAGGGGGTGTCTTTGATTTAAAACTGTAAACCAGAAGGGAGTGCAGTGAAGATTCAGAATGGGAAGGGGGTGTCTTTGAATTTATGCCTAACTAGAGGGGGTGTGAATGAAGTTTTCCCTAATTTTTACATAAAAAAAATCACCAGATGTTCAATAATTACCCATTAATAATCAATCTACTTCAAATGACAACTTAAATAATATACAAACTTCACCACAAAATAATGCTAGGTGTATGAGAGTACCAAAAATCGACCCAAATTGTTACAACACTTTAATTACGAAGAATATTTATAGAATGTTTCCTAACCTTTAAACATGATGTCCTCAAACAGGATACTAATGGTTAAAACAACCAAGAAGGCAACTACTGCTCTGAGCATAGCATGTGAACCATCGTATGTTAAGACTGCATCTGTGTGAAATAGAGAGTTAGGATCAGATCCAACAAAATTCAAAACACTAGCAAAGGCATCAAAATAATATAATTCGCCAAATTGACATCACAAGTGAGAGCAAATACATAAATAAATACTTTTAGTATCAGATACAAATTCAAAAATCAAAATACCTAGCTAGGACATCATAATGATTTCATTTACCGAACTAGGTGACACCAGTAGTGACAGAAATTAAATAAATAAAAGATGGACATCAAAACTATATCTATTAGACATATTTAGGAAATCATGGAAACAAAACCATATCTAAGGAACATATTTTAGGAAATCATGGAAGTCATATTTCCAGATTAAACAATCCATTACTTGCCATGCAATAATAATCACCAAAAAAATATAAAACTGGTTTAGTGAAGCCACTCCCTTAAATCTATACAACAGGGGCATATATCTTTGGTCTCCGCAAAACCACCTTTTTCTGTAACTGCTCTTTTGACTGCCGTAAATATTCAGCCAATCCTATTTCACCTCTTAGGCGACAAAAAAAAAACAGAGGAAAAAAAGGTAGTTGGGATCAATCTATATTGTCTTGAGTTGTTGAATAGACAAATTTTCAAGCACATAATGCCTCTACCACCAAAAGCTCAAGTGGAATCAACTTCTTTAATCTCATATTTTTACTTCCCAAGATTGAGACCACGACAACCACTTTTTGTAGGACTCAATCTATATCAGGACTCACCAAAAAGGTAGACTTGAACACATTTACATCATCTTGTATAGGAATCTTTAGAGTGTATGAACCTATTGAAGTATAAATACTTAAATTACACTCTCTCCAATAATTTAAACATTTTGAGTAGATGGTTGTTTAATATGATATTAGAGCTGGAGGTCCTGCATTCAAATCTCGTTGTTACCCTAATTATTACAAGATTTTCACATGTTAAACCCAAAGTTTAGTCTGCACATGAGGGGCGTATTGAAGTATAAATACTTAAGTTACACTCTCTCTAATAGCTTAAATTTTTTGGAATAGATAGTTGTTTAATAGAACCATTAGACTAATGTAACAATAGCTGTAACAATATATACAATATTCCTAGTATATTGCATTTGGACGTATCAATTTCAATTTGAGAATGAAATTTAAAATCACAATCATCCTCGCACACCAAAGGTGAAAAAAGAATGTAGTGCAGATTGCAAGACCTTTATTTTTTCCCCGTTTGGGAGGTAGGGGGGACAGAAAAAAAAAAAAGAAAAAGAGGAAACACAAAAGAAGTCCTAGAGCAGCCATTAAGTACCATTAAAGCAAGACAACTTAAAGCCCCAACTCTAAAATATCCGGGTTACTGAAAAGCAACTCTACCTTTTCTTTTGTGGCCACCAATGTACATATTTTTCTCCATCCTTTATCATACCTAATAAATTTCAAACCATATAGTACTATTGGAACAACATATGTCAGGTTATGAAATTTGCCTTTTTATAAAAAAGACAATTAAAATAAATATAATGATGCAAACAGAAAAAAAAAATAACAGCATGAAAAATAACCAAACAGTTCCCATCCAGCCTGCCAGTGCAAACATGGAGCACTTTTCAAGAAATATAATGATGCCCAAATTTAATCCGACAAAACGCCAAACATAATTGCAAGAATGAATGTGTTAAGCCATTTTGCTATAAAATTCATAGTATAAAACTATACAAATGGACGGTGTTATACCCAATTTCAGATTACAGCATGCATGAGAGTCACTTCTAACAATTGTTAGTTAACATTTAATTCCAATTACCAAATTCATAACAGAATTTTTTTTTTGCATAGATATAATTAATACTATCATTCGACATTCAGCTTTGTTCTTTGAGAAAAATTAGAAAAGAGATCAGCCTATTTATGTCTAAATGCCATATATTTCCATAATATTTACAGCAGAAATTATGGGCTTATAATTCTATATCACACACGTGCGCACACACTACATCACACGCACGCATAGACATACGCGCTCTCGCGCACACACACACTACCCCAGAATTTACCTGAGAGTTCCCATAATTCACACCTTGTGAAAATGAACCTTGATGAGCAAGCTGTACGAACAATGCAGAAAGAAAAAGAGTGACAAGAATGAAAAAAAATACACTCCATTCAAAGCAGGAAAATGCAAAGGGGTAAAGAGGGACACAAAACCATAAGAGAATTTGCAGCATTGTGAGCATTTGAACTAGGCTGTACCCCATCTTTTTTAGCAGACCCATCTCCACTCTTTGCTGATCCCTTGGCATCACCCTATCACAATGAATTTTTTTTAGCAGATATCACAATTATAAGGTGAAAACTTCACAAAACAGCAAAGGGGGCCAACATTTAAGCAATTGTACAACTTAAATATTAACATTCACTCACCTCGATCTGCCCCAGGTCCATCCAATACGAAACATCACCAGACAAAGACATCAATCCATTAGTTCGTTAAACTAAACATGGCCCATAAAATCACAAAATAAAAATGTACGAAAACATTGAGAAAGTTAGAATTAAATGAAAAATTACCTCTCTGTATCTAGTCAAATACACCTTGAGAGGCTCAATATAGTCTTCGAACCCTAAAGTCGCCATTGCCCACAAAAGATCATCGCCATTAATGGTTTTCCTCTTCTCTCTTTGGCACTTATCACTTGCTCTTCACATTCGACAACAAAAACCTTTATAAATTAATCACAACATAAATACATATCCATATTGAAATGCGAGTATACACACATTCGGATATGTATGGATACAATTGACGATGCACATACAAAAACAGAACACGCATATGCATAAATATACATTTATGACTTGCCTGCACACCCAATCTGCAAAACCGTACTTGATTCTCACACAATCAAACCGACCACAGATATGCATGTATATGGTTATTTAAGCACATCCGCGTATAGAGAGATGTAAATAAGTAATCTCATACTCGCTGGTGACGAAGCTGATGAACTCTGACACGCACTCCTGAACAGTCTCTTTCGCATCCTTGGCAATCTTCCCATTCGCTGGAAGCCCCTTCTTCATGATCCGACTGATATTCGCGATCGGAAGGTACCTATCCTGTTCCCGAACATTCGATCTCGGACTACGGTCACCACTCTCCTGGCTTCCACCACCAGGACTCGCCGGAGCCGGATAAACATCAGCCATCGTCACCAAAACCCTAGGTCAACACAAAAAAACCAAACACTAGAAAATCTCATCAAACACACAAATCAATCGAAGCAAAAACCATAGCTCCCAATCGCAACCAAACCATAGCTCCCGATCGCAACCAAACCCTAGCTCCGCCATATCTAGAGCTAGGATTGTGTACGTAACGAGAGAGAGAGAGAGACTTACAAATGGGGGATTTGTGCAAGTATTTGTATTTGGGCGCGAGATAAGGAGATGGAATGGAAGAGGAGAGAGAGGGGAGATCGGACGTTGGAGAAGAGGGGAGAGAGGAGACGACTGAGATGAGAGTTTGGGGTTTGGTTTTGTTATATCAACACCGTTGGTTCGTTCTTGCGCCTTTTAAAGTTTGCTTTCTGTTCCTGTTTTTCTGTTCTGCGCATGTGATTTAGGCCACTTGTCTGTGCAGGGATTCTCCGTGTGGCCACTTCCTTTGTGCCAATTCCACTTCGAGTTCAGACCTTTAATTGGGGAGAAAATTTATTTGGGATAAATTCGTTTTTAATTTTATTAATAAGTAATTTAAGTCTAAATTTTTTTAATAACCCCAAAATGCTCTTCTTATAACATTAAAAATAGTATTCAACGTTTAAATCAGTTTCCACTGCGGTTCGTGTGAGCCAGCTGCTGTAATTGGTCAAAAAAAAATTATTTGAACATTTTTAATTTTATTAATAAGTAATTAAGTCCAAAATTTTTTAATAACTCCAAAATATCTTTCTTATAACATTAAAAATAGTACTCAACGTTTAAATCAGTTTCCAAGCCAAAAAACCCCTTAGAGCATCTCTAACCATGACTCAAATTTGAGTCTAAATTTGAGTAAAAAACTTGATTTGATATAGAGTACTCTAATGGGTAAACTCAAATATCTACTCAAATCTTTTAAAAAAATTTCTTATTATCCAAAAACTCATTTTTTTTGTCATTCAAATCATAATATTTGATAAAATAAATGAAACTTTCATCTCTCCACAAATGGATAATTAAAAAAAAAATGAATATGTATACAACACTACATGAAAATAAAGAAACCACCACAGAATTCTAAGATTATTTTAATCCCTTATCATTTTTTATAAATCCAGATAAAGAAAAAAAATAGTTAACATGCGCATGGTCTAAAGAACACAAAAAACATACGTTTTTAACAAAAATGGAAGATTGAAGAAATAAAATGACAAATTTTCTAAATTTGTGGGTACCGAAGACTTAAAATTTCAGGAAGAATCGGTGGTATGAAATTGTACTACCGATAGTGTTTAACTCGAAAAAATTAAAGAAAAATTTGATAGGTAGACTTAGGGTTTATATAGTATGAAAAATTGGTGAGATGAAAAGCAAAAAACTTACCTACAGGCCTTCAAATGATTTGTGAAAACTTCGGTAGTGGTCGACGATGAAAGCAGTGTAATAGAGAAAGGCAAGAAGAGGCAAAGAACAAGTAGTCAAATAAGTCTTTTAGTTTTGGATAGGTTAAAAAGTTACCGTTAGAAATTTGGTATAGAATTTGAGTCTGTTTTAATTTGGGTCCATAATAAGTTTTGTCTTGATTTAATATAAGTTTGAATCCAAGGTTGGAGAAGTTTTTTAGATCATTTTGACTCAAATTTAAATTTAAGTCTACATTTGAGTCACGGTTGGAGATGCTCTTATTCATGCTGAATAAAAAATCTTCATAATAAAAACCATCAAATAATATATTTTTATAAAATTTAAATTTCAAATTTCAAATTTAAGATTAGATATTATTCATCTTCTGTTAATGCTAGAGAGAGAAACCCCAACTTGAAAGGTTATGTGATTCGTGCGAGCTAGTTGTTGTTCTGATCTTCTTCAAAGTATTTGAGAGAGATCGGATTCTAATGTGCGATCTCTGTATGTGGAGGTTGTCATAAAAATTTATATATTGTATATATTTTCTTATAATATGTCAATACGAAATACGATCTTTAAACAATAGAGTGACAATTTAAATAAAATAATCTAACACATGAACAGTAGATAAAATAAGAGCAATAATATGGACTAAGATAATTAGTGTAGGTGAGGAGTTAAAAGATGTTGACATACGTGTCTATGCCAAGTGTAATTGAAGGGGTGAGTAAGATAAGTGGATGGGATGGAAGGAACTCGAGCAGCTTGTTAACGAAGGGACGAACCAGTTGGGTAGATGGTAGGTGAAAAATACTCTCACCAGCCAGACAAATCATCCTCCTCGCAGTAGAGAAGTAATATGGGTATTTATAGCACAGTGCCCGGGCAGGTCGGGCTGCCTGCCGCGACCCCCGACTACCCGCGTGAACCCATAACCGCCTCAATCGCGAGACATGTGTCCCAACATTAACTAGGCAGATGTGATGTTTTCCCAAACACAACTTGGACGTGGCCCTGAAGAAGGTGCAACAGCCAAGGTGAAAGTGGGCTCCCAAGGTCCATGACCACGACTGGTCATTGTGGGACCATGACCTCGAGAGGACCATGTCCGCGATGTCCCCAGCACGCTCCTACCCGGGGTCCTTCTTTCCCTCTCTAGACCCTTCCTCGAGACCTTTTGTCGAGGTGCCCAATAGAGGAAACTCACATAGTTTTCGGTCCTTCAGCCACCAATCCACATGTCCCATCATCTCATATGTTGACCCTGACCAATAACCCCAGTTACCTTAGGAGTCCATCCGGATCCCAGCCAAGCGCATCCCAATGGGTAGTGAGCCATTTATTGGGAGGCCTGCTCAAGCAGACTAAACCTTCGAGACCCTGTCTCAGTCCGAGGTTGACAATCATGCTTGTCCACCCCCATTGCTCAATTCTCCCTTGAGGAAGACCATACTTCTATGTCCCTAGGTGGGGACATAAACTCTTAGTCCAGTGAGCCAGTCGAGCAATGGTGTCCAATAGGTTGAGGATACCACTCCCGCAGTGGGGGAGACGAGTTGCGCCGAGGTTACCCCATACTTCTGCGGTTACACTTATGTCCACCCTTGGTGAAGGGTCCACTTTTCCACTTCCAATGCGGTGGAGATGTATTTCGCCCTAATGCGGTATGGTGCTTGAGGGGCGTCGCGCCCAGGGGGCGTCGCACCTTAGGTGTCGCACATGAGTGTCGTGCCTTGGGCGTCGCCCTCATGCGGTATTTATGCTTGAGGGCGTCGTGCCCCGGGGCGTCGCGCATGAGTGTCGTGCCTTGGGCATCAACCTGATACGATATTTGTGCTTGAGGGCGTCGCGGCCAGGGGCGTCGCACCTTAGGCGTCGCGCATGGCATTATTATCTACACCAATCCAGTTGACGCTGTCAGGCGCCATTTTCATATCAACTGATAATTGTTGCCATTTGTCATGTTATGGTGAAGATATGTGTCTTGAAGTTTTCGAGTACTACATTTGCCCCTGCACGCGCTAAGTCGTAGGAAGCGTCCTGCGCGTGCACACCATTTTTTGTCCGCACTTGTCGTTTGACTGTAACTATCGTCTGTGAGCTAACCGTGGTGCTGATGACTAAAATATTTTTTCGTAAAATTGGCCCAAGTCTTCTGCCATCATTTCTCTATTGCCAAACGCATTGTCGTGGTTTGTTGCCCCTGCATGCATGAACCTTCTTTTGATGGGCTTTGTATGCATAATGGTCGCGAGAACTTGTGTATTTTTGTACTTGTGCAATTTTGGAGTAGGCCTCCGCGTCCCTTAGTGTACCATTGCAAATCCACTTGGATGACCCACCACAAGAAAGAGCTCAGTTAGGGTCAATCGAGGTTTCAAAGTATATACTTCGAGGTTTGGGCTGAGGGGCTCAGTCGATGTTGTGCCAAACACTTCTCGAAAAATGTGGCAAAAGCACTGAAGATCACGACCCTTGGTCTTGAAAATTGCCGACAATATTCCTTGGGCATCGCGATTTAGGAGGCTTGTTGCGTTGACCAAATCAACATGTTGTGTTGACTATGGTTTTGGAGTGTGAATATCATGACCCTTGGTCTTGAAAATTGCCGACAATATTCCTTGGACATCGCGATTTAGGAGGCTTGTTACGTTGACCAAATCAACATGTTGCGTTGACTGTGGTTTTAGAGTGAAGGCTTGCTCAACTGACGCGAGGTCTAACCCACTGACCAAAGTCCGGCCCTTGATGCGAGGCTTGAGAGTCAGTCGTGGTCTGAAAGAGATCATAGTTGATAGTGGTCGCGGCTGACATGGAAGTTGGTGACGCTTGTGAGAGCCTGAATAGACTGACAGCCAAAGTGATGTGTCAACTTAAAGGGAGCCTGGATTGGCTGCTGATGTCTACATTATTAGCCCCCTGTTTGATAGAAGCGTTTAGGCCAACCACTTCTATCAGACACAATATAAAGTGCCGAATAATTTCCAATCTACCCGAACCAATCCAAGGCAGATAATGGCCTTTCGAGATGCTTTTGGTTCGTAAGTGAAGTATGAAGAATTTTCAACAATGAACCTTCATAGTTGGGAAGGTGGCAATAGTCAAGTAATCACGCCTCTTGGAATGCCAAGTGTTCTGAATGAGAGAGCCTAATATGTGTATGATAGCGCTCCAAGAATACCAGTGACTGAGTCCATTTCTACTACACTAGGCATATGGATATATAAGCGATTCTGTCCTCTTAGTGATAGATTGACTGTTAATAGGCAAGATAGTTGTCGAGAATGTGTCCCCCTCTCGTGCAATGATTAGTGCGCATAAATAAAGTGACCTTTGCGCAACTGAAGTATAGAGTCACCATTGCGCATGTGTACGAATTGAAATCTACGGATATAGGATGACCTCTCTAATTTGAGGTGAGCTTGTACAAGTAATGCCAATATCCATAGAAAATAATGAACTCTTGTTGAAAAATACCAATACGAGGATGACTAAGAAATCCCATTTGCTGATCCAGACCATCGGCTGTGTGTAAGAACCTTTCCAGATCCCTATCAAGGCCAACCCAATGAGCAACGAGCCATACAAATAGAGGCCTGCTCTAGCAGACTGAAAATTATGCTCATTTTATATGTTGATCCAAACCATCGACCCCTTTATCGAAGTCTCCCAGGATCCTAATCAGGTCCGATCTAATAGGTAGTGTGCCATACATTGGATGGCCTGCTCCAGCAGACTAAGCCTTCGAAGCCCCGTACCTCGGGCCGAGACTGAAAATATGCTCTATCCACACTACTCTATGTTAAGGCCGGCAGAGCAACAATGTACTATTTTACCTTTGAGGGTATCCAATTATCATTTACCATTTCCGCGGTGGGAGAGAGCCGGACTAGCTAGGTCACGCTAGGATTGCCCCTAGATGCTCGCAGTGCCACTCTTGCCCTTTTGGACAAGGATCCATTTACCATTTACCATTTCTATGGCGATATGCTCGTGGTTCCACTCTCGTCTTTTGGACGAGGCTCCATTTGTACTTCTGCAGCAAAGGGCAAACTATGTGTCGTGCACTCTTCTCAATGTTCACGGTGTCATTCTTGCCTTGTAGACAAGGCTTTTTGCCCCTGCTCGTATTGGGTTATGATAGAGAACCCATGTGTGCATCATTTCTGAAATCCCTCCACATAATGTTTAAGAATACCATTTTCGAAGTAGGATATTAGAGTCCACTTTAATTAGTCGCTAAATTATTTAGTTGAACTGTGATCATTATCTTACGAGGGACCCATTTCGCAAGACACATACTACAGCCGCGAGTGACTATGTTCCGTTGTTACCATGGTCAAAGGGATTAAACTAGGGAGACATCCATTTACTAATAATATATCTCGACAAGTGTGTTCAAGTGACAAGATACATGGTGGGTATGTCCTTTGGAAAAGAAGTGCTAGACTCGCGACTAAGTTTTATGCCTCATGCCCTGAGAGAGGCGAGATATTGTGGAATGTGACATGGCTACCTCGACAAGCTAAATTTGTGCTGGTGACTTTTCTATATTTGGGTCACAGGGACAATCTCGATATTCAGTTAGCTTGAGCATAACTCTCATGTGCCTCACCAAGGGAGTGACAAAGGTTCCCCAAATAAGCCCCGCAGAACACATTTTTGTGGTGATAGTGCTTCAAATTTCGTGTAGCTGAGCACTCCAAATGAAGTAAACCAAGTTAAGGCTATGGAGACGATTCAGGTTCAGCGAGCCATGAGGTGCTTGGTGTCGCGACTAGGTCGCGGGCGCGACAGACCGTGGAGGTGGTCAGTCTTTGCGGTCATAAAAATTTTATGATTGCCAACTTCTATGGTTAATCACATGAGTGGAGCCTACTTACAAATATTTTATGCATTTCACCTGTACACATATCCCTTATCAAGGGGCCAACTATGAATTGAATATGAAAGAATAGAGTATTTCTCTTTTTGCTCTTTCATGTTTGATAATTATTAATTGACTGGTATAACTACCCACTCGGGCTATTGGCCGAACTAACGACCACCCAAATAAAGCTAAATGTTTCTTGGTTATGGTATCACATGATTTTTTTTTTTTTTTGGAGCCAAAGAGGGTTCCACGACTATTGTTCCGACTTATGAGGACAAAATGTGAAGCATTTGAGATGCACACAGATATTCATGTGAACAAGGAATAAAAAAAAAGATATGTCAGAGATAAAACTTTCTTTTTTGCGTGGATAGCTTGGGGACAAACTTTCCTTTTTGCATGGACAGCTTGGATCGAGGTAACTGTGCTCAACTCTTCGTGGTGAGTTCTTCAACATTGTTGGGTCATTTTAGCTCCCATATCATAGAAAGAAGAAGACTAAAGCTGCAAGAAGGCTCCTTATACCATTCCCTTATTTGCCATTTTGGGGAAATAACGAATTCTGACCTCATTTTCGACAAGTAGCATAGTGAAACGAATAGGTGTCCAACTCAAAATGACATAGTGCTACTAGACAACGAAAATACCATTCGGAGTGTCACCTCCCCAGTGGAATCACCAAAAGAATGTATGTGGGGAGTAAAAGAGGTTGGCACACATGTCTATGCCAAGTGTAATCGAAGGGGTGAGTAGGATAAGTGGATGGGAAGGAAGGAACTCGAGTAGCCTGTTAACGAAGGGACGAACCAGTTGGGCAGAGGGTAGGTGAAATTGCTCTCACCAGCCAAAAAATTCATCCTCCTCGCAGTGGGCAAGTAATATGGGTATTTATAGCACAGTGCCCGGGCAGGTCGGCTACCCAAAGGGCTGCCCACCGCGACCCCCGACCACCCGCGCAAACCCATAACCGCCTCAACCGCGAGCCATGCATCCCAACATTAACTAGGCAGATGTGATGTTTCCCAAACACAACCTAGATGTGGCCCTGAGGAAGGTGCAACAACCAAGGTGAGAGCGGGCTCCCAAGGTCCATGACCGCAACTGGTCATGGTGGGACCATGACCTCGAGAGGACCATGCCCGCGATGCCCCCAGCGCGCTCCTACCCAGGGTCCTTCTTTCCCTCTCTAGACCCTTCCTCGAGACCTTTGTCGAGGTGCCCAATAGAGGAAACTCACATAGTTTCAGTCCTTCAGCTACCAATTCACATGTCCCATCATCCCATATGTTGACTCGGACCAATAAACCTAGTTACCTTAGGAGTCCCTCCAGATCCCAACTAAGCGCATCCTAATGGGTAGTGAGCCATACATTGGGAGGCCTGGTCCAGCAGACTAAACCTTCGAGACTCTGCCCCAGTCCGAGGTTGACAATCATGCTCGTCCACCCCCATTGCTCAGTTCTCCCTTGAGGAAGGCCATACTTCCATGTCCCTAGGTGGGGATATCTCCTCTTAGTCTAGTGGGTCAGTCGAGCAATGGTGTCCAATAGGTTGAGGATACCCCTCAATAGTGGGGGAGACGAGTTTCGCCGAGGTTACCCCATACTTTTGCAATTCCACTTATGTCCACCCTTGGTGAATGGTCCATTTTTCCACTTTCAATGCGGTGGAGATGTATTTTTCCCTGATGCAGTATTGTGCTTGAGGGGCGTCGCGCCCAGGGGGCGTCGTGCCCAAGGGGGGTCACACCTTAGGTGTCGCGCATGAGTGTCGTGCCTTGGGTGTCGCCTTGATGCTGTATTTGTGCTTGAGGGCATCGCGGCCAGAGGGCGTCGCACTTTAGACGTCGCGCATGAGTGTCGTGCCTTGGGCATCACCCTAATGCGGTATTTGTGCTTGAGGGCGTCGCGTCCCGGGGCGTCGCACCTTAGGCGTCACGCATAACATTATTATCTACACCAGTCCAGTTGACGCTGTTAAGCGCCATTTTCATATCAACTGATAATTGTTGTCATTTGTCCTGTTATGGTGAAAACATGTGTCTTGAAGTTTTTGAGTACTACAATTAGCACTTTCAATAACGGTATGTGATCAATAGCAGTAGAATGCTCATGACCATAAAGAACAGTAGCTAAATTAGTAAAAATATAGTTTGTGGTTATCTATAATATAAAACAGAGTAGACTTCAATAAGTCAATCCGACGATTTTAAATAGACTCATCCAACGACTGCTAACATCTCTCTCAATCCATTCACATTGTATCATGCATTCAGTCACGGGTTAACCTTTTTAACTAAATAAAGTAGAATACGAGTATATCGATATGAATAGGAAAGCCAACAAGTAATTTAAATCTTGGTAAAACATAATGTATATAATAAATAAATATATATAATATATAAGATAAAAAGAAAGAGTTGGTCTGTGAGTCCGAGAAACATGTGATCACTATCTTAAAACAACTGAGTCTTTCTACGTGAAGGTATTGACGGACACCAACAGCTTCAAGATTCAACCTAGACGCTCGCAACAACACCTCCTCAAAGGTCACGTCCACTGGAAGGTTAGGGTGAACCTAACTCGAATCGAGTTGCCCAAAAACAAAGATAATAGATGATAATTGAATAAGTATATATATAAATGTTACTGAGATCTGACGGTGGAAAAAAATAACTTCATAAGTCAAGTAGGATATAAAATAGAAATGGTGGAAGTCTACTGGGTAGACAATAACAACTAAGCTTATATGAAAGACTTGACTGAATATGTTACCAAGAAGAGTTAACCAGAAATGTTGCTCAAGGACGGTTTATATAGCCACTAGGTGTGTAACCTACATATGAGGACTTTTCAATTTCTGACCGTTTGACCTTGAATAGTCATAAAACCAATTTTAAGATCAATCACTGTTATTCTTGAATATACACAATAAATAGGACTAAAAATTTGCAACTGAAAATTCAAAATTTAAACATAATTAAAATAAAAATTCAATATAAGTTTTAATAAACTTAATTTTATTCTTATAGAGGCTCCGGCGGACGCTATTGATTCCGCTGTCAGAATCGAGTCCCAAGATGGCTATGGAGAGGAAGTGGATGTTTTGCTTCGACAACCAATCGAAGCCCAAACAAGGCGCCGCTTAGGTCTCTTCGCTTCGCAAGGTTTACACCATTGAAGAATCATTTGTTCGAGTTCAAATACGGATACTATTTTCATTTGTTCAAGTTACAAATCAATTGAAATTGGTCTCTTTGTCTATAAATGAATATCGCGTTTATTAGTTTTGACCCCCACTTTTGTTTAATATTTCGTGTTATTATTTTTTATGCTGAGCATGTTACTGTTTTTTGTTTGTTCAAGGTTCAATGCTACTAAATTTGTTAAATGTTCAATGTTGCTATTTTTTTTTTAATATTATTATTATTTTTTGTTTTTGAATGTTACAGTTTTTTTGTTTGAATATATCATCTGTTGTCCATGTTTGTTTGACCCCTACTATTTTTTTTATTGATCATGTTACTATTTTTCTTGTTGCACATATTACTATTTTTGTTAATCATGTTACGATTGTTATTTTTTCAAATATTAATATTCAATGTTATTATATTTTATTTTTAAATATTAACATTTTTTGTGTTTGAATGTTACTATTTTTATTTTGAATGTTACTAATATATATATATTAGTAACCTATCTATATGAGAGAGAGAGAGAGAGAAAAATAATCCTAATCTATATATGGATTTTAGGAGTTTGTTAATTTTCAAATTTGATTTGATAAAATATAACTACTAGGGGTATTTTGGACAATAACGGTTAAAATTGACTTATTTCTAAACAAGTTTTTTGAGTGAATTTAAATGTAAATAAGTCTACAAAAGGGGATTGACCTCCAAATTTTTCTTTTTAATTATGAGTTCGACTTCAAAAAATTCTAACATGAATTAAATTCGGACAATTCCTGAGTTGAGATTTTGGGTTGATAATTTTAACCCGAGCCTGAATTCGAATATGAAATTGGGTTGAACACAAATTCAACGTGATTTTCAACTTGAAACTTACAAAAAAAAAGAATATCCAAAGTATACAAATACATATATAAAAGATAAGAATAATTACACTCAAACCCCTTGAGGTTTGTCACTTAATCATTCAGACCATTTGACATTTGAAATCTTGCACACAGACCCCCTAAAGTTTGTACGTGCATAACACTTAGATCCCTGCCGTCAATGTCTATCAGTATATTCGTTAGTAAATTACATTCAGACCCCTTAAAATTTATAAGGGTGTAATACTTAGATCCCTCAAATTTAAAATAATATACTTACACAAAACATACACTAAGCAAAGATAAAATATCAAATATTTTAAATTTTACAACAAAAATTCATGTTCTATTATAACATTTATTGAAATAAAATCAAAAATAAAAATCTAATTTTTTCTTAAAAAATCATAATTAGTATACAATTATACTATCTATTGGAATTTAATTTGGTCATTTAAACGATCAAATTACTCCAATTAAAGATAGAATATATTGTGTTCATTCCAGTTTGACCCCTTGTTTAATATTTTAGTTTTATTCCAATAGATAGTATAATTGTATACTAATTATGATTTTTTTTTTTAAATAGATTTTTATTTTTGATTTTATTTCAATAAATGACATAATAGCACATGAATTTTGGTTGTAAAATTCATGTTCTATTATGAATGATTTAGACCCTTGTTTGATTTTTTAGTTTTATTCCAATAAATAGTATAATTGTATACTAATTACGATTTTTTAAGAAAAAATTAGTTTTTTATTTTTGATTTTATTTTAATAAATGATACAATAGAACATGAATTTTGGTTGTAAAATTTAAAATATTTGATATTCTATTTTTAATTGGAGTATTTTTGGTGTAAGTATAACATTTTAAACTTGAAGAGTTTAAATATTATACGCCTACAAACTTCAGGGAGTCTGGGTGTAATTTATTAATGGATATACTAACGGACATTTGACAACAGGGGTCTAAGTGTTATGCACGTACAAATTTTAGAGGGTCTGTGTGTAATATTTCAAATGTTATGGGACATGAGTGATTAAGTGACAAACCTCAGAGGGTTTAGGTGTAATTCTCCCTAAAAGATATTAGGGCATTTAACATGTATGTTTGAAAGTTTATTGTATTTTTTTTTTGTAATTTAGTTTTGTTTAATGAAAAAATTATAGAGGCTAGGTTTAATTTTAGGGATCAAAACTAAACTAAATTATTGTTTAATTTGGTTTGATTAATAGAAATTCTATTTTAATTCCAGTTTAACCAGAATTACAATCTAACTTATGAAACACAAACTTAAACTGAGTTCAAAAATTTAATTATGAGTTGGACTTGGATTGAAATTGCTCGAGTTTGAACTCAAATTGGGTTGGACTCAAATTAAAGGCTTCCTTCTTATTTTTGGTCTAGGCCCCAAATTGACCTTGCACCCCTAACTAAGATCTTGAGGAAGTTAAAGTTAAGGTATTAATTAATCTAAAGCTCAATCGCTAGTAAATTTGCCACAATTTCAGGTTGAGAAAACTTGTGAACATTTTAGTTGAAACAGAAAGCCTAGAAATTCAAAAATAATCAAACTTTCAATAAAAATAATCAAACTTTTAACAAAAATTCTCTAAAACACGTATAATCAAGGATAGAATCAAATTCTAGAAATTCAATTTTTTTTATAAAAATCTATAAGGAAAAAAGAGAATAGAGATAGGTACAAACAAGAACTAATTGGTACCGAACCTACTTGAATTGCAATACACATTGATTTTGACATTTTTACAAAACGGGATTAAAAATCAAATTAAAATTTATTTATTTCATAATTTGAACAAACTCTAAACAAACAAAAACCAATCGAACCGAGTCGAGTTCAGTATTTTAGCACCTCAGTCAAAGGCCTCTTTTGCTGGTACTAATGCAACCAGTTATCAATTCAATAACACTTGAAATAAACGTAAGTGAAAAGTGATACAAACTAAGTGTAGAGCCCCTGTATATATAATCAATAAAAGTCACAATAAGGATAAAAAGGTAAAAAGAGAAAATCTCTAATAAGCCCTAATAACCTAGGCTGCTATAACTCCAACACTCCCACTTACGCTAGGCGCAAAAATGTCAACTAAGTCAAGCTTGACAACGAAGTCCCGAAGAATGGATAGAGTGACAGGTTTGGTGAAAACATCCGCAACCTGATCACTGGTCCTCACAAACGATGGAGTGATAATACCACTGCTAATCTTCTCCCGAAGAAAGTGAACATCGATCTCTATATGCTTCGTCCTCTCGTGTAATACAGAATCAGAAGCGAGCTGAATAGCAGATCGATTATCACAATATAATGTAGATGAAGAAGTCACTGAAAATCCCAACTCGCCAAGAATCGATCATAGCCAGATAATCTCACATGTGCCAAGTGTGAGTGCCCGATACTCTACCTCTGTTGACGAGTGAGAGACAACTGACTGTTTCTTGCTCTTGCAAAAGATAAGATGAATCCCTCGAAAAGCACAGAAGCCCGTAGTAGATCGACCGTCACACGTTCCCCCATAATCTGAATCTGAATATCAAGGTAGAGAACCAGTCTGAGATCCTGATGCATAGAACAACCCAAGTCCAGGACAAGACTTGAGGTATCGAAGAATATGATAAAATGTATCAAGATGAGGCTGACATGGTATGTGCATGAACTGACTAACTCGGCTGACAGCGAATGAAATGTCTGGCCTAGTGTTGGCTAGGTAGATAAGTCTACCTACCAACCTCTGATAGACAGTCGGATCTCTCAACTCCTCACCTTCAGCAGTAAGCTTCAGGTTTGAAATCATGGGTGATGATGCCGGTTTGCACCCCAGCATCCCAGTGTCTGAAAGAAGATCCAGAACATACTTTCTCTGAAAAAGAATAATACCCCTGCTGCTACGGGCAACCTCAATCCCAAGAAAGTATCGCAGAAATCCAAGGTCCTTCACATTGAAGGTCTTCCCAATGTCTACCTTGACCTGTGCAGTCCCATAAACATCATCTCCAGTAATAATAATATCATCAACATATATTAAAAGGATGATACACTGTCCAGAAGTATTCCGTCGAATGAAGCAGGTATGATTAAAATAACATCTGGTGAACCCTAAACGTACAACTACATCACTAAAGCGAGAGAACCAGGCTCGTGGTAACTGTTTCAGTCCATAAAGAGACTTACGCAGTCGACATACCTTTCCAACATACTCCCCCTCACCACGAAAGCCCGGTAGTACATCCATATAAATAATCTCGTCCAGATCACCGTAAAGAAAAGCATTCTTCACATCCAACTGATGAAGAGGCCAAGAGTACTCCGCAACCAGAGAAATAATCAATCAAACCGTAGTCAATTTTGCCACGGGGGCAAAAGTAGCACCAAAATCACGATCTGGTACCTGAGTAAAGCCCTTTGCCACAAGTCTAGCCTTGTGATGATCAATAGTATCATCCGCAAGAAACTTCAGGGTGTAAACCCAGCGACAGCTAATAGGCTTCACCCCTGAAGGTAAAGAGACAAGATCCCACATATGATTATGCTGAAGAGCGTCCATCTCCGTCTGCATGGCAAGAACCCACTGGGGCTCTCGCATAGCCTCTGAAACAGAGCGAGGAACCGGCGTATCTGATAAGGCCATATTGTAAGCTCGAAATGTAGGAGACAGAGCATCACAAGAAACATAAGCAGAGATCAGATATAAAATCCTAACAGTCCAACCATAACGAACAACTGGACGGCAATCACGCTGCGGATAACGACGTCCGAAATCATCATCCTCTACTGACAATGTCTCATCAGGTAAAGTAACTGGCTTAGTACCTGCAATCTCATTAGTACTAACAACAGGTGCATCAATATGCTCAACGAACTGAGAAGTATTACCTACATCGCCTGAGGTAGAAGGGACATCAGCAGGGGGATGAGAGCGACGGCGACGAACATAAACCTGCAAAGGAAGAGAGACTGGTGGCTCTGTACTAACAGGTATGAGTGGCTCTGGAGGATGAGAGAATGATGACTCTGTAGTGATAGTGATCAATGGCTTTGGCTCCTATGGTAACTGAAAATCAAATGGAGTATCATCAATTGGAAGGGCAGACATAGGACTGGAAGAAAAATAAGGAATATGCTCAAGAAATTTAACATCTAGACTGTGATACATACGTCGCCTGACAGAATCATAACACCGATACCCCTTAGACTGATGGCAATAGCCCACAAAAATACAACAAATTGCTTTATCATCAAGCTTATGACGAGTAGGAGACCGATCCTGAACAAAACATGTACAGCCAAAAATATGAGGGGAGACCGAAAAAAGTGTCCGCTCAGGGAATAAGACCTATAAGGGAGCCCTATGCTAAAGAACATGACTCGGTGTACGATTACACAAAAAGGTAAAAGTCAAAACATCAAAATGTTAATAAGATTTTGATACCCCCATACCTTTAAGCATACAACATACCATCCCTATCAGACTCTTATTTTTCCTTTCAGCAACTCCATTTTGCTCAGGAGTATATGGACAAGTGAGCTGCTGAAGGATACCTTGGAAAGAAATGTGAGACACTAAGACATCAAACACATATTCTTTGGCATTATCCGAACGAAGAGCACGAACAATGACATCGAATTGTGTCTTAATCATCTGGAGAAATTGAGTGATGACAAGGAGTACATCAGACTTCCTATGCAAAAGGTAAACCCAAGTACAACGGGTATGGTCATCTATAAATGTCACATAGTATCGAGTACCTGACAGAGCAGTAACATGAGAGGGTCCCCAAATATCAGAGTGTATTAGGTCAAATGGTTTGGGTGATTGGTGCATGCGAGGAATATAACTGGTCCGAACATGTTTCGATAGGGAACATATAATACAGTCAAATTTACCACCAACACAAGCATTGCTCAAAGTAGGAAATAACATACATAAATATTTAAAATTTGTATGCCCAAAGCGGTCATGCCACAACTGAACAGTTTGTGATGAAAAATCATAACGACAAGTACTAGGTAAAATACTAGCATGCAAGTTAGGAACATATAAAGACAAAGCAGGTGCAGGTGATGGAGGTGAAGGAACTGGTGAAACTGGAGGTGGATCGCCTAGATAATACAGTCTATCTCCCTCATGTCCCCTGATAATAATCCTCCTGGTACTCAAGTCCTGCAAATAACATAAATCAGATAAGAACACAACCGTACAGTGAAAAATCTCTAGCTAACTGATGTACAGATAATAGATTCATGGCCAGCTTTGGCACATGAAAAACCAAATGTAATGTAAATCCATTTAGGAGGCAGACTGTACCCTTACTAACAATAGGGGCATGTGTGTCATCTGCTAGCTGAACCTGTGTATGTAACTGCTCATCAAAAGTGGTGAAGTGATGGGCCTCACCTGTTATATGACCATTTGCACCCGAGTCCAACATCCAAATGGGAGACGGACTGACGCAAGCATGAAAAACACGAGATATACCTGTAATGGTGGCAGTAGCAGTAGTCGGACCCTGAAATTTTAGGGTGGACATAAGTATATCCAATCGGGAAGTGATAACATTCATATCTCTCTGCCAAGGAGGAGCAGCAGCAGTAGGCGGTGGCATCTCAGCAATTACAGCAGTACAACCACGAGGAGGCGGCTTAAGCTCCGGATGGAGCTTCCAGCAAGCAGTCCTGAGATGTCCTGGTCGACCACAATAATCACACTGATGAGAATCCCTCTGTCTACGCTGATCTGGGGCACCCTGACGGCGCTGGTCCGAGCGCTGTCCACCTCTGATTGAGGATCCTGAATGAGACCCTGCAGTAGCTGCAAGGGCCATCTGGTTAGCCGGAGGAGTCAAAGCTGCAACTGGAAGTAATGCAATACAGACGCGACACTCATGCTGCTCAATCATCGCATACACCTCATAAAGAGAAAGAAGTCTCAACATCGACAGGATCTGGGAACGAGGCCCCTCAAACTCATCACGAAGCCCCATAAGAAACTTGTGAATCTTATCCTCCTGCTCTCGAGTATGCAAGAATGCTGCTCCCTCGGGATCTATCCTCGGAATAGCAGTAAGAAGATGTAGAGTCCTATACTCAAGCCAGCGTTGAGTCAAATAGCCAAAATAATCCTGAACGGTCATATCTATGAGAGCTCCTGAGAAAGCTCATAAATACGAACTCCCCGTCCTAACTGGGAATACATCTCTAATAATGCGCTCCATAGTTTCAGAATAGAGTTATGAAACTGGTGAATCTTGCAAACAGATGGCTCTATCGAGCCAAATAACCATCTAAGAATGGCGCAGTTCTCAGAGAACCACGCAGAATATCCAGGGTCGGCATCAGCTGGCTTTGGGTGAGATCCCGTCAGCCAACCAAGCTTCCCTACACAGCCCAAGAAAAGTTGGAATGAACGTGACCACTCAGCAAAGTTACGGCTATTCAACAACTGTGTCGTAACCTTCTGAGAGATCATACCCGACATTGCCGGTAATGTAACTGTGCCAGTAAGTACTGTATATTGATCAAACATAAAAGTAGAAGAAGCAGGCTGTACATTCCTGGTGGAAGTACTAACATAAGTCTCAACAGTAGATGTCTCTACGGTAGGAGTCTCAAGTTCCTCAGTAGTAGCCATGTCAACAATAATAGGTGGGCACCCGTGACAGAAAAAACAACTCTAAGATAAATAGAGGGATAAAATAAAGGAGAACAATATACCTCCAGTCGAACTGTAGCGATAGATAAAGAAGGTCCATAAAGCTCCCAAATAATCAGGTCACGGTGCTCAGAAATCCAATAAATATATAAGTGATCTACTGCATCAAAAGAAGATCAACGGCGAAGAGGATCCGATCCCTCTTAAAAAGGTCATAGATGCTGCTCCCCTAGGAAAAAGAAATTAGTGGCGCTAAGAGATGGCGACACTGCGACGAAGAACGCGAAGCACAAAGGCATGACAGACTGGCGCTGGGACTTCCTAGGCGCGAGCTGGGTTGCTAGGTTGGGCAGTAGGTCGCTGCTGGTTGGAGCGCTGGGTTGGGTTATTGGGTGGCTTGATTGTACTGGGCAATGGGTCGCTAACTTGGGTTGTGTTAGCTGTCGCTGGACTGTGGCTGTTCGCTGGACTGTTCGGTGGTTGGACTTGGGATGCTGTTTCGGTGTTGGGTGAATTAGACAGTGGGCTGGGTTTATGTGGACAGTGGACTTTTATTTTTATTTTTTTTATATGTAGCTGGTTTGGTGAATGGGCTGTCGATGGGGGTTTGGCTGTCGGTGGATGGGCTAAAAAGGATGGGCAAAAATGGGCGGTTTATATGGACTGTGGCTTCTAGGCAGTCGGCGGCTTCTAAGGGCAGTGGGTTTAGGTCGTTGTTTGCTAAGTAAGGTTGGTCTGGTCTGGTCGTTGTTGGTAAGTAGGCTGGTTTCTGGTTTCTGGATGCTGGACGGTTGCTGGTGAGGAGTGGACAATAGACTGGTTGCTAGTTTATTGGTTTGTGGTTCGCGGTTCGCAGGAGTTTGGTATGCTGATCGGTGATTGTGGATGTTGGTTTGTGGATGCTGGTCGGTGATTATGCTTGTCGGTGCTTTATGGTGGAGTTTTGTATACTGCTGAAGGTGATGAGGGCTGCTAATTGCCGGTGATGAGGGCTAGATGGTGGTGATGATGATGGAGAAGGTTAGGGTTAGGGTTAGGGTTAGAGTTAGGATATGACTCTGATACCAATTTGAAATAAACGTGAGTAAAAAGAGATACAAATCAAGTGTAGAGCCCCTGTATATATATATAACCAACAAAAGTCACAATAAGAATAAAAAGGTAAAAAGTGAAAAACTCTAATAAACCCTAATAACCTAGGCTGCTATAACTCCAACAATAACCATAATGTACTATATAGACATTTCACTATGGGCAAAAAAATGGACGCTCTCTCTTGCCTCTCATCTAAGTATGTCCAACAAGAAGACTACTAAACAGGAGGTACAGAAAATGCTCAACTGATAGAGCTCTAAGTTTACAACTTTATAGCATAAAAAATCTTGCCTTTTAACATCAAGATATGGAGTCCCAGATATCACAGGTAAGAACTCATGAGCTCACTCGTAAAAAAGAACTATCGAGCAGTTGGCTGCGAGATGGAATCATCGATTGACAAAGAATGATCATTTGCACCCAAATCCAATGAACTCATGTTTAAGGAAGAATGCACAGAAAGCCTTGATATATCATCAGAGCTGCCTTCTCTCACTGCATCTGCTCCCCTCTCAATTGAGATTGCATCTTGGATTTCCTTAATAACATCTGATATTGAAGGCCTCATACTCCCATGAGGTTGAACACACATCAAAGCTTTCTCGGCTATCTTCCACATTGATTGTATGTCATATTCGTTACATAGTGAGGGGTCAATGATTCCTTGAATGTCCCCACTCTCGATATGTAACTTTGCCTGTAATAGAATATGCAGTTGATAGTTCTTTGATGACAAAAATTTTAAAAAGAGGAAAAATAACCCGGATGCATATGAAACTTTTCTCAGCTATATGACAGTCTTGGTGGGAATTTTCAAGTTTTTATCTATCAAGAATCAAGAGATGGCACTACTAGCACGAGTGTGATAACTCACACTTCTATAGAATAAGCTGAACCAAAAAATTGGAAAAGGGAAAAAAGAAAAAGAAAAGATACATTAACATGATTTCACATGCACCATAATAATTCTTATACATATGAAAATTGAACCCTCTAATTGCCCAGCTAACTGATTATTAGACTTTCGAGATTCATATTGGTTATAAAACTATTCAAAGATTCAGCCTTTTAGGTTTAACGGAACTTACCCACTGGACTATATTACGACAGTTAACGCCAAAGCTTTCATTAGATATCGCTTCTTGACCAGATATCAGCTCAAGAAGAATGACCCCGAAACTATAAACATCACTCTTGTCTGTTAACTGCTGGGATATGTAATATCTGTGCAACACGAAAGCAGAATTTACATTAGAATAGAAATGTGATATAATTCCAAATGCTACCGAAACGTGTTCTGGGCACTATGATAAGCAGGGATTCGTATTGGAGGCCTAATATTTCCACGATTCCTGATTGATATGAGAGGTACAAAGATGAAATTATGTGTGCCTGGTAAACTTCTCATAAATACAGGATAACATTGGATGTACCATTTTCAAATTTATGAGAAAAAGGCTTACTCGGGATCAAGATAGCCAACAGTGCCTCGAACTATACTTGACACATGAGAAGTTCCATCTACAGCAAGTTTTGAGAGACCAAAATCTGAAACCTTTGCTCTCATGTTCTTGTCAAGAAGAATATTGCTGGTTTTCAAATCCCTATGGATGATGGATGGAACACAGCCAGTATGAAGATATTCAATCCCTGAAATAAGCGCAAAAAGGATCCAAGTAATTCCTCTCAAGTAAAGGAGATGCTTCTCTGTCAACCCAACTGAACACTTTCATATCGAGTTCAAATACCTTTTGCAGCATCTTCAGCAATCTCAAGGCGATTAATCCAGTTAAAATTTTGTTCAGGAGTTAATGGTCCTGCCAAAATTCATATGCATTTTAGCAAGATCAAAGTACTTATGTTTCTCTCTTTTTTGGGGTTTACCCCCATTTTTTTTTTCTGTTGGGGACGGGGGGTTGTGGAGGAGAGATTACCATAAAGATGTTCTTTGAGAGTTCCACTATGCATGAACTCGTAAACGAGGATACTTTTCCCTCGTCCTTGGCAATAACCAAGAAACTGTACCAAGTTTCTGTGATGTATTCTTGAAAGGAGTGTGACCTAACACAAAGCCGTAAATGTTAGTTCAGAAGAACCAGAATAATATGCAAACTAAAAAAATTCAACATAATGCAGGAAGATTCAGTTATTCTATTAAGGAATTGCATTGAATTACTATGTAGAGATAAGTGAAAGAAGTATTTGCGAGCTGGAAACTCGATCAATATATTTTCATTACAATAGAATGACCTGTATCTCCATGGAGATTTGTGGTTCTTCCTTCATAAGTTTTGGAAACTTCTGGAGCACCCGGGGGTTCTCTAATGCACATGCAGTGAGTTTTAAAGGCACTTTCCTGGTTTTAATTTTTATTTGCTTCAGCTGCCTCATCCTGATGGGGATTGCACCTCCACTTTATAAATAGAGTCCCATAACAGTGGTTTGGACCTATGGTGTGCAAGACTTAAAATCAAAATGGTGGACATTTGTTACCTATGATCCTTTAAATTAGCTTTCTGAAAACATAATACATTGGAATGCTATAAAGCATTAAGCATCTTACAAATTTAAGCGGAACACATTTGTTACTTAATGATGAAAAATGATGAATTAGGAATGTCCAAGACAAAGATAGCCAATGAAATTTGAAACCAAGATTGAGCAAAAGCCTCAAGCATTCACCATTTTTCAAGCCAAGCCAAAAAAAAACCACTCCCTATTGCTACTGTAGGAACATATTTGAGGTGTGAAATGTGGAGAATATTTTTTCTTACATACTTTCACTAATTTCTTCTCACCAAACTTCAATTGGGAGCAGATTTTGAATGGTGCAAAGTTATTCTCATTAAAACGCTTTAAAATCCTATCCCATGTGCATCCAATTATAGAGAGCATTTGGGAGGGTTATTGTATTCAAGAAATCATCTCTCTCCTTCAAAATTTTGCAACCAACAAGTGGGTCTTTTACTAAGGTATTCCATTTATAATTCTTCATGAAGATGATGGAGAAGGAGAATCATTACATTTGTGTGACTTTGTAGTGACTCTTCATTTCTTTCCTTAATGGTATTTCCAAGATTTATAGATCAAGATAAATCTCAGAACCAAGCATTCAAGACAAGTAGTTCTTGCTCGAATGTCATGAGTGATAAATTGAAGTTTTGTGAGGTGCACTGCTATCATAATACCAAGGCTTTAATTCAGTAACTGCAATTTAGCCACCTCCAGAGGAAGAAAGTGTGCATTTGTTGATGAGCGAAAGGATCAAGACAATGAAAATCATAAATACAAGTATTGAGCTAAATGACTAGACAGAGTATTGAAAAATAAGGTGTTAAAAGAGGCTGACACATGTGTCTATACTAAGGATATTCGAAGGAGATAAGTAGGATAAGTGGATGAGATGAAACAAACTCAAGCAACCTATTAATGAAAGGACCAAACAGAGGGTAAGTGGAGTAAAATGCTCTCACCAGCCACGTAGGAAATCTCTCCAACAGTGGGCAAGTAACGCAGGTATTTATAGTACAATGCCCAGCCCGCCACGACCCTCTGACACTCGCGCTGACCCACAACTATCTCAACCGTGGCGATACCAGTGGCCGTTAACCGCGGGCCACGTGTCTGAACATTAACTAGCAAATGTGATGTTTTCCCGAACATAGTATAGAAGCGGCCCCCGAGGAGGAGTGGGATAGCTAAGGAGAAAGGGCGCTCCCAAAGTTAACGATCGTGACGGGTCATCATGGGACCATGACCTCGAGAAGGCCATGTACGCGATGTCTCCAGAACGCTCCTACCCGGGATCCTCCCTTCCCTATTTGAATCCCTTCTTTGAGACCTTTGTCAGGGTGCCTAATAAAGAAAACCGATATAATTTCGGTCTTTCAGCCACTAATCCACATGTTCCATTATCCCATGTGTTGATCCGGACAAATAATCCTAGTTACGTTAGGAGTCCCTCCGAATTCTAGTCAAACACATCCTAGTGGGTAGTGAGCCATACACTAGGAGACCAGCTCGAGCAGACTAAACCTTCGAGACCTTGCCCTAGGCTAAGGTTGACAATCATGCTCGTCCGCCCCCGTTGCTTAGTTCTCCCTTGAGGAGGGTCATATTGCCCTATCCCCAGGTGGAGACCCCTCATCTTAGTTCAGTGGGCTAGTTAAGCAATAGTGTCTAGTAGGTTGAGTATACCAATTTTGTCCATTGTGCAATCCTAATCTTGTGTCCTGTTTCAGCAGTGAGGGAAGTGAGTCACACCCAGGTTGCCCCCATACCTCCACGATGCCACTCTTGTCTGTCATCGGTCAAGGGTCCATTTTGCCACTTTCAATGTGATGAGGATGTGTCTTGCCCTTCTACAGTATTGGGCGCCTGTCGTAACACTGGGTGCCTTCTGCGGCACTAGGTGTTGCCATGGCACTGTTGTCCGTACCCAGCCTTGCTGGACCTTGTTGGGCTACACTGTCATGTCAATTGATGATTGCTACCACTTGTCTCTATATAGTGTGGACATGTGTCCTAAATTTATTGGGTACTACAATAACCAAGCCCCTTGGTTGCAATACTAAAACACATGGAGATGAAGTAGATTTTGAGCCACAATAAGTAGCCTATTCTGTTTCTATAAAATGAAGGTCCAATGCTCTCAAGGCGTTTGTACGGTTAACCATATCAAGTATATGGCACAACTAATGAAGGATACTTCCCCTTATTATTCTGAAACAGAATAACATTGTGACACAAGAAAGAACTAAAGAGACAAGTCTTCTTTTAAATCGATTAGAGTCTCGTGCTAATTACATTTTATACAATCAACAAAATATATGGGTTGTAAATTAAGAAAATATATATATTACAAAACACAAGATAATATGGAGACATTGATTCTTTCAAGACTTCACAAAATTGATCTTCCAAACCTTCCAAAACTTCTTATAATTTACGTTATCAAGATTCAAGACCTCCTACTTATTGGCCTTCAATCATATTAAGAATTGAAAGGTGAAGATACAATCATTTGGTGTGACTCACCAAGAGATGGTGGTTGTAGAGAAGGTGGTGACCATGATGATCATCTATTCATACACACATTTACACCTATATTATAACACTTGTATCCTCTAATCAAATTGTCGCTCGCTAAAGTCATGATTTCAAACTTGCGATCTTGAGCATCTTCCTGCTTAGTGCCAATAGTCTACTCTCAACAAGGGAAAGATCATGCCCACTATCGCATCATATCAATTTTACACCATCATAGCCAAGAAAGTAATTGTGACAAGGCATTATTGAGTTGAGCTATTATTCTATGCATTCAAATCTTGTAGTTCCTTTACCACTTCTACATTTGTCAATCAAATCTCACGCTGCTGTTTTAGAGTTCATTTTTAATCTCCCAAAATATGAATTGACAAAATCAGTTTTATAACACTATAGCACGAGCAAATGACAGCACTCGCAGACAGTGACAACTGAGCATCCACCAAAAATAAAATGCAAACATTGAGTTAAATCATAAGGAATGTTACCTCATTAGAAAATTCTCGCTTCCCCTGGTAGGAATTATTTGTCAATACTTTCACTGCAATCTCCTTTCCATCTTTTAACTTTCCATAGTACACAACCCCAAAACCTCCTGAGCCAACTTTCTTCTCAAAGTTATTTGTAGCCTCTTCAAGTTCAGATAATGTGAAGCAATGTGCAGCTTCTGTGGCAGCATCACCCAAGGAAGAAACAAACCTTTGAGCAGGCATGTCTGGTTCAAGCTTGTCTGGAACAAACAAAGAATATAAACAAATGATGTGCCAACAAGTGCTTACAATACAGAATATTAATAACCAACTGTATCATTTCGACCTTGCTTAGGATATTTCTTCTTTCCTTTGTGCATTAATAGGCAAGAGGCTATTGTGGCAATTAGCAGAACAGCAGCCCCAACTGATGACCCAATAATTATTTTGCTGTGGCTCCCTCCGCTGCCTCCTTTACTGAGATTAATGTTCCCAGTGTAGCTGAGAGAACAAAAAGATTTAGTTAGTGTCCATATGCAAAAGATATGACATTGGAAAGAAGGATGAAGCATTCCAAGGATAGACATTGTTGGATGAGCAAATGTAGAGCTAAATAGATGCCCAACAAATGACTAGGCAATTATACTTGACTCTAACAACCAGTGTCGCAAATTCAATTCCCAAGACTGCAATGGACAGCTGGTGTTAACATCTTAAAACACCTATAGTTTTGCATGTTGTGATGAGTCGGTTCATCTGCAATAGTATAAGGGCAGGGTTTTCATGTCTGCACATATTGAGAAGTTAACTTTTCACTGCAATTCATTCACCTTTCAAAATTAAGGGGAAAAACTTCCATAATCCATTGTATCAAAACAACTCATAAGGTCCACCTGTAAAGATGGGTAGTTGACTACCGCTCAGGCATTGCAATTGACACTACAGATGCATAGCAGTAGACACACTGACAGACATATCAGTATGATATATACTAATATCTAAAACGAAATAAACTAATTTTCATCTTGTATCTAAATTAACTAGAGTACAGCCGTATAGGACATGTTGTGCGTTGCAACAAACTAGCTAACCGCACCAAAATTTGGACCACTATCAAATCAGCATGGATGTTTTGCAAGGAATTGTTTTTTTGTCTTACTAGACCAACTCTCCACCTAGGTAAATTCCAAGACCAGTATTGTTCTTCGTGTCACCCATTTCAAGGGATTTGGGTAGGATCCCACCAGAGGGGGTGACATGGATCCACGTCCGCATTATTGATTTCAGATATGGAGAGCACTCACCATCCATATAGATACATGCAAGCACTACGAAAGAAACAACAATCCATACCTACCCTAGTCCATCTGTTCACTTGGATACTGGCCATTTAAGCACCTCTGGAAGCAGACAAAAAGAGATGGCAACCATATTCTAACACTGATATTTTGTAGAGGACGATGAAACAAAACTAATTTCAAGAGACAAGTTTAAGTACATTAAAAGGTTGTCTTTTTTAGGATTGTTATTTGTAGAATTGGAATCAATTGTTTAGTGATGACGATTATTACAAATTCTTTTTGGGAAAAAACCACATGTACTCTAGTATTAGAGAAGGCAAATACTTCAGTTTTTCTTCCCAAAGGAGGTATATGTCAAGAGCACAAAACACCAATTTATTGCATGTGCCAACTTTTCTCATTCCTTATCTCCCTATCCTTTCTAATTTATTGCAATGTGGAAGGAAGGGAACCCAATTAGAAAAGGATGCTATGGCAAAGAATGATAAATGTCGGCTGGGCCAATAATGGTGTAGAAGCAAATCTAGATGATTTACAGTTGGTACATCAACAAAGTGGGTCATACACTGCACGGAATGAACTGGTTCAAAGTGGGTTATACACTGCGAAGAAATAATGGTGGACAGGACAATGATAAGAAATTATTTCTAAACTAGGGATCAGTATAAAAGAAATTATAGTTTTTCTCTCTCTGGCTGACACTTCTTGTTATTCTTTGTCAGCCCAGCCCATTTTCCAGGATCCCTATATTTGCAAATCCTAGCCCACCCCACATGCCACTAGTGGTTTTGAACCATATTTGCACGCTTTAACATTTGGGAGAACTCCCTTTCAGGTACCTTATAGTTGTGTCAAGCATAGACTTGTGGGTCTCACTCCTAACAATTGCCATGACAAGAGAATCAAATGGAAAAATTTAAAATCAGAAAATCCTGTTGGATAATAATAATGCAATTGCATGAGAAGATGAAAGCGTGTAGGTGATATTCTTAGAGGTAACAACCTAAACATTTCATCGAACTCATTCTGATTTCATTAGAAAGAAAATCTACTCACTTCAAAATTAGATTTTTATTCAAAAGACCTGAAGGCACTGTTCCGGAGAGCATGTTATTCTGCACATACCTGCAACCATTAGATTCCTTAAGAAAGCAAAAACCTTTAACGCAGTGGCAGCAGAATAACGTCAATGCAGAATTGATATAAATCACAAATTGAACAAATATATAGCGCAGATAATTTGTTAGGCTTAACGATGGCTGTCGGGGTGTGGTTTCCAGCAGCACAAGGAAATATGTGGACTTGAGATTCTTTCTGTTTCGCAAAATTTAGAGGGCAGAAGATCTGTTTTACTATACAGGAGTAGTTTATCAACTATAATATTGATGTGAAGTTGTGGGAAGGTCCCCAAATACTATGCCCCTTACATAACTGTGATTAGAATTCTGCAAACTTACAGTTCTCTCAGATTTGGTAGGTCCACTAAGGAGGAAGGCAGGTCACCAGTCAAATGGTTGTCCTCAAGATGTCTGAAATGAGCAAAAATATCAGTTAGCTGAATCTTTTGATGAATGCCATGATTACAAGAGAGAAAAAACCTTGTTTACATTATCTTCAAGTTTGTGCATCCAGTAAAATCAGGAATTTGACCAGACAGCGCATTTCCATCGAGCCATCTGCGAGTAGAACACAAGCAAATACTGATTCCAAAAGCGAAATCAACTAATTCATCACCAAGCAAGGAACCCTTTTCAACAGCGCAACATGAAACTTACAACTCGACCAAGCCGCCCAACTTTGCCAAGTCTGAAGCAATACTCCCCGTCAAATTCTTCCTACTCAATTTGCTGCCACAGTACAAGTGATTAACAGATTTGATTAGATCAGTGACATTTTTCAGTTATGGTAGGGATCACGATACCAGGAGCAAAGATTCACATGTTTGTCTCATAATGCATATAAATGTGTGGATGTGTGCACATACAGAAATGTTCACATCTCCATGAGATAAAGTTATCAATCAATGCAGCCTCCTTAAGATTACAAGGTTTAAATATCACAAAAAAGAGAAAAAAAAAATTTACATTGAAACTATACTTGGTTGAGGATCTGAATTACACTGGATCCAGGACCATGGAACTGGCAGGCATGGGTCCCCACCTTCTTGTGCCCAATCCATGGATGAGTAAAGTGATGCTACACTAGCAATAACTGATCCTGCAACTCATGGAAACTTGTATCAGATATGCCTCATTAGAGCTAAAAGCTAAAATGAAAGATGGGAATGCAATGAGCTTAACTACACCCCATTTTTACTTTCGAGTTAAGGAAAAAAATACGAATTCTCAAAACTATGTCCATAATAGCTATAAGTTTCTTTCAAATCCAAGAAAGCTGTATCCCTATGGAAGCATCTTCAGTATAAGTACATATGCACTCGAGGAAGCCAAACTACGCTTACCATCCAAAGAACCATCATTTTTCTTCAGATACTTATATATCTCCATTGCATTCAGGAGAGGCCCCATGGTAGAATCAGATGTCTTCCCAAACTTAAAAGATAGCACAAAGGGCAGGGATATGTTGTAGTATCCCGGCTCATATAGACGATATTTTCCTTGAGCATTTTCTTGAATATTGACAATAGGTTTCCTGAGATCAGGCCTGCCTGGGAGCAATAGCCTAAATTTTCTTGTATCAGATGGACCCATATCTTCAATTTCTGCAAAGTAGGTGAATGCCCAACCAGAACCTGGAAAACCATCAAGATTCAAGCGGTATGTCAATGACCCGTTTCTGCCAACTACTGCTGTCTGCATAACTTTCTGAGGTGGACTTTCGCCACTGCTAACAAAAATTGGCATTCGGGTGGATACTTTTTCAGTTCCAGCAGCAACATCAACAAGGTAATTTGCTTTCTTCACAGAGTCAGACTGCCATATTCTATCGAATGGGTCATCCGGATACCTGTGACAAAAAAGAAAGTATACTTCCTATACAAGCAATCCCACAGAACTTTTAATACCAAAAATAATTTAACTCGATCTGTTTTCATTTTTCGTCCTCTCTTAATGTAGAAATGAAGATACCTCAATCTGTTCCCATTTTTATGACCCAGTTAATGTAGACCTGAAGACCAACAACTCTAACCTGAAAAACTGAGGCATACCTGACTGGATTTTCATTATCTGCACCAAAATTTATTCTTGCGGAGGCACTCAGAAAAAACTGGTTCTCAAATTCAGTAAGGTACATTGAACCATTAAATTGCCGGAGCTCAAGGGTAGAGATAAATGGCTGCCCGGTCGTAGCATTAGACAGGCACACACTAATTGTAGGATCTGTAGCCAGACATATCAACTCCTGAACCTCGATTGTATAAGCATCTGAAATGACTATAGTAGCCCAACGAGTTGCCCCAAGGGAGATGTCAAACTTTGGATAAACGTTATTGTCGTCAAAGTTACCATACAAGAAAGTTGCCCTTAGAAGGTACCTAGTCCTACTTACGACTTTAAGTGTGTAGCAATACTTTCTGCTATCTGCAGGGAAGTATCTCAGTGTCATGTATTGCTTCCTTGTCTCATTTGCTACAGATATATTAGTTGTCTCCCCATATATGATTTGATTATCAGAAGTCCACACAAGGCCAACTTCATCAGTGAAATTATCCGTACCTCCACAGTCCAAGCTTACAAAACCTGCTTCACATGATTAAATTACTCAGCATTATTCAACCAAGCGGAAATCATGACTATCGCCTCAGTTCAAGACTCTATTATGCAACTTTATACAAAGCCCTTAAAAACTACATTCTATGTTTTGAATAAACCTCTAGATTAAAGTGAATTAAGTATCTCATCCTTATATAGGTGAAAGAAATAGGTTGAAAATTCAAGTCAATCTCAAAATATTCAATCTTTTCTCAGTACCCTCATCATTTTATGGCCCATTCATGCGTTTAGTAAAGATTCAAAGTAGCCCAGTGTGTGTATTAATAGTCCAACCAAAACAATTCTAAACTGCCAGCTTGGTCAACTAGTAGAAGCAATTTTTGCCATTTTACCTGATTCAACGCCATCACTTTGACCAATGGTAACAACTCGGGCTATCAAGTGTGAGGACGGAGATTGAGTTCAGACCCAGACAGCCACTTCATGTGAATAATACCAAAATTAAGGTCTACATCTAATTTATGCCTCCCAACACCTTGCATTATCGGAATGAACACTAGATAATGGCCTAAATAAGATCAGTGACTGGGTTACATCTTTATTGAGGATAACACATTTTTTGTTCACTGTGGAGATAACTGACGCAAAAATACCTGTTAGGAATTTGTCGCAGTTCACTAGGAATCATACCACTCCGTAGGTTTAAAGGCTGGTTATTGCTACACGGGACAAAACCAAATGTAATAACTTCTAATTTTTTTATTTTTTTTTCTTTTGTTGATTAGGCATATACTTTTCTCATTTTGTCGAATACTTATTATAATCATTTGCTTCTCACAAATGCGGTGATACGCAATTCTACTGTAAGCTTTTCTGCTGCCAGCATTTCATCTTAGCATTCTTACCATAAGTAAGTTCATACAACAGCCCCAATGCTTCTTCATTTCTTAGTACTGAGTGCCACAAATCATGATTGACCTCAAATATATTTTCCTTTATTTTATAGTGGTCTTTTAACACCTAGGAGCAGTGTTAAATTTGATGATATTTTGAAGTTGCAACTTCAGTTTTGACAATCCTTTCTTGAGTTTTTTGATGACCAATCATTTTTCAAGAATTCTATTTTGGAAAATTTCCTTTGAATGGAGAATGAAAAATATAAGGGGATATTTTGTAAAGAGTCAACACCTTTTTTGATTAAACTCCATACATTGTCTATCACAATTAACCTCATGAAACTCTCCTAACAGGAAACACTAATGCTATTGAGACATAATTTGGGGACTTAATGAATTGATAGTATTGGGATCCAATGATATTTAAATGTTGGGATCCACTGACAATCTAATGACCACAATCATTAAATCCCTAAATTATGTCCCAATAGCATTGCTCAACAGGAAATGTTCCTTTTTGGGAAAACCAGTGCACAAGAAATCAAATGCAGGACTGCAGTAATATTCCAAAAATACTTGTTTGAGTTTCATTGATCAGAGGGAAATATTAGTAAGGAAAGAACCAGCTTCTGGAGAAAATTTCTCCTGCTAGTTAAATACTCATGTTCCGGTGAAGGGTCATGTCCCTATAATCGATGAAAATAATCAGTTTACCATAAACAAGACGATGGTTATGTGCTATTTTCAAAGTAGAGGAGGGTGATCTACAAAACGGTCTAGCCACATAGAGGTAAAATGAAGTTTCCCCTTTAAAAATTTGTAACTCCTCTGTTAACCAAAGCTGTTGCAATTCCTATATACAGCAGTGTTGAAAGAACAAACTCATCCATATATGGAAGAAGGGCCAATTCATAGTTCAGCTATAAGCAGATGATTTTTACCGAACTGACTTGAGAAAATCTTAAAAAATGTAAATATTTACTAGCAATGTCACAACACTTCAGCTTTTTCTTTAAATTTCTCATTTTTGTCTTCCATCTTCCTTAAAATTGTGACGACATCAATATCATTTGGGGGTCTAGATGCAATGGAGTCCTGGAACTTAAAAGGGTATGATGTCTTTAGGGTGAATGGTAGATATTATATTGCATTCAAGGACTCACGATTTGAGAATCAAGCAAATTGAACCCATTTGAAAACCAACAAACATAATTGAAACTGATATATCATCCAACAGCATTAAGCAACAAAAAACTGTCAAATATTTTTTTCTCCTATATGAACATACCAACATCTTCCCAAACCACAAAAAGGTTCTTTATCTTTTCTTCTCTAAATGTTCCTAATTACCCTAAAATGTGGTAAAATTCCAGTGCAAAGTATATAGAACCCAACAACAAAGACACCAAACAATAGAGCTAATGGATAAAAAATTACACATAAACAACAAGAGACTATCCCAATCAGAGCAGAGTCTAGGCAACATGTAGATTATGAAGCAAATAAACAATAAAAGAAAAAATTAAAAAAAAAAGACATCAAAACTGCAGAAACACAATACAGAGAGAAAAAGTGGGAGAAAGAGAGAGGAGAGAGAAACCTGGCATCTGAGCTGTGGTGGCATCCATGAGAAGTAGAAGAGATAAATAGAGAAAGAGCATGAGAACTCTAGTCCCCATGTCCCTTCTTTCTTGAGCTATGAAGAGATGAAGTGAGAAAGTGAGAGCGTGATAGAAACAGAGAACAGAGAAAAGTGACTATATTATAGGAGATGAAGAGATCGAAATGGAAATTGTTTAGGTATTTTTGTGCGGAAAAGGAAATGATTGATGAACAACATATCTGGGCTAATTCTGTTTCTCCTCCATAAATGTTAGTGAGAGAGAATAAGAAAGTAACTGTAGAGAGAGAAAGTTGGTCTTCTTACAGAGAGAAAAAAAAATGGGACTTTGCTCTCTAAAATGATAGAAACAGAGAACAGAGAACAGAGAACAGAGAAAAGTCACTAATGAGGAATGAGGAATGAGAGAAAAAAAAAATAGGACTTTGCTCTCTAAAATGATAGAAACAGAGAACAGAGGAATGAGCAATGTTATTGGATTCTAGAAATTTAACTTAATTTATTAATTTAATGTTGGGCATAATTTTTTTAATAATTATATTCATAATAATATTTAATTATATCGATCAAAAAAATATTTAATTATATCATTGTTATATTATTAGGTCAATTTTTTAGATTCACAATCGTCAATCGTGTCTAAATTAATTTATGCACACACTTTGATTAATCTCAGTTCGTTCAAAAACATAACATCTATATTAAGACTAATTTCATTAATTTAAAAAAAATTATCAAATTTTAAACTCGAACAATTTACGACTCATCTCTCTCCCTCGGATTCCGTCCTGGTGAAAATTGATAGTTTTGTGGAGGGTTAATTGCATTAGAGGTCCCCAAAGTATGGGGTCTGTCTCATTTTGGTCCTCAATGTTTCAATTGCATCATTTTAGTCCCTAAAGTATTGAATATGTTTCTATATGGTCCTTCAAGCAGACAACATCCAGATTGCTAACGATTCTTTATCATAAACTTGTCACGTAATAGCTAAATATGGATAAAAAATAATTTTGATAGCTCTTAAATAAAATTTGGGTAGTTATTGACCAAAAAATGTGTAATATTGGTAGTTTTGACCAATATTTGGATAGCTCATGATCAAAACTGTGTAGTTTAGATAGGTATTTAACCAAAATTTGAGTAAAAATTTGGTCAAGAGTAATCCAAATTATTTTTTTGTCCATATTTAAGTATTATTTGACAAGTTTATGATAAAAAATCGTTAGCAATCTGGACACTGTCTGCTTGGGGTACCATATAGAAACATATTCAATATTTCAGGGACCAAAATGATGCAATTAAAACATTGGAGACCAAATGAGACAAACTCCATACTTTAGGGACCTCTAGTTCAATTAACCCTTTTGCGGACTAGTGGAGTGTGTGGACTCTGACACTGCTGTAAGGGGATGTGAGGTCGCTGTTCAACTGCCCAACTTTTCATTTCTTGGAATGTTTCTAATAATTAAAGAAACCCACAAATAAACGAACACAAATAATTGTTTTTGTGAGGCAGGTGAATGTGACGTGGGACCCATAATGAGTAGGACTCTTACGACAACATTATATTGAAGTGCAAGAGGACGAGGTTGGCCAAACTGGTCTTTTGGTTCCACCAAATGCATACCCGTCTTAATCTTGGCCCCTTTAATTTAATGCATTGTGGAATAAATATTAAGGAGTTTTATATTTTGTACCCTAAGAGATTTAAAAATTCTCATTTTATACTTTTAAAAAATAAATTTTATATATTTTATTTTAATGTATTAAAAGTATTATAATGTGACTTTTTCATTAATTTTTGTTCCTTATTTCATCAAAAATTAACTCATTAACAATGACAAAATTATGACCAAAAATAAAAATGTTGATAGAATGAGCAATGAAAGCTAACAAAAGGGTCATATTACATCACTTTTAATATATTGAGGTTGTAATATAAAAATTTAATATTTGAGAGTACAAAACAAAAATTTTAAATCTTTAAAGGGTGCAAAATGAAATTCTCCCCTAAATATTAAATATAAGTGTAAGGATATGGAAATTAGTATTTAATAAAAACAAATTTCTGTCGGCAAGCTTTAATTTTAACAAATTAAATATATGCATTGAATGTAATTTATGAACTATCACGTATTTATCTATGAGCAATGCTATTAGATTTTAAATTTGGGATTTAGTTTAGGAAAATAATTCATTATTATCATTGGATTAAGAGTGTTTTCTAACATTATACACGATACATAGCCAACATAGCGATAAGTTGGCATTAGACCTCTAAATTAAATTATAAGTAAATTAATGTTGTATATCATATATTATTATTTTTTTACAATCAAAGTATCATAGTACATAATCTATATTTATACTATTAATTAAGAGAGATGAGGGGTTTAGTGTCCTTATTGTGAAACACATGTATTACCCCTTAACCATTCATAATCGCTCATAACTTTTTATTTTTATTAATTTTTATATCTATCTCTCTCTCTCGTACCTTTTATTTTTCTACTTTATTCACATACAACTTCTGTTTTTTTATCAATTAAACTTAAACATCCAATTCAATATATGCACACTGTATGCCCAATCTCTAATAATAATGACGTCATATTGCCATACTAATCTTAGTTACTCTTCATTCTCATTATAGTAGAGTTCTTTTGTTTTTAAGCTTTCTTAAATGTCATTTCAAGAAAATCAAACTTTATTGCGTAATTTGGTAGGAAGGATGAAAAGTAGAAGAAATGGAAAGTAGGAGGGATACACTTTCTATCCTCTAAGAAATAAAAGTAGAAATGATACACTTTCTTTCCTTTGTATTTGGTAGGATGGATGGAAAATAAAAATAATTAATTTTTTTTTGTGCTTGGTAAGATAAAAAAAAAAAAAAATTTGATTTTAGATTTTAGATTTTTAATTTTAAAAAAAATATATATAAATACATATTTTATCATTGTATTTATATATGAAATTAATGTACACATAATATATGTATATATCAAATGATATATAGATAAATAAGATACATTTCAACACAAATAATTAACTTTTCATCCACTTTCCTTCCAATTTTGAAGGGATTGATTTTGATGAGTTGGAAGGAAATGTCATCCATCTACTTTTCCATCATTCCTTATCAAACATGATATTTTATTTATCCCTCCAACTTTTCATCTTTCTATTTTTCCATCGTACCAAATAGAGCATACAAGTATCTTGGTAATGAAAAAATATTAGAAGTTCCTTAGTTTAGTTGTCTATTTTATGTGGTGGTCTAGTGGCTTGCAATGGCCCATTTAGGATTCTCCCTTAATTTTACGAGGCTAACAAGTAGAGTTCGAATCATGAGGACTCTCATTGTTTCTATTGACAATTTTGTAATGTAAGGGTTAGGCTATAGCTTGAGTCGACTTTTGGGAACACCTACGTTTCTCGTCGTTTAGGCCTTACTGGTAGATTTCCCTCATGGATTGGAACTGCCATAGTCATGTTCAGGCAGGGTTTCACCCCCGTTGCCCAATAAGCCGATTTCTTTCTCTTTTCAATTTTTTTTGTCCTTTTTGTTCAACATATTACTTCTTAGTTCTTACCTACCAAAAATGTAATACTTACTAGAATTTGTTGATCTTGACCACTTACTTGGGTGATAAATGTTTAACAACTACATGATGATTAGTTTTTCTTGTGCAAAGAAATCATAGTGTCACTTTGTTTCCATAAAAGTATACACAAATTTCACTTTGTCATGTAAAAAAATAAGGAAAATATTATTTAGACCTAATTTGATGGCTTAATTTAAGGGCCTAATGATGTATAACCATTGGATTAGTTGTGAGCTCCATCTAACATTGGAACTCACAACTAATGCAATGGTTACATTGAAGCCCCTAGATTAGGTCTTTAGATTAAGTCCCCAAATAAGGTCCCTATAGCATTGCTCAAAAAATAATTGTACGACGAGGGATGTTAACTAACAAGCTGGTTTTGCTATCATAAATTTAAGGCTAAATTTCATTCACATTTCCCGTAAATAAGCCTAAATACAAAAACATTCCTTGACTTTTTTAAAATTTCACTAACACCTATTGTGAGCATTTGTTCCCTTACGAGAGTAACGAAAATGATGATTTTACTTTAATGCCCTTACCAAATTCATATATTTACCAATATAACATAACATATATTAAATTTAGTTATTTACCCTTGATTGAGTTAAATTTATTTCAAATTTCACCTTGATCTTAATCAATTGCATTAACTAATAGTTAATCTAATTAATTCCATCACTACAATTACAACTAATGTCATCACCACCAAATTCGTGTCTCCGCCACATCTCCACTCTCCCTCTCCTTCACATATAGAATTATGGGCACAAGTACCTGTAACTGACAAACAAACATACCAAATGTGACGCCCCTAAAATCGGAGGTCCTTTGTCAACCCGTTGATCATCAATTAACCCGCGGAAATACCCGTGAATGTCTCATAACCCGACACCACGGCACAACATCCCCTTTACCGGGATCACAAAAACACAAAGTTTGGGCAGAGTCTTCCCTGTACCGAGCTCTCCCAAACGCACAACTTGTATACCATTCAATCACATGACTCATCCAGGTCTAATATACCACAATTTATACTTCATTATTGTCCATTTACATCATTTTAATAAAAGGATACAAAACTCGAAAGCAAGGCAAAACATTCTTAAAAATTCAGATTTTTGGAAAACCTACAAGTAGGTTTGTCATCGTCCTACCGGTAGGTTTTGCCTATTTTCACCCATTTTCATCATTTTTCAATTCCAACCCACTCCATATCAACTTAACACATGTTTAATGAAGTTTTTTATATAAAACATGGTCCATACAAGTTATATTACAATCATTTTCATAGATTTACATGTCCAAAATCAAATTTCATAAATATTTTACAAAATATGGTTTAAAAGTCACAAGTCAGCTTTTCTTCATCATTGAGGTCCCGAATGAAAGTCTTTTACCGGTGTATAACCCACACCTGAAATATTTTCCCACAAAGGATAAGCCACACTCAATAAGGTATCTCCTAAAGAGGCAACTCCCCAACGTAGATGCATATGAAATGTTCACATGCACAATTTCACAAGCAACAAACCTTCCAATCAAGGATATGAAATTCAATGATAGGAATTACCATGTCATGCCATGAAATGAGATGAGACTCACTCATGCAACTTGACCCGAGCTTTTACTGACTCCCACAACCCATGCAATGCCATGAGTATAAAATTGGGCATTTCAAGCCTTTTCCATTGATGTTGCACATTCAATGACCTTTTAAAAATATGTGTCTTTGTTGGGTATTCGAATTTTGGAATCTCATCGCCGGTTTCGTACACCGTTACACTTTTTTGAACTTGCACCGACGGAAGTGTATAAACCAGTAACCAGGGTCTTGCACCTGAGGGAGTATCTAGCCCTTCTTACTATACGCGACACAAGTTTTTCATACAACCGTGCGACTTTGTTGGACCTTGGTTCGACTATACCGATCCCATTTATCTACCACCAAGAGTGATGTTTGATTCAAAAACATGCACACACTCATGTCTAATACCCACGAATGCGATGCCTCCGTGCATATGCAATGTAATGAACAAATGCAATATCAATATCATATACATATGTAATGAATGACATATGAACTATTTCAACCACATTTCAACATATTACATGACCAATTATATCCAAGGCATATAATTTTCATAAATCGTCACAATGTCAATACATCATCTAGCATATATCAACATTTTCATCCAACAATAATTTTCCAAGTATGTTATACATACTCTATGCAATAACACACTTAATTTCACATAGACATAATATAAAAACATAGCATGCCCACATAACACCATTTTCAAAAAAATTACAAGCTAGCAATTTCCACATACCAATTCAAGCTAGAATTGATTTCATCCAATTTCAATACCCATTTCATTAATTTTACAACTATAGGCAAGTGTTAAAGATATCTAACAATCTACCCATTCCATATCACAACCCTAGGTTGGAAATAAACATAGTTAGGATGAAAGCCCTACCTCTTGAAGCGTAAGACAATGCTAGAAAGCTCCAAGAACCCCAAATCTCGCCCAAAACTCTTGATTTCTCCAAGCTCATTTTTGGAATTTCGGTGAAATCCATCCTTTTTGGTATGGTTTTATAGCCCTCGTCGTGTAGAACAATTTTTGTTCTTGGCTTGAGTCGATTCGAGCAATGAATCTTCGTAGATCGTAAAGAGAAGGTGGAGAGGACTTGAGTTTTTTCTCTCTTCTTTTCTAATGGGTGAAAGGCTAAGAAATGGGGAAGAAAATCTGATTTTCTTCCCCTTTTATACTACCCAAATACTTGGTCCATAATTCGCCACACGTTCTCATTCCCCGGGTCCAATTTTGACCCGAATCGATTAAATATCGTCCCGATTTAAGTTCAAAATATTTTTATTTCAACTTGCTTTAAATTATTATCCAATTTTCAAAATTTTATTCCTGGGTTTGTTTATGAGGTCACCCGACACCTGATCGCTTCATAAAACGCGTAAAATTCGACTGTCTCGGAATTCGATGAAAATTGACATGGTAGTTAAGTTTCACGAGACGAATCCAACGGTGAGGTCTGTTTTGTCATTCGAGTTCTAGAAAAATTCAAATTTTTCAACCCGTATTATAGTGACAAATTACCGTTTTACCATTTTTTACAAAATTTCAAATTTACCCGGGTTTTATATTCTTCCCCGCTTAAAAGAATTTCGTCCCCGAAATTCACACACACATGCACATTCAACCATATGCATATGCGACAAGTAATAGAGTACTTATGATTACAATTATGTATCTTCATCCTCGAACAAGAACGGATAACTGGTACGTATGGTGTCCTCATGCTCCTATGTCGCCTCCTCTACACCTCGATGCTGCCACAACACCTTCATCAGCCTCACGGTTTTGCCTCTCAAAATCTGCTCTCGATTATCCATGATAAGTACCGGTCCCTCATCGAAGGTCCCATCCGCATCAACAATCAACTCGCCCCAATCCACCACATGTGTCAGATCTGGAGTGTACTTTCGGAGCATAGAGACATGGAAACACCACGTGAACACCCGATAAATTTGGCGGTAACGCCAACCGATAAGCAACTATACCAATCCTCTCGAGTACATCAAAAAATCCGATATGCCTCGACGACAGCTTTCCTCGCTTCTCGAACCTGACCACTCCCCTCTTAGACATCACCTTCAAGAAGATTGCCGCCGTCTGTCGGCGTAGCTCTTCTATCGGCTTTGAACCGTGATAAAACATTTCCGTATCAAGTCCACTTTCTCTGAGGTGTCTCTAACCAAGTCTGGACCCGTAAAGGGTCTCTCTCCAACCTCCGTCCAAAAAACTGGAGAACGACAGGGCCTCCCACAAAGTGTCTCATAGGGTGTCATCTGTATACTTATCTGATAACTGTTGTTGTAGGCGAACTCCACTAAGGGTAAATGCTTTTCCTAGCTACCCTTGAGATCTAGAACGCATGCCCGAAACATGTCCTCTAAGGTATGAATGGTCCTTTCTGACTGACCATCCGTCTGGGGATGAAAAGTTGTACTCATCATCAATTGTGTCCCCACTGCCCGCAAGAAAATCTCCAAAAAATAGGCCGTGAACCTGGGATTCCTATTCGATACTATAGATACGGGCACCCCATGTAACCGGACTATCTCTCGTATGTACAATTGGCAGAATTCCTCCAGTGTGAAGGTCATCCGCACTGCCAAAAAGTGTGCCGACTTCGTAAGCCAGTCCACTATCACCTACACCGTGTCGTGCCCCTGCGATGTCCGTGGCAAGTGGGTCACAAAATCCATCGTGACATGCTCCCACTTCCACTCAGCCACCTCCAAAGGCTGGAGCAAACCTGCTGGTCTCTGGTGCTCCGCCTTGACTTGCTGACACGTGAGATATCGACTAACGAAATACTTGGTCAACAATTCACCACACGTTCTTATTTTCCAGGTCCGATTTTGACCCGAATCGATTAAATTTTTTCCCATATCAAGTATAAAATATTTTTATTTCAACTTACTTTAAATTATTATCCAATTTTCGATATTTTATTTCCGGGTTCGTTTATGAGGTCACCTGACACCCAATCGCTTCGTAAAACGCGCAAAAATCGACTGTCTCAGAATTCGATGAAAATTGATATGGTAACTAGGTTTCGCGAGACGAATCCAACGGTGAGGTCCATTTCATCATTCGAGTTCTAGAAAATTTTGAATTTTTCAACCCGTACTGTAGTGACAAATTACCGTTTTACCCCTTTTCACAAAATTTCAAATTTACCTAGGTTTTACACCAAACAAATTGATCCTAAAAATAGCAACTATCAACAAAAAAAAAAAAATCTAAACTATCGCCACTTCTTCATTTTTGCCAACCTAGATCATTATAACTTACAATCTAACCACTAACTGATTTGATAAAATTGAACATTAATTTGATGTTAATTTAATAAAATTTAATATTAAATTTAAAAAATTAAAGGTAAACTTTATGTCAATTTGATGAAATTGAATTTTAAAAAGATACAATTTAATGTTAATCTAGTCTTAATTTGATGGATTGAATTTCAAGTTGATAAAATTAAATGTGAAATTGATTAAATTGATTGTTAATTTGGTGTTAATTTTATGGATGAAATTGATAAAATAAAATGTTAATTTGGTATTAACTTGATAGAATTAAATATTAATTAGGTGTTAATTTATTAAAATTATAAAATTAAATATTAAATTGATAAAACTAAAGGTCAATTTGGTATTAATTTGATAAAATTAAATTTTAAATTGATGAAATAGAAAGTCAATTTGATGTTAATTGGATGATATTAAATTTTAAATTGATAAAATGAAATAAGAGAGAGATGTCAGATAATGAGGTGAAATAGAAAGAGAGATATCCAAATGGGGAGGAGTAAGAGAGGGTAAAATTGATTTTTAAAAATAATTAATGATGACACCATCATTTTTTAGTGTGTCCGTAACATCTGTTCATGACATGGGGTGTGAATGAAATGAACATATTAACTACAAGGGAGTGCAGTAAGATTTTAGAAAAAAATAGGGGATGTCATTGTATTTAAGTCTACTTATAAGGAGTGCTGATGAAATTTATCCTAAATTTAATGAACGGCCCTTTTGTGAACGCTACAGGTTGGTCTCCTTAGTTCATAGTGGATGGCCCTTTTGTACAGTATAACATATGGTCAGCTTTTCTTAATGTCTAAGTAATGAGATAGGGACACCTTCGTCAACATTATAGTTACGTACTTACATCAAAATTTAATGAGGAAAAGGATATATGTTTTGGGTCGTTCCTCTCTTTCTCTCTCTAGAAATTTTTGTGTGTATTTAACACACCACCTAACAGAGTCAAGTGATATACATAACCAATCAAAAATAATATATTTTCAACAAAAACCGTCATTCATCAATTCTTTAGATTTTTTTTCTCCAAAAAAAATCAAACTTGTATATCTAATATGACAATTTTTTATTGACTATACACACTATTTGACAGTGCTAAACCCATACAATATTTTATCCTTTCTCTCTCGCGGAAGTAATTATACAATGGCAGATTTGTTTCTCAATTGCAAAACTGACATGCAAGTGATTGCACCCATTGCAGCGTATACACATAATAGGGATGCAGTTGATGCAAGAGTTTTCCCGTTATATTCTAACCTTATGAGAAGAATTGTCTTCTCATTGTTTAAGATGAATTCATTTGTGTAGAGAGATTTTATTAGTAGTAAAGTTATTCGTTGGAGACGTAAAGTCAATCAAATTCTTACACTCACACATGTGCACATAGAGAGAGAGAGAGAGAGAGAGCTAATATGTTATGCATGGATACCAGTACCCATAGTTCCTACCTGACATATTGCTGTTTTTTCAGAGTGAGATTATCAACATAATCGGTTTGCGATTGAGACTAAAAATTACAATAGTCCTTAGGCTTGGAACCATAATATACGAGACAAATCTATATATTTTGTTTCATATTGTTTGATAAACGTGTAAAATACTTTATAGATGTAATTTTAGACATTCATTGAACAACATATTTTATGTTGCGGGACAAAATTGTCCATGTAATCTATGCACCCCCTGGTGCACCTCAATCTGATTGGATGATAACTTTTGGGTTGTGGCAGATGATATGATATGATCCATTTTCCAAAAGCCCACATCCCTGGGGTCCATAAATTTGTGATAATTTTCAAATGATAACGTTTGAGCTTCACGATGAATTGTAATGACTTAGATCCAATTTATTACCCTAAAGTCTCCTTGCAAACCTACCCTAAAGTGGACAACATTCGACAACGAGGATTCGTGTCATTACAAATCGAGTAACTTTTCAAGTTGCCTCGACAAGTATCTTATAACATTCATTGGAAGGAAAGGAGGAGAGAACAAATGATGTACATAAAGTTCACAAAGTCACAATCCAAAGTTCAAATATAGACTATACATGTAGGATATCAATTTTGGTTGTGCTGAAGACAGCTATTGACAAATGCATCACTATATATTGCAAGACATATAAATCTCACTCAGAACAACATGACAGCCATCGCCAAAACCTTATATGGGGAAGGTGGTAGTAGTCTCCAAGACCCCAATGCTTAGCAAAAACATTTCAAATTTTGAGATTTGAACAAAACCTTCCAGTATAAGATGTACAAGTTCTACCGGTAGAAAAAAGGCTATTAGAAAAGTTCTAACGGTAGGAATGTCAACGTTATACCGGTAGGAAAACTCACTGGAATTGTTCTACCTCAAAACTTGACGTTCTACCGGTAGAAAATGCCTACTGGAAAAGTTCTACCGGTAGGTCTTTCCAGTTTTCTCCCGATTTCATCCTTTTTCAATTCCAATTCATTCCAACCTTATACAACATCAATCCAAACTCATATAACATCCATTTTAAACAAAATACAGTTCATATGAGTTCTATTACAATCCTTTACATAACATTACATGCCCCAAAAACTAGATTACATCTTAATTTTACAAAAACATAGTTTAAAAGCCACATCTCGATTTTTCTTCAACAATGAGGCTCCGAATGAGAGCCATTCATCTGCGCATGTCCCACACCTGAAATGTTGTTCCCATAAAGGGTGAGCCACGCTCAATAGGGTATCTCCTACAGATGCTACTCCCCAACCTAGATGCATATGACATGTTCTCATGCACATCACAAACAACATTTACTCCATTCAAGAATATGCAATTCAACAATGAAATCCTCTATGCCATGACATGTTATGAGATGAGACTCACACATGCAACTTAACCCGAGCCTTTACCGGCTCCCTTAACATATGCAACGCCATGCGTATGAATTCGGGCATTCTAAGCCCCCGCCATTGATATTGCACATCCAATGACCATTATAAATCCCGGGTCTTTTTTGGGGTGGGTATTTATGGACTCACACCAATGGGCACCCAAACGAAACGACATTAATGAACTTCCACCAGCGGCTCTACGTACGTCGACACACTTTATGGACTCTACAACAACGGAGTGCGTATCCAATCATCGGGTCTTGCATCCGAAGGACAATCTAGCCCTTCTTGCTAACCCCGACCCTATTTTCCATGCAAACTGTGCGACTCAGTCGAACCTCGGTCCAATTATCCCAAGCCCACACATCATCCACCAAGAATGGTGTTTGATCCAACAACATGCACACACACCCACACTCATGTCAATGCCCACGAATGCGATGCTTCCTGTGCATATGCAATGTAAATGTACAATTCCATTTCATATTATTATGTAACTAAGATCTCAATTGGAATTTCAATATCATGTTTCATATGTCATGTGCACGTTAAGAATAACATTTCATCTCATTCAACATTCCCAATTTTCAATTATATCATAAACATATAATTACAATTTACAATATCATCCAAGCATGTTATTCCAATTTCATCAAAACAACATACTTCAATCATTCAAGGCATTTTATCAACACCCATAAGGCACCAATTCATGTACATAATATGCCCAAATAATCACATTTATCAAGAAATCACAAACAAGTATTTCTACATACTCAATTCATGTTAGAATTGATTTTATCCATTCTTAATACCCATTTTTCACATTTCAAATATCATAGGTAAGTACTATACATGAGACTACATCTCTAACAACCTACCCATTCCATATAACAACCCTAGGTTAGAAAAAAACCTAATTAGGAAAAGAACCCTGCCTCTTCATTTGCCAACCTAGATCATTATAACGTACAATATAACCACTAACTGATTTGATAAAATTGAACATTAATTTGATGTTAATTTAATAAAATTTAATATTAAATTTAAAAAATTAAAGGTAAACTTTATGTCAATTTGATGAAATTGAATTTTAAAAAGATACAATTTAATGTTAATCTAGTCTTAATTTGATGGATTGAATTTCAAGTTGATAAAATTAAATGTGAAATTGATTAAATTGATTGTTAATTTGGTGTTAATTTTATGGATTAAATTGATAAAATAAAATGTTAATTTGGTATTAACTTGATAGAATTAAATATTAATTAGGTGTTAATTTATTAAAATTATTAAATTAAATATTAAATTGATAAAACTAAAGGTCAATTTGATATTAATTTGATAAAATTAAATTTTAAATTGATGAAATAGAAAGTCAATTTGATGTTAATTGGATGATATTAAATTTTAAATTGATAAAATGAAATAAGAGAGAGATGTCAGATAATGAGGTGAAACAGAAAGAGAGATATCCAAATGGGGAGGAGTAAGAGAGGGTAAAATTGATTTTTAAAAATAATTAATGATGACACCATCATTTTTTAGTGTGTCCGTAACATCTGTTCATGACATGGGGTGTGAATGAAATGAACATATTAACTACAAGGGAGTGCAGTAAGCTTTTAGAAAAAAATAGGGGATGTCATTGTATTTAAGTCTACTTATAAGGAGTGCTGATGAAATTTATCCTAAATTTAATGAACGGCCCTTTTGTGAACGCTACAGGTTGGTCTCCTTAGTTCATAGTGGATGACCCTTTTGTACAGTATAACATATGGTCAGCTTTTCTTAATGTCTAAGTAATGAGCTAGGGACACCTTCGTCAACATTATAGTTACATACTTACATCAAAATTTAATGAGAAAAAAAAGATATGTTTTGGGTCGTTCCTCTCTTTCTCTCTCTAGAAATTTTTGTGTGTATTTAACACACCACCTAACATAGTCAAGTGATATACATAACCAATCAAAAATAATATATTTTCAACAAAAACCGTCATTCATCAATTCTTTAGATTTTTTTTCTCCAAAAAAAATCCAACTTGTATATCTAATATGACAATTTTTTATTGACTATACACACTATTTGATAGTGCTAAACCCATACAATATTTTATCCTTTCTCTCTCGCGGAAGTAATTATACAATGACAGATCTGTTTCTCAATTGCAAAACTGACATGCAAGTGATTGCACCCATTGCAGCGTATACACATAATAGGGATGCAGTTGATGTAAGAGTTCTTCCGTTATATTCTAACCTTATGAGAAGAATTGTCTTCTCATTGTTTAAGATGAATTCATTTGTGTAGAGAGATTTTATTAGTAGTAAAGTTATTCGATGGAGACGTAAAGTCAATCAAATTCTTACACGAGAGAGAGAGAGAGAGAGAGAGAGAGAGAGAGCGAGCTAATATGTTATGCATGGATACCAGTGCCCATAGTTCCTACCTGACATATTGCTGTTTTTTCAGAATGAGATTATCAACATAATCGGTTTGCGATTGAGACTAAAAATTACAATACTCCTTGGGCTTGGAACCATAATATACGAGGTAAGATGAAAATACTAAATCTATATATTTGTTTCATAGTGTTTGATAAACATGTAAAATACTTTATAGATGTAATTTTAGACATTCATTGAACAACATATTTTATGCTGCGAGACAAAATTGTCCATGTAATCTATGCACCCCCTGCTGCACCTCTATCTGATTGGATGATAACTTTTGGGTTTTGGTAGATGATATGATGTGATCCATTTTCCAAAATCCCACATCCCTGGGGTCCATAAATTTGTGATAAATTTCAAATGAGGACGTTTGAGCTTCAGGGTGAATTGTAATGACCTAAATCCAATTTATTACCCTAAAGCCTCCTAGCAAACCTAACCTAAAATGGACAACACTGTACAACTAGGATCCGTGTCATTACAAATCGATTAACTTTTCAAGTTGCCTCAACAAGTATCTTATAACATTCATTGGAAGGAAAGGAGGAGAGAACAAATGATGTACATAAAGTTCACAAAGTCACAACCCAAAGTTCAAATATAGACTATACATGTAGGATATCAATTTTGGCCGTGCTGAAAACAACTATTGACAAGTACATTACTATATATTGCAAGACATATAAATTTCACTCAGAACAACATGACAGCCATCGACAAAACCTTATATGGGGAAGATGGTAGTAGTCTCCAAATATCTGATGGCAAGAACTAGTCGGCCTTCGAGCCCTCGCTAATCCTCCGCAAATCTAAATTTGAATACAATACAAATCAATTACCAAATGATGAAAATAATGCAAAAAATATAAAGTAAATAATCAAGGAAAAATAAAATAACTCACCCGAGCTCTGAGAGCTTCAAATGAGCTTCGGCATAGTCTGCGAAAAAGGCATCCTCATCCTAGAGCAAAATAATCATTCAGTCAAGAATCTTTTGTGTGCATATCAATGATAGAGATAGATAAAAGTTCATGATTCAAAATGTTTTACATACTGCAGCATATTTCTCAACCAGAGGGCGGAATACTGGATCCTCCAGAAGAGCTTTGTCTGATGGAAGCTGGATAAGACCTTCCTTGTCTCCACTAAGGAGTTCCCTATCAAAATAAATCAGAATCATATCAGTAAATTGGTTGCTCCCTGTATATTTGTCGAGCAATTTGGAGCAAAATTACCAAGTACAATTATGATAATTGTTTATTGCAAATAGAAAGCGAAGAGAAGAAACAATCATCAACTTGGGTAAGCATATTCAGAAAGAGAAACCAGACTCACTTGAAGTAGGAGTTATCAAAGATGAGAGGATTCGTAGTCCAAGGTCCCTCAAAACAAGACCGCTCCTTATGACACCGTCCCTGTTCAATAGTCCCCGGCAAACACAGAAAATTAGTTGACATTATGGCAAATAACATACTCTAACCATATCAATACTGATATTCCATTGAAGTTTAAAAAAAAAATGCAGCAGCACAGTTTCCTGAACCTACAAGAGTGTGGCCACCAGATAGAGCAACAATATCTTTATCACTGAGCCCCATGTGGCCAAAAACGTTCCTCAGATGGTCCGAACCTGAAAAAATAGCAGGATTGTAGAAACACTGAATGACTAATATAACCCTGACATTCATAGCTACTTCATCTGATTATAGTGACAGAAAAAAGGAAGTAACCTTTAGTGGCATCAGGCAAGCGGCCTTCTGGAGGTGGTTCACTTTTGTCCTGAGACCAACGTACTCATTTTGGTTAGGCTTTGCCTAGAGGCATATGTCATTCAACAACATAGACTAAGTAGCACAACCCTCAAGAATTTGCCAAGACTCAAACAATGCAAGTGCACAGAAAGTCCTTACTTAGCCCTAACTATCCATCCAACAGTGCTCCCCGAGTTCCTTGACCTCACACTCTAGGGAACAGAAATATGGACTCTAGACATATATATTCAATCGCTACCATAATCTATACAGGTATCAGAGTAGAGACTGACCAGCCCAAGCTTGACTATAGGCACAATGTTTTGGCTCTAGAAACCAAAACCAAATTGATCATATGTCAACCTATGGCCAACCGAATTTTGAACAAAACAAGACAAATTAAGGATGTTGTTGTTCCTACTTGTCTTGCATTATAAGATCTCTATCATTACAAAAAGGCTGTACAAATTTAGCAACAATCAAAAGAAACGAGACATAGTTTATCTTCATGTAGGGCACAAGTCTCAACTGGGTTTCTAATGTCCGTAAAATTGCAAATTGACAAAACTCTAAATGAAACTAAACTTAAACTCAGTTAGATAAGCACAAAGAAAATTAGGACTCCGGAGTCAGAGCACTTATGGCACAAGCATGTTTTCCCAGCATTTTTAGATGCTATGACTACATTAAAAACTCTAAACTGGTTCGTGAATTTGCAGAAGCAAGCACTTATATGTGCACATGAAATTGGAAGGATGGATGAACTCGGTACATGCTTTTCAGTTATTCAGGAACACATTTGGAATTTTAAATCTCTTGTCTATCTAAGCAATTATTCATTCCATGCCAACCCAAAGTCCAAGCCTGACATAATTAGACAAGCCTCTAGTTCATGGACACATCATCAGCTACATTCTTTTAATGTCACCAAACGTACTGATTCGTGTGTACTCAAGCACACATTGCAAAAGCATCCCCTGCACTTAATAGATGCTCAAAAGCACATATTGTTTAACGATTCCAATTTTGTTTACTGGCTTACTTATATTATCATTTATTTATTTTCATTGAAATTTATGTAGAAACTAACCGGTCTCCCGGGGTGAAAGGGAATCTCAGGGCCTCCTGTAACTTCAACAGCAACAATCCCAGCCAACTGCAAGTGATCCAAACACATAAAAAGTTCAATTGTTAGGTTCAACATGTAAAAAGATAGACAAAATTCCACAATACAAAACGACATAAGCAGGACATAAATTAATTAAAAAGCCAAAAAAAAAAAAACTCCCAGTTCAGTGATTTAGCATACAAAAATTACCTGGTATAAGTCTGCATAGGATAGGATTGGAAATTGCTCCTTTATGGGCTCCAATAGCCTCACAGCAATATCAAGTCCGTTGCTGGCTGCGTGAGCAAGCTCTGCTTGGAGCTTCATCGTCCCAAATGGTCCCCCTGTTTTGGTTTTGAAATCGTAAGTCCCAGCCGAGTGCCATCTGCAGCAATAGATAACACACAACAATCGAGTAATCGGGTGATTCTCTCCAATCAAAATAGTCAAAGCATCAACTCTAGTTACTCACCAACAACTAGTAGCGAGATACAGATAGATCAAAACAGAGAGAGAGGGAGAGAGAGAGAGAGGATGAGATCTCTCTGAAAACCACACTAATATCGTTTTTAAATCTGCTAATAACGCAATAAACAGTAGATCATCGATTAATCCATACACTGATTATCGGTTATAGTTTTACGATAGAAACAACATATATAGACACAATTGCGTAAAGGAATCTATCAACCTCCATATACACATACATGAGAGAGAAAATGAGAGAGACAGAGAGAGAACTTACGCTAATCGGAGCATCAACGGAGCACAATGCTTCTCAGCAATGAATCCTCTGAGCTTCTTCTTGCATTTCTCAACTGCCTTCTGGTAATCCTCACTCACTGTTGGATAGCACTTTTCCATAGCTATCTATTACTTTTTCTAATCAATCTCAAACCAAATAAACCGTAAATCAGAATCAAACCGTCGGAGACCAGAAATCGTTGTTCGGTATTTATTTTGGACGTATTAAAATTCAAGTCAATTAAAAATTATATTTTTTTATGTATTAAAATTTGAACCGATTAAAATTCTATTTGAGTCGATTAATTTTTTTTTAATTGGCTCGAATCAAATTTTAATCAACTCGCATTGAATTTTAATCGGTTCAAATTTTGATATCTAAAAAAATATAAATTTAAACCGACTTAAATTTTAATATGTAAAAAGTGAATTTTAATCAATTTGAATCGAATTTTAATTGACATGAATTTTAATAAGAAAAAATATAAATGTTAATCGACTCAAGCAAATTTTAATCACCGCTAACAACTCAGGTAAGTTCAAATTAGCTCGAATTTTAATAAGTAAAAAAAATTTAATAGGCTCAAATTTTAATACTTTAAAAAAAATAAAATTTAATCAGTTCAAATCGAATTTTAATCGGCTCAAATTTTAATATGTAAAAATATAAATTTTAATCAGATCAAATTTTAATATATAGAAAAATAAATTTTAATCGGCTTAAATTTTAATCTAATTTTATGTAGAAAGATTGTTTGGGGTTTCTGTAGGGGTAATTTTTGTATTTTGGATATTTTTTTTTTGGTTAGAAATGGTGGTTTAATGCCAAGGATTGTCAGTGATGTTTAAATTTAAATTAGAAAGGGTATCAGTGATGTTTTGAATAATAGAAGTGTCTTTGAAGATATGATAAATTAGAAAGGAGTGTGACTGAATTTTTTCCTTGCTAAATTTATAATTTTGAGTACAAGTTATATTATTTTGAGATTAGGGCTCATAATCGACCCCAGCTTAGGTCGAGTTTGTTTTTTTAAACGAGTCTAAAAAATTATTCAAGCTTAGCTCGTTTATAAAATGAGTCGAGTCCAACTTAAACCGAGTCCGAGTAGTTCGACTATTTTACATATAAACGAGCTGAGTTTTTTAGAATCATTTTTTAAAGGAGTCTAAAAATTGTTCGAACTCGACTCATTTAGAACACAAGTCGAGCTTGAATCGGGTCTTATCCAAACTGAATCCAAGTAGTTATCAACAATATTTGAGATATAAGTTATAATTGAAAAAATGAAAAAAATTATAATTTTTACAGATAAAATTATTATTTTTTAAGAAAAAGTTATATATTTTAAAGGTGAAGTTATAAACCGTTTGAATTAACTTCATGATCATAACGTGGTTGTAATTTTATTTTTAAAAAGTGTAACTTAACTTCAAAAAATAGTAACTTTAAGTATTGTGTCAAAAAAATTTCAGTACCATAGAATTACTCATGATGGAAAATTACACTTACTAGGATTGAGAAGTCTACTGCACCTAAAAAAATCGATACCGTACAATCAATATAAATTTTGTGAGTTTTTTTTTATAAATTTTTATGGTCATTTTACAATCAAAAATAGATGTTTCTCTCTCTTTATGTATCCTTCGAGGGTGAGGAGGAAGGTAGGGAAGGGTGGTTAAGGTGGACAAGACTCGTGGTAAAAGGCATTTGGTACCAATAGGTCTTTGGTTCAATGACATTCTTTGCCTTGTAAAGACTTTGCATTCTTTAGCTTTGGTTATGAGCAATATAAATTATTTCTTGAAGATCTTTTGCATATTTTCTTGAATTATTTATTTTGAAAGGTTATGAAATTATGATTCTTTTTTGGTGATTGGATTTTTTTAGAAATCGTGAAAAATATCTCATGTATGAGGGGGTGTGATTAACGTAGGTTGCAATCGACTGGGTATTGTAGAGGGGTTAGACGAGTTTCTTACCTTGAGGGGTTTGAAGGTTTCTTAACACTCGCAGTGAAATTGGTGCCTCGCGAAGGTCAAACACTATTCGCTCACAGTGATTGAGGCGAAGGTTTAGTATACTATTCCTGGGAAGTTAAGTCAACGCCGATGCGTCGGTATACGCGTTTCTTGAAAATGTGTTATCTAACTTGATACGAAATGTGTACACCTAAGTGCAAGCGGTCAAGTTGTAGTTATAATCTGTTTAAGTCCGGAGTCGAATCCACAGGGAACTAATATTGGTATTTTGAAGTCAAAAGTGATAGAGACCAAAGTGAATGGAACCCTTGAGATTTGAAGTTGTGATGATGATAGAATTTTCTAAACAAAATATAAGATTCTCTTAAATGGAAATAAAAGTTACCCTTTAGCTTGAGGATCCGGACATGTACTTATTCATCCAGTCGTTATATTTGTGCGTTGTAGATTACTCAATTAAACTCTAATTCAATATCAGATTAATGGGAGGATAAAGATGGAATGTGTGAATTAAAAGTATGGCTCCGATGTCTTTGTAGAGATTTGTAAGGATTGTTTATGTTGGGACTTAACCCATCTATAAACAAGCAAGCACTTCTACAAATCATCCAGTAACTGTTTAAGTTATCCCATTAGTAGTGAAAGCATAATGTAAATGAAGATTGAAAAATTGTCATGAAAACCTAGCTTGGGTACTTGCAGGGAATGAAATCACCTAAGTCAAGACTTAACTTGTCTATAGGTGATCCATGATTATACAAAGCACTTTAGCTTTGCTAGATGCATTCAATCATTTAATAAATAACAGAAGGATAAAGCATAATTAAAGTGCACAAATATTACTTTTGAACAATAATTTACATGTTCACCACCTCTTGCTAAAGAGTGAATAAGAAACTATTCACTCTTTATGACTTTGAGTAAGTTAGAAAAGTGAGTGAATCTCATCCCTCCAAGTAGAGGAACTTAGAATTACAATTTAAAGATTACCAAAATGATTTGCTTATCTCCGACAAAGAATGAGTGAAACACTATCCACTCTTCAAAGCCACAAGAGAGCTAGAAAGGTGAGAGATGTTCACTTTTCTTTGTGACGCCCCTAAAACCGGGGGTCCTTTGTTAACCCGTTGATCACCCATCAACCCGCGAAAATACCTGTGAATGTCGCATAATCCGACACCATGGCACAACAATAAAAAGTTTGAGTAGAGTCTCCCTTGTACCGGGAACTCCTAAATGCATAACCTGTGTACATTTAAACCACATGACCCATCCGAGGTCCAATATACCACTATTTATACTCCATTATTGTTTCTTTGCATCATTTGTATAAAAGGACTCAAAGCCTAGTAGCATAGGAAAACATTCTCAAAATTTCAGATTTTTGGAAAACCTACCAGAAGGTTTTGTCCACTGGAGAATTTCTTCCGGAAGGTTTTGTCCAACCTTCCTGAAGATTTTGCCTACTGGAAATTTCGTTCGGAAGGTTTTGTCTGTTTTCCTACGATTCCTTCCTTTTTCAATTCCAATCCATTTGACAACATTCGAACACACGTATAACGATGTTTTTCATATAAAACATGGTCTATACAAGTTCTATTATAATCATTTCCATATAATTACATTCCGAAAACCAAATTCCACAAAAGTTTTGCAAAAATGGTTTTAAAAGCCACAAGTCGGCTTTCCTTCATCTTTGAGGCCCCGAGTGAGAGCATTCCACCGGCGTATAGCCCGCACTTGAAATGTTTTCCCATAAATGGTGAGCCACGCTCAATAGGATATCTCTTACAGAGGCTACTCTCCAACCTAAGTGCATATGAAATGTTCACATGCAACATTCAACAAGCAACAACCATCCCAAACAAGAATATGCAATTCAATGTTGGAATTCTACCATGTCATGCCATGAAATGAGAGACTCACTCATGCACTTTAACTCGAGCCCTCACCGACTCTCACAACACAATACAATGCCAATGTGTAATAAATTCGCCATTGATGTTATACATCCAATGACTATTTTTATAAAACAAAATCATGTGTCTTTGTTGGGTAGCGGAGTATTGGTGTCGCACTGCCGGTTCCGCACACCAATACACTTTTTTGGACTTGCACCGACGGAAGTGTATAAACCAGTAACCAGGTCTTGCACCCGAGGGAATATCTAGCCCTTCTTGCTATACTCGACACAAGTTTTTCATGCAACCCATGCGACTCTGTTGAACCTTGGTCCAACTATACCGAATCTACTCGTCAACCACCAAGGATGGTGTTTGACCCAACAACATGCACACACACCCACACTCATGCCTCATGCCAATGAATGTGATGCCTCCGTGCATATGCAATGTAATGAACAATTGCAATATCAATATCATATCCATACGTAATGAATGTCATATGGACTATTTCTACCACATTTCAACACATAGCATGGGTAATTACATCCTAAGCAATAATTTTCATAATCCATCTCAATGCCAATATATCATGAGCACATATCAACATTTACATTTTCAAATGTAAATCATATCATAAGCATATGATTTCAATTCACCACATCACCCAAGCATGTTATTTCAATTTCATCAAAATAACAAACTTCAATCATTTAAGGCATTTTATCAAACACCCATACAAGGCAAAACTCATGTAAACACATAACATGCCCAAAATTTCACATTTCTCAAGAAATTACATTAAGCAATTTCTACATACACAATTTAAGATAGAATTTATTCTACCCATTTCCCATACTCGTTTCACCAAATCAACAACAATAGGCAAGTGTTAAAATACATCTAACCTACCCATTTCATATTTCAAGTCTAAGTTGAGAATAAACCTAAGTAAGAAGAAAACTCTACCTCTTGAAGCGTAATACAACCGTAGGAGGCTCCAAGAACACAACTCAAGCTCTAATCCAAGCTTTTCCCCAAAATCTCAATTTTTTGATCTTCAATAAAATTCCTCCTTTTTGGTATGGTTGCGTAGCCCTTGTCGAGGAGATCGACTTTAATTCTTGGCTCGAGTTGATTCGAGCGACAGAGAGGCGTAGATCGTAGAGAGAAGTCTTGAAATCTCTTTTTTTTTTTTCTCTCCTTTCCCTCTCTTCTCTTCCAACGTAAAGACCCAACTGATGAATAGGGGAGAAATCTGATTTTCTCCCCTATTTATATCCTTTAAATGATTGGTCCACAATGCGCCATACGTCCCCCTTTTCCCGGGTCCGTTTTCGCCGCGAAACAATTAAATTTCGCCCTGGTTCATGTTCAAAATACTTTTATTTCAAATTAATTTAAATTATTTTTCAAATTTCAAAATTTAATTAAAAATTTCGTTTTTGGGTCACCCAAGACCCGATCGCCACGTAAAACGCAAAAAATCCGACTCAGAATTCGACGAAATTTGTCTAGGTAACTAGATATCGCGAGATGAATCCAATGGTGAGGTCCGTTTCATCATCCGAGTTCTAGAAAAATTCAGGTTTTCAACTCGTACCGAAATAACAAATTACCGTTTTGCCATTTTTCAATAAAAGTTCAAATTTACCCGAGTTTTTACATCTTAGTGAATGAGAAAGCTTTACAATGGAAGCTAATGAACTAATATTAAAAGTAGAAAAAAACTAGTTACTTTTGGAGGGATATTTCCACTTCCAAAAGAGATGATCCCTTTGCTTCAAGATGGTAGGGTATTTATAGGAGTGGAAAGCACAAAAATTTGGAAATGAAGTCTTATCAATTTGGAAGAGACGTTCGACCCCTAGCTGGGGCGTTCGAGTGCTGCCCATGAATTATGTCATGTAAGCTTCCAAAGAATCATGTCATTCCCAAGGTTTTTGAAAATAAAAATTCATATCGTGCACAAAATGGTAAGTTTTAAATAAAAATGTAGGGATGATGCACAAGTAAAACATGAAATTCCTCAATAGGATGTCAAGGGTTATACCTTTTAGAAGACAGAATACTAAAATACTTTCAATGACCTGCATATAATATTTTATCCTAACTTCAAAACAGATGTAGTCAAAATGTAATTCAAACTGATGGGCTGCAATATATCAAAAGAAGTTCTACTTAAAATTTAAAACACATAACTAAGTTGAAATTCAAAAACCAACGGAAATATAAAGCTAACCAAAAACAATATCCAAAGTACTAAAGTAGTGTGACAATTGAAATTAAGCAGTCAAAAGAGAGAGAGATAGATAGTGATCCAAAAATGCCCAGCCAAGTTTAAGCTGATGAAGATGGTCCAGAGTGATGCTCTCTCCACAAACATCTCAGTATCTCCTATTGAGTAGCCCTCATCTCTTGCTGAGTAACCCTTATCTCCCTCTAAGTAGTCTCGAACTCAATCATCCTCGTCTCTAGGCTCAAGAGAATCTGCCAGTTAGTCTTGTCATCGACTGAGATGTATGGTGGCTTCTCTCTGGTGGACTGCTGCTGAAAAAGATTCCTCCTCCTCATTTAGGTTGACTTGATCCTGTGCATCATTTTCAGCTTGTTTAATCTCATCATCACCAAACACATCACCCGGTCTGTTAATTTCCTGTTAAGCTCCAAGCCCAATTCCTTGGTTTGCCACATGTCTAGTACTCCTATGGAGTGTAGCCATATTCAATTGAGCTAATGCTTCCACCACCTTCCAGCTTGGGTTTATCAGAACACCCTTTTGTTTACACAAATCCGTGACAAGGATCCCGAAAAAGCGGAGTTGGCCTCTTTTTCTTTACACCCATCATCATTTGATCAATAATAAGATTAGGCAAATAAATCGTATGCCCCTCACCAAAAGCATGTAAATGTATAGCTCGTTCCTTATAAATTTAATTTGATTCTTTTGGCTTTGAGGCATTAGATTGTTAACAACAATCAAATTCAGGATTCTGTATTTCTTAGTAAGATCACATTGTTTAATGCATTTACTCTCAGTTCCCCATATAAATTGAGGATTTCCAGTTAAAACCCTTCCTATCACATCATGGTCAATTGGAGGATTAGGGGGTACATTGCATCATTTATCCTAGGCATGGGCTAAATCATGTCAAAGATTGTTCTAGGATTAATAATAAACTTGTGACCTCTCACAAAAGTCGTAAATTGCCTTGCTGAATCTGGAGATGCATTATTGTAAAATTCCTTGAAAATACACTCAACACCATCCCCAACTGGTTTCATGAATCTTTCCCACCCTCCATTTATCAATATTTCTCCAATTCCCAAATTTACAAAATCCTCATACACAATGCCCCTTTCACAAACAATTAATTTCAAGGAGAAATAAAGCAAATACCTTTCCCTTTGCAAATGGTCTTGGAAAATTAAATATTTCGATCGGTGAAATTGTCCTAAAAACCTTGGGTAATGAGTTTTATGGAAAAAGATTGAGTTTTAATCGATGGGTTATGAGTTTTTAAGGTGGGGAAGGGATTTTGGAGAGTTAGGGCTTTAAGTTTGAGGACTGAGATGCTGAAAATCGTGAAAATAGACCAGATGCTCTTTTTATATCAGCGTGGTGGCTTTCAAATGCTAGGGTTGGGCATTTGAATACCTCAGCCAGCCTCCAGATCTTGCCCCTTCTGCCTTTAGCTTCAAAATGGGGTCTGAAAGGGGTTCTAAGGCCACTGTGTTTCAAAAAAAAATCTTTTAGATTTTCTATTTTTTGTCTTTTCTTTTAGCATATCAAACTTCATTTATTCATTTTTATTATTATTAAATATCCACATATAGTATTTTGAAATATATGAGAAATATTTTTTATTTATTTATTTTTTAAATGCACAAATCAGTACTGAAAAAATGTGGCGTCTTAGGACAAGTCCCTACCCACGATACAAATTTGTTGGCATATTAGGACATTCTTTACTTGGCCCACATCTTATTCCAGTGGAAATGATAAAAAATGTGAAAAATTGAAAAAATATTTACATTTTTATAGCAGGTGGTTCGGACCATTGATCTTTATTCCCTAGAACATGTTCTTACCTTAACTTGTCATGTCAAAGAAAAACATTTAATCTGATTCTTGCCCCATCTCCATTATGTTTAAAGAATCAGTGACCCTACCATCTTCTTGCCGCACATAATGTGTAAGAACATGACAGGTATAGGATGGCGTGTTAGGAAAATCCTTACTCTGCCCATACACTATCCAGTCTAAACGATCGAGTGTGTGACTAGAAATTGGTTCAGAACACTGATTATATTTCCTAATGTGAAAAAGCCTGCCACATCAATTGCATGCACCAAGTCGTTTGGCTCAGCGACGTTTGACATAAGTGCTTCTTCCACATATTGGTTTCGCTTGCTCTTCTCGGATTTCAATTTTTCTTACCAGTCTTGGTTTTTTCATTATTACAGAATACACATCAGATGGAAATATGCGTAAAACACCTAAACTAAACAAAAAAAACTTTAACATCCATGGTTAATATAGGCTTAAGACACTCTATCTGGTTCTTTAACGTCTGTCAATCACATAGACGATTGAAGTTGCCTTTTAAAAAAATAATTTTTTAAACACATGAAAATTTTTAAAATTTATATCTACGGTAAAATCTACAAATACATAATATCTATACAAAAGATCAATGCTTCTCACCCCCAACCTAAACTCAACCTTGTCCTCAATGTTTCAAATTTACCAATATGCACAAAGTGAATTTAGGGTTGAAAGAGAGAGATATGTACATCTGCCGAAGTCCTACAAACAAAATACACAATTTTATTACATTAATCAGCTTTACAAAAACCAGGGTTTTGATCGACATCAGGACCTCAATGCGTAAATGCATAAAGAAGAATGAAACCCATATGTAAATAGATAATTAAAATACAACATATAAAACAAAGGATGATATCCGTTGAGTGTGAAGTTATTGAGATTGCAGAGGATGAACTTCAAGGGTAGAGAGGGAGAAGAGGAGCGACAGAGTTTTTAGAGAGGCAGTGAAGTGTGAAAAGTGATGTGCATTTAGGGTTTTGATGCTTTTATAGCAACACTGTTCGGGTGGGTTGGGTTTTTGAGATGAATATTCTCATAACCCGAACTGACTCCGTGTCAGAACCCCAAAAATTTTGACAAATTCATTCAAGATATTCTGGATCCATTAGAACAATGGATTCCAAATTCTTAACAAACCCTTCATAAAATGGTTTTAGACGTTGGCCATTAATAGTAAAAATATTACCGTTTGAAGGATTCTCTACCTCCACTGCTCCATGTCCAAACACTTGCCTTACAATATAAGGCTTAGTCCACCTTGACCTCAACTTACTAGAAAGTCCGCCTTGAATTGTACAGGAGAACTTTTTGGGAAGGGACAAAAGATTTTCTCACTATGTTTTTGTCATAAAAAATTTCCATCCATTCTTTTGCAATTTTTGCATTCTCATAAGCCTCATTCCTTAACTCTTCCAACTCACTAATCTGAAGTTTTCATGATATTACTATCTTGTCCAAGTCAAAGTTCATGGTTTTAATAGCCCAATATGCTCTGTGTTTGATTAACCCTAAATAATACGTTAATGAATTAGGTTATTAGGTTAATTGTGTTAATAAATTCGGTTAAAACAACTAATTTAAGTGACATTAGGGTTAATACGTGAAACTTGACATTTTGCAGGGTTTTGTGCAGAATTACACAAAGTTAGGAGGATGGAAGTGTACAAGCTAAATCAGCAAGGGGAGGCAAGTACAAATATCACAACAATACACCAAGCAACCAAGGATGAAAACCAAAGAATCAGCACCGTCCAGACGGTGGCTAAACCGCCTAAACTTCTGCCTTCCTCCCATTGGTCCAATGCTGCAACAAAACTCACCTGATTGGTCCATCCATGCAAACCGCCTCAAGCCAAGCCTTCCAGCTTTTATAAATAGGCCAGCTCAGCTTCATTTTCAGCATTTTTCACCAGAGAGTAGAGGGGAGTTCAGGGTTCGTTAGAGAGAGTCAGAGAGACAATGAGAAAGAGAGAGACAGTGAAGCGAAGCCCTGCCGAACCACTTTCCAGCCAGATAATCTTTACTTCTACATTTCTGTTTATTCTTTTTTACTTGGAGTGTTGAACCTCGCCCACTTTTGTGCCCTAACCGGTAATAAGAGTGGTAGTGTTTCAACTATTCCTCGGGGAAGGATTGTTTTGTATTTTGCTTTGTTTGTAATGGAACTATATCGCACCTCTTGCTCATTTATAGAAATGAGGCGTGAGTAGTCCGTTTATACCCTTCGGTGAAGGGTGAACACATGTACGATATTATTTAAGTTATGGGAATGCCGATGTTCTATCTATGTTTTAATGTTATATACCTCCCTTATTGATGGATGGTTACATTTATAATATGCTCATGGTTATGAACACGGAGCGGTACTTAATGCTATATACCATACTATCTCTACTAATTATGTACTTCACGCATGATACAGTGATGTACGTGATTGGGCTTTATGTAACAGTCGATAGATTGGTTATAGATGGGTTAAGTCTCGGCATAGCCAATGCTTTTGATTCAATGCATAAATCAGAATCTCGTCATCACTGAATCATCAATCTATCGATTGAATAATTATAGTAAACCTCCTGAATGGCTTGCCTTTTGGTTTACTAGGGTTATTTAATTGATGCATGGTTCAGAGATGCCAATTGAATAATTGTAACCTCATGAATGGCTTGTCTTCTGGTTAACTATGGTTATTTGATTGTTGCAAGGAATATATACCATCCAATTAACCTAATCAGTTGTTGTGTTATGGTTTAATATACATCAGACCTACCGGTTGACTTTCCAGTAAAATGGGAGTTAATTTATTGTAAGGTGACATTTTCAATAGCTGAAACAATATAATGCATGTAGAATCTTCGGACTGAAGGGTACCTTTTTATTATTGATTTTTCACAGTTTAATTAAGTGTTTATTTTCATTGTTCTAAGCTCACACCATAAGCTATTCCATTACATTTTGTATCTGTAACTACTTCACCATTTCTGTTTTGAAGTCCAATATTTAGCTCCCTTTGGGTTCGACCTCGGACTTAAACCGAGAATTATATTGCAATTTGACCACTTATACTTGGTGTGTACGACACTATTCAGGTCTTATCAAGCTTTTTGGAGCTGTTGCCGGGGAGTTACTGAACTGAGCAGGTAAGTGCTATCATTCAGCACAAGGCCCCTCTTAAGTACAAAGATCTTGGAAGTCCTACAGTGTCATGCATAATCAAAAATTTCCGGATTGAGCATGCCTTGCTTGATCTTGGAGACAGTATCAATTTGCTTTCATATTCGGTCTAAAAATAGTTAGGATTGGGTGAGTTGAAACCCACCAATGTCACATTGAAATTAGCAGACCGATCAGTGAAAACCCCACGAGGAGTTGTGGAGGATGTACTTGTTCAAGTCGATAAGTTCTATTTCCTAGTGGATTTCATTGTTCTAGACACCAATTTTGCATGCCTCTACATACATTATCTCATTCTAGGTCGACCATTCCTTGCTACATCAAATGCATTGATTAATTGTAGGAATAAAATCATGAAATTTTCATTTGGAAACATGACCTTGGAATTGAATGTGTTTAACATTGCAAAACAGCCCAGAGAAAAGGAAGTGATGCAGGAAGTGAATTGTGTTGAGTCGTTAACTCAATGTCTATTTGAAAAAGAGTGTACAAAGAAAGAGTCATTTGCATTAGAGTCTGTAAAAAATGACGAGTATGTATATATGTCAGTCATTGAAGCATGGAGTCCTAAATTTGAAAATTACTGCCTGCTGAACCCAAGTCTGTAAAGCCCAGTGCTGAAGTTATTAAGCTAGAATTAAAACCTCTCCCGACTGACTTGAAATATGTCTTATTGGGAGAGGATGAAACTCTTCAAATGATAATATCTTCAAAGTTATCAAAAGTCGAAGAAAAGAAATTGACAGAAGTCATAAAGAATCATAAAAGTGTTATCAGTTGGTCAATAACAGATATAAAGGGAATAAATCCTCTTCTATGTACTCATTGCATATACTTAGAAGAAGATTCTAAACCATCCCGACAGCCGCAAAGAAGATTGAACCCACATTTGAAAGAAATAGTCCGAGCTGAAGTACTTACACTGTTAGATGCTGATATCATCTATCATATATTTGATTGTAAATGGGTCAACCCCACACAGGTAGTGCCAAAAAATCTGGTGTTACTGTTATACAAAATCAAGAAAATGAATTAGTCCCTATGCGTACAGTCACTGGTTGGCGTATGTGTATTGACTATCGGAAGTTAAATTTCCTCACCAGAAAAGATCATTTTCCCCTACCTTTCCTAGATCAAGTCTTAGAAAGAATAGCCGGTCATGCATATTATTGTTTCTTAGATGGATATTCCAGATATAACCAGATTGAAATAGCAATTGATGATCAAGAGAAAATCACTTTTACATGTCCTTTTGGAACTTTTGCTTATAAAAGAATGTCTTTTGGATTGTGTAACGCTCCAGCCACCTTTCAGCGTTGTATGTTAAGTATCTTCAGTGATATGGTGGAGCGGTTTTTAGAAGTCTTCATGGATGATTTTTCGGCGTATGGCAATTCATTTGAATTATGTTTAGAAAATCTTGAAAAAGTCCTTACTCAATGTGAGGAAACAAATCTTGTGTTGAATTGGAAAAAATGTCATTTTATGGTCACACAGGGTATTGTTTTAGGTCATGTAGTTTCTGCAGAGGGAATTGAAGTTGATAAGTCTAAAATTGATTTGATAGCCAATCTCCCTCCACCAAAGACTGTAAAAGATGTTCGATCCTTTCTAGGTCATGCAGGATTCTACAGAAGATTCATTAAAGATTTCAGTTCAATATCTAGACCTATGTGTAATCTTCTATGTCAGGATGTACCATTTGATTAAAATGATGCATGTCAAATAGCTTTTGATAGACTGAAAAACGTCCATATTTCTGCACCAATTATGCAACCACCTGACTGGTCCTTACCTTTTGAATTAATGTGTGATGCCAGTGATTATGCAGTAGGAGTTGTTTTAGGTCAAAGAAAAGATAATAAGCCCTATGTGATTTACTATGCAAGCAAGACTTTGAATGATACACAAATGAATTATTCTACCACAGAAAAAAAATTGCTTGTTGTTGTGTTTGCTTTAGATAAATTTCGTTCATATTTGGTTGAATCCTCAATCGTTGTGTTTACTGATCATGCAGCTTTAAAATACTTGCTCACCAAGAAGGATGCTAAACCACGTCTCCTGCGATGGATACTGTTACTTCAAGAATTTAATCTTATCATCAAAGACAAAAAAGAAGTTGAAAATGTGGTAGCTGATCATTTCTCGAGTCTGACTTATGATACAAAAGAAGAGTCCATGCCAATCAAATAAACTTTCCTAGATGAGCAGCTATTTGTAGTAACAAAAGTACCATGGTATGATGATATAGCCAATTATTTAGCCATAGGTATTATTCCTTTTCATTATAACTGCACCGACAGAAAGAAATTTTTGGGAGAGGTACGCAATTTCTTTTGGGATGATCCCTATGTGTTTAAGTATTGTAAATATCAAATAATAAGGCGTTGTGTACCCAATTATGAAATCGGTCAGGTCATCTCATTTTTCCATTCTGAAGCTTGCGAAGGACATTTTTCTTCAAAGAAAATCACTGCTAAAATTCTATAGTGTGGATTTTATTGACCCACTCTTTTTAAAGATGTACATATCTTTTGTCTAAACTGTGATAGATGTCCAAGAATGGGGAATATTTCAAAAAGAAACATGATACCTTTAAACCCTATTTTAGTCATTGAAATCTTTGATTGTTGGGGCATTAATTTTATGGGACAATTTCCCCCATCCTTTGGTTATTTGTACATTTTGGTTGCCGTTGATTATGTTTCCAAATGGGTAGGGGCAATCCCTTGTCGAAATAATGATCACCGCACAGTGATCAAGTTTTTAAAAGAAAATATTTTGTACAAATTTGGAATTCCTCGAGCCATTATCAGTGATGGGGGAACACATTTTTGTAATAAAGTTTTTGAAAACCTCATGAAAAAATATTTGATTTCTCACAAGATTTCCGCCCCTTATCATCCCCAGACAAGTGGACAAGCTGAGTTGACCAATAGGGAGACAAAATATATTTTAGAAAAAAATAGTAAATACAGATCGCAAGGATTGGTCTTTGAGACTGATTGATGCGTTGTGGGCTTACCGTACTGCATACAAAACTATTTTGAGAATGTCTCCTTATCGGTTAGTTTGCGGTAAACCATGTCACTTGACTGTGGAATTGGAACATCGAACATACTGGGCAATCAAAATGATGAACTTTGATATTGACAAAGCAAGTGCATCCCGCAAACTTCAGATTAATGAATTAGAAGAATTGAGAAATGAAGCATATATGAGAATGCAAAGATTGCCAAGTCCAGAATGAAAATTTTTCATGATAAGAATATTGTGCGGAAGTCTTTTGAACCCTCTCAAAAAATCCTGTCATATAATTCAAGACTCTGTCTATTTCTTGGAAAGTTAAGGTCAAGATGGACATGCCCCTACATTGTTAAACAAGTTTTGATCATGGGGCAATTGAAATTGAGAACCCATTATCTTGAAATGTTTTCAAAGTAAATGGTCAAAACCTTAAGCCATATCATGATGAATTTGTTCAAGATGTGAGTTCCATTCATTTAATGGAACCAGTGTATGTGATTTGAAAAGTTTTTATAAGTATTTGATTGTAAATAGTAGTACTAATCGTTTGTTGTTTGTCTTACAGATTAGGTTTTGCACTATGAATTTGCCTCTCTTCCAGATCTTACTGGTAATTGTCTATAATTGTATTTCATTATGCTATACATTGAGGACAATGTGAAATTTAGATTGGGGGAGGGAACAATCCATATTCGTCTTTGTGACTGACAGACGGTAAAGAACCGGATAGCGAGTCAATTTTCACAAATCTTCAAAAATTTTCAAAAAAATGGATGAGCAATCGTTTTGGTTTTGTCTGAGCATGCTATGCACTTTTCCAAAAGATATACATTCTTTGATCATGGCAAAAGCAAGGGTCTTTAGAAAGTTAGAAATTCTTGACAGTCAAGCAAAACCCTTAGGTAGAAAAAGTTCATTTACCAAACGCCAACGAGCGAATTGACTCGATGGTTGTGTAAAGTGTGGTGGTTTAATTCATTTGAGAGAATACAATCAGTGTGCGTAACCAATTTCAGGTCAAGCGTTAGACCTTCTTGACAAGATTAAGTATGGGCAGAGTAAGGATTATCCTGAGACGCCATTTTATTCCAGTCTAATACTTACAAGATATATGCGACGTGAGATTGCTCGGTTCATTGATTTACTAAGTTTAGAGGAATTTGATGAAAATTGACCTTTTTGTCACAATCAAGAATGTTAAATTTTAGGGTTTTGTGTTGCTTTTTAAAATTTGGTGTGTTAAATTTTAATTTTAACGGTGTGTTGTTATGAATGTTTAATTACTTATACTTGCATGTATTGATGCTTTTTGAACACAAGAGCAAAACTATAGTAAAAGGAGAACCAGAGAAAGATCATGAAGCTACATGGAAGGAGATACCGTGGAGGCCCGTCAACTTCATGATCCGAGACACTGGAGATTCCACATTTCTACTATCCTTACTGAACTTTTTAATTCTGCATTTCATTTCAGTTTTATGTTTTGAATGTTAGTTTTTGGATTTGGTTTTTAAGTTAATATAGTTAGTTTGATGTTTTATTAAATTTTGTTTAGTTAGGATGCGCATTTTGTGATTCATGTTAACAATTAGGTTATTATTTTTATGCTTTGCAAGGATACCCTTAACCCGATTGCGCGGGATTTTTACATGTTAATTGTGCACTATCTTAATATTTTCATAGAAACTCATTCTTTTGAGTACGAAAAAATTCCTTATTTTGAAAACCTTATGAAATATTACACTCCTTTATTAAGCTTACATATATAGTGGAGATGTAAAACCTATTGCAGATTTTGAGGCAATCTTCCTTTGAGAGATATTTCACATTTACTCAAGTAAGAATTTTCGATTCAACGTAAAATTTCTTTGAATAATCTCATTAGTTTTGCTTTGATTAGCACTCATTGAATAACATGGTTAACATTTTCCTAAAAAATTTTACTTGGACATTATGCAGATGTATGATTTCTGGAAAATGATCTTAGGCCATTTTTGATTTAATTTCTGGAAAATGATCTTACAAAATTATATCCTTAGTTAGCCGTGATTGAGCCTAAAAGTATAATTTTGTTTTCATAAAACCCATAAGTTAACCGAGCCACATAAAAAAAATATATATTTGACTAACCTTTGCTATCTAAATTTCTTGCACCCTCTTTTAAAGTCAGTGTGATATGGAAAAAAAAAAGAGCAAAGAAAGGAGAAAAAGAAGAAGATAGTGATTACTGTTCAAATAAAGAAAAATTCTGTGGAAGAAAGCAAAAAGAAAAAGCAAAGAAGCAAATAAAGAAAATAGCCAAGAAAGTGAAAAATGAGATTGTAAATGGAGAAATGGGGAATACCATGTATGAAAGTTTTGAGAAAAAAATAGGGAAGAGGTGTGCCACACTAATCAAAGAAATGATAGCCTTTGAATACCTTTGACGTCGTTTCTTAACCCAAAACCCATGACCACGTTATAACCCTAATAAAGTATTTTTTATTCCAGAAGTCATGCATGTGTATTATTTCCACCTATTCATGAGAAGGGAGAGTGTTGATAATGTGTTTGATGTAGTGTTAATATTCTTTCATGAGATTATGTGAAATTCCAGTTTTATTCAAATAACCGTTCTTTTGATACACTTCATGTGATATTACTTTGCTTTGTTAACAATATTCTTATGACATGTAAATTTTGAGTGATAGTCACTATAGCGCGAGTGTGTTCTTTGCTGAGTGATTTCCAGGAAAGGATTGACATCGAGACTAATTCTTGTACAACAAAGTGAAGGGTGGTGATATTTCTTAAGTGATTTTTGAAATAAAGGAATCATTGCACACACACATGAGTTTTTCTAAAAATATATGGAATAGTGTTACAACTAATTTGTGTTACTCTTACAGTGATCAGGGAAGGGAGGTATCCTAGCAACACAAAGGAATGGTGATTTAATTTTATCTGTGAAAATTATGAATTATTGTATCCTAACCTTTGAAGTTTGTAGGTAGTTTCATTGGAAACTTTCACAAGACAAAACTCGTCCACTAGGGATCACCTAGGGGTTTAACGGCTTGTTGCATATGCTAAATGCAATCGTAAAATCTATGAAAGTGATTTTGTTTTATTATTTATTTTTATTACTAGGGACTAGTAAAGTTTTGATTGGGGAGCGTGATTAACCCTAAATAATGGGTTAAGGAATTAGGTTATTAGGTTAATTGTGTTAATGAATTAGGTTAAAACAACTAAGTTAAGTGAAATTAGGGTTAATGCGTGAAACTTGATATTTTGCAGGGTTTTGTGCAGAATTACGCAAAGTTAGGAGGATGGAAGTGTACAAGCTAAATCAGCAAGGGAAGGCAAGTGCAAATATCACAACAATACACCAAGCAACCAAGGATGAAAACCAGAGAATCAGCACCGTCCAGACGGTGATGATGGCGTCCGGACGGTGGCTAAACCGCCTTAACTTCTGCGTTCCTCCCATTGGTCCAAAGCTATAACAAAACTCACCTGATTGGTCCATCCATGCAAACTGCCTCAAACCAAGCCTTCCAGCTTCTATAAATAGGCCAGCTCAGCTTCATTTTTAGCATTCTTCGCCAGAGAGTAGAGGGGAGTTCAGGGTTCGTGAGAGAGAGTCAAAGAGACAGTGAGAAAGAGAGAAACAGTGAAGCGAAGCCCTGCCGAACCACTTTCCAGCCAGAGAATCTTTACTTCTACATTTCTGTTTATTCCTTTTTACTTGGAGAGTTGAACCTCTCCCACTTTTGTGCCCTAACCGATAATAAGATTGGTAGTGTTTCAACTACTCCTCGGGGAAGGATTGTTTTGTATTTTGTTTTGTTTGTAATGGAATTATATCACACCTCTTGCTCGTCTATAGCAATGAGGCGTGAGTAGTCCATTTATACACTTCGGTGAAGGGTGAACACATGTACGATATTGTTTAAGTTATGGAAATGCCGATGTTCTATCTATTCTTTAAATCTTTACGGGTGCAAAATGAGATTCTCCCCTAAATATTAAATATAAGTGTAAGGATATGGAAATTAGTATTTAATAATAACAAATTTCTGTCGGCAAGCTTTAATAATAACAAATTAAATATATGCATTGAATGTAATTTAAGAACTATCACGTATTTATCTATGAGCAATGCTATTAGATTTTAAAGTTGGGATTTAGTTTAGGAAAATAATTCATTATTATCATTAGATTAAGATTGTGTTCTAACATTATACACGATACACAGCCAACATAACGATAAGTTGGCATTAGACCTCTAAATTAAATTGTAAGTAAATTAATGTTGATGCATAAAGTGCATCATATATTATTATTTTTTTACAATCAAAGTATCATAGTACATAATCTATATTTATACTATTAATTAAGAGAGATGAGGGGTTTAGTGTCTTTATTGTGAAACACATGTATTACCCTTTAATCATTCATAATCGCTCATAATTTTTTTTTTTTATTAATTTTTATTAATTTTTATATCTATATCTTCCTCTCTCTCTCATACCTTTTATTTTTCTACTTTATTCACATACAACTTCTGTTTTTATCAACTAAACTTAACCATCCATTTCAATATATGCACACTGTATGCCCAATCTCTAATAATAATGTCATATTGCCATACTAATCTTGGTTACTCTTCATTCTCATTATAGTAGAGTTCTTTTTTTTTTAAGCTTTCCCAAATGTCATTTCAGGAAATTCAAACTCTACAAGTACCTTGGCAATGAAAAAATATTAGAAGTTCCTTAGTTTAGTCGTTCTTTTTATGTGTTAGTCTAGTGGCTTGCAATGGTCCATCTAGGTTCTCCCTAACTTTTACGAGGTTAACAAGTAGAGTTCAATTCATGGGACTATTGTTGTTTCCACTGGCAATTTCCTAGTGTAGAGGGTTAGGCTATAGTTCGAGTCGGCCTTTAAGAACGCTTGCGATTTCTCGCCGTCTAGGCTCTACTGGTGGATTTCCCTCATGGATTCGAACTGCTATAATCATGCTCAAGCAGGGTTCCACCCCCGTTGCCCCATAAGCCATTTTCTTTCTCTTTTCAATTTTTTTTGTCCTTTTTGTTCAACATATTACTTCTTAGTTCTTACCAAATAATTTACAGCCTCGCTTTGATTACATGTTTTAGCAAACGTTTAGTTCTAATGAAGGAAAAGGAGAACCAGCAAAAAAAAAAAAAAAAGTGTTATTGCATGATAGTTTTGTAAGGCTAATTGGGTTCTTCGAATTTGATTAATAAATGTTTACCAAAAATGTAATGCATACTAGAATTTGCTGATCTTGACCATTTATTTGGGTGATAAATGTCTAAAAACTACAAGATGATTAGTTTTTCTTGTGCAAAGAAATCATAATGCCACTTTGTTTCCATAAAGAATCCACAAATTTCACTTTGTCGTGTAAAAAAATAATTGTACGGTGACGGATGTCAGCTGACAAGTTGTGATAACTTTTCTATCATAAATTTAAGGGTAAATTTCATTTACATTTCTTGTAAATATGCCTAAATACAAAAACGTTCCTCGAAATTTTAAAAATTTCACTAACACCTATTTTCAGTGTTTGTTCGCCTACGAGAGAACTAGAGGTGGCAATCTTAACCCATTACCCATTAATTCGTCCAAACCGTCCATAAATAAATGGGTTGGGTACCTATATTAATTAATATGGTTCTAAATGGGTTGGGTAATATGATTCATTTTAATTAAGCGGGTTAATATGGATTACAAATGGGTACCCATTGGGTTGAATATTTATCTTTTTATTAAATAACCCAAGTAATAAAATTAAATAAATATACTAATATACCAAAAAATACACACACTATTACACCAAAAAATACACACATATACACTAATACACCAAAACATACACACACTAGTACACCAAAAACACACGCACTAATACACCACACATGACCCACGGGTCGACCCATGACCCCACGGATCGACCATGTCTCATGAGCTAACTCAATTCATGGGTCAATCCACGACCCATGGGTTGATCCATAACCCACGGATCGGTAACACCGTACGCTTAAACATAATATAAAGAAAAAAATTAAAATAATTTTTTAAAAAAAAACCGGTAACACCGTACGCTTCAACATAATATAAGAAAAAAATTTAAAATAATTTTAAAAAAAAATAAAAAAAAAAGCAGTAACACTGTACGCTTAAACATAATATAAATAAAAAATTCAAAATAATTTTTTAAAAAAAAAATTAAAAAAAAAAACCGGTGACACCGTACGTTTAAATATAATACAATAAAAAAATTTAAAATAATTTTTAAAAAAAAATTTAAAAAAAAAATCGGTAACACCGTACGCTTAAATATAATACAAAGAAATTTTTTTTTAAAAAAAAATTAAAAAAAAAATCGGTGATACCGTATGCTTAAACATACCACCTAGTAGTGTGTGTGTATATTTGTATTTTGGTATACTACTAATGTGTGTATATGTTTGTGTTTTGGTGTACTAATGTGTCTATTAAGAATTTTAATTATTTTATGGGTTAATCGGTTTAACTCAACCCGTTATAAACCCAACCCATTATAACCCATTTACTAGGTGAGTGAATAATGGATTGAATTTATTTTAGCCCAATCCAATTTAACCCAACCCATAACCAACCCAACCCACCCATTTGCCACCCCTAGAGAGAACGAAAATGATGATTTTACTTTAATGCCCTTACCAAATTCATATATTTACCAACATAACATAACATATATTAAATTTAGTTATTTACCCTTAATTGAGTTAAATTTATTTCAAATCTCACATTGATCTTAACAATTGCATTAACTAAATTAAATTTATTTTTAAATTGAAGTGTAGTGTAATTTAATATTATAATTTATTACTTATCTAAACAATAGTCATTTTATTTTAATAGTTAATCTAATTAATTCCACCACTACAATTACAACTAATGTCATCACCACCAAAGTCGTGTCTCCGCCACATCTCTACTCTCCCTCTCCTTCACACATAGAATTATGGGCACAAGTACCTGTAACTGACAATCGGACATACCTGTAATTGACAAACAGACATACCAAACAAATTGATCGTCAAAATAGTAACTACCAACTCACCCCCACAAAAAAAAAAAAAAAAAAAAAATATCTAAACTATCGCCACATCTTCATTTGCCAACCTAGATCATTATAACATGTACAATCTAACCACTAACTGATTTGATAAAATTGAACATTAATTTGATGTTAATTTAATAAAATTTAATATTAAATTGAAAAAATTAAAGGTAAACTTTATGTCAATTTGGTAAGCCCGACCCCATTTTCCATGCAAACCGTGTGATTCAATCGAAGCTCGGTCCAATTATCCCGAGCCCACCCATCATCCACCCGAGCCCACCCATCATCACCAAGAATGGTGTTTGTTCTAACAACATGCACACACACCCACACTCATGTCAATGCCCACGAATGCGATGCTTCCCGTGCATATGCAAGGTAAATGTACAATTGCATTTCATATCATTATGCAACTAAGATCTCAATTGGAATTTCAACATCATGTTCCATATATCATGTGCACATTAAGAACAACATTTCATCTCATTCAACATTCTCAATTGTCAATTATATCATAAGCATATAATTACAATTTACAATATCATCCAAGCATGTTATTCCAATTTTATCAAAACAACATACTTCAATCATTCAAAGCATTTTATCAACACCCACAAGACACCAATTCATGTAATCACATAATATGCCCAAATAATCACATTTATCAAGAAATCACAAACAAGCATTTCTACATATCCAATTCATGGTAGAATTGATTTTATTCATTCTTAATACCCATTTTTCACATTTCAAATACCATAGGTAAGTACTATACATGTGACTACATCTCTAACACCCTACTCATTCATATAACAACCCTAGGTTGGAAATAAACCTAATTAGGAAAAGAACCCTACCGCTTCATTTGCCAACCTAGATCATTATAACGTACAATCTAACCACTAACTGATTTGATAAAATTGAACATTAATTTGATGTTAATTTAATAAAATTTAATATTAAATTTTAAAAATTAAAGGTAAACTTTATGTCAATTTGATGAAATTTAATTTTAAAAAGATACAATTTAATGTTAATCTAGTCTTAATTTGATGGATTGAATTTCAAGTTGATAAAATTAAATGTGAAATTGATTGTTAATTTGGTGTTAATTATATGGATTAAATTGATAAAATAGAATGTTAATTTGGTGTTAACTTGATAGAATTAAATATTAATTAGGTGTTAATTTATTAAAATTATAAAATTAAATGTTAAATTGATAAAACTAAAGGTCAATTTGGTATTAATTTGATAAAATTAAATTTTAAATTGATGAAATAGAAAGTCAATTTGATATTAATTTGATGATATTAAATTTTAAATTGATAAAATGAAATAAAAGAGAGATGTTAGATAATGAGGTGAAACAGAAAGAGAGATATCAAAATGAATTTTTAAAAATAATTAATGATGACACCATCATTTTTTAGTGTGTCTGTAACATCTGTTCATGACATGGGGTGCGAATGAAATGAACATATTAACTACAAGGAAGTGCAGTAAGATTTTAGAAGAAAATAGGGGACGTCATTGTATTTAAGTCTATTTATAAGGAGTGTTGATGAAATTTATCCTAAATTTAATGAACGGCCCTTTTGTGAACGCTACAAGTTGGTCTCCTTAGTTCATAGTGGATGGCCCTTTTGTACAGTATAACATATGGTCGGCTTTTCTTAATGTCTAAGTAATGAGCTAGGGACACCTTCGTCAACATTATAGTTACATACTTACATCAAAATTTAATGAGGAAAATGAGATATGTTTTGGGTCGTTCCTCTCTTTCTCTCTCTAGAAATTTTCGTGTATATTTAACACACCACCTAACAGAGTCAAGTGATATACATAACCAATCAAAAGTAATATATTTTCAACAAAAACCGTCATTCATCAATTCTTCAGATTTTTTTTCTCCAAAAAAAATCCAATTTGTATATCTAATATGACAATTTTTTATTGACTATACACACTATTTGACAGTGCTAAACCCATACAATATTTTATCCTCTCTCTCTCGCGAAAGTAATTATACAATGGCAGATCTGTTTCTCAATTGCAAAACTGACATGCAAGTGATTGCACCCATTGCAGCGTATACACATAATAGGGATGCAGCTGATGTAAGAGTTCTTTCGTTATATTCTAACCTTATGAGAAGAATTGTCTTCTCATTGTTTAAGATGAATTCATTTGTGTAGAGAGATTTTATTAGTAGTAAAGTTATTCGATGGAGACGTAAAGTCAATTAAATTCTTACACTCACACGTTTGCACAGAGAGAGAGAGAGAGAGAGCTAATATGTTATGCATGGATACCAGTACCCATAGTTCCTACTTGACATATTGCTGTTTTTTCACAATGAGATTATCAACATAATCGGTTTGCGATTGAGACTCAAAATTACAATACTCATTAGGCTTGTAACCATAATATACGAGGTAAGATGAAAATACTAAATCTATATATTCTGTTTCATAGTGTTTGATAAACGTGTAAAATACTTTATAGATGTAATTTTAGACATTCATTGAACAACATATTTTATGCTGCGAGACAAAATTGTACATGTAATCTATGCACCCCCTGGTGCACCTCAATCTGATTGGATGATAACTTTTGAGCTGTGGCAGATGATATGACGTGATTCATTTTCCAAAAGCCCACATCCCTGGGGTCCATAAATTTGTGATAAATTTCAAATGAGGACGTTTGAGCTTCAGAGTGAATTGTAATAAAAATGGACAACATTGTACAACTAGGATCCGTGTCATTACAAATCGAGTAACTTTTCAAGTTGCCTCAACAAGTATCTTATAACATTCATTGGAAGGAAAGGAGGAGAGAACAAATGTACATAATGTTCACATAGTCACAACCCAAAGTTCAAATATAGACTATACATGTAGGATATCAATTTTGGCTGTGCTGAAGAAAGTTATTGACAAGTACATTACTATATATTGCAAGACATATAAATCTCACTCAGAACAACATGACAGCCATCGCCAAAACCTTATATGGGGAAGATGGTAGTAGTCTCCAGATACCTGATGGCAAGAACTAGTCGGCCTTCGAGCCCTTGCTAATCCTCCGCAAATCTAAATTCGAATACAACACAAATCAATTACCAAATGATGAAAATAATGCAAAAAAAATAAAGTAAATAATCAAGGAAAAAGAAAATAACTCACCCGAGCTCTGAGAGCTTCAAATGAGCTTCGGCATAGTCTGCGAAAAAGGCATCCTCATCCTAGAGCAAAATAATCATTCAGTCAAGAATCTTTTGTGTGCATATCAATGATAGAGATAGATAAAACTTCACGATTCAAAATGTTTTACATACTGCAGCATATTTCTCAACCAGAGGGCGGAATACTGGATCCTCCAGAAGAGCTTTGTCTGATGGAAGCTGGATAAGACCTTCCTTGTCTCCACTTAGGAGTTCCCTATCAAAATAAATCAGAATCAAATCAGTAAATTGGTTGCTCCCTGCATATTTCTCGAGCAATTCGGAGCAAAATTACCAAGTACAATTATGATAATAGTTTATTGCAAATAGAAAGCGAAGAGAAGATACAGTCATCATCAACTTGGGTAAGCATATTCAGAAAGAGAAACCAGACTCACTTGAAGTAGGAGTTATCAAAGATGAGAGGATCTGTAGTCCAAGGTCCCTCAAAACCAGAACGCTCCTTATGACACCGTCCCTGTTCAATAGTCCCCGGCAAACACAGAAAATTAGTCGACATTATGGCAAATAACATACTCTAACCATATGAATACTGATATTCCATTGAAGTTTTTAAAAAAAAATGCAGCAGCACAGTTTCCTGAACCTACCAGAGTGTGGCCACCAGATAGAGCAACAATATCTTTATCACTGAGCCCCATGTGGCCAAAAACGTCCCTCAGATGGTCCGAACCTGAAAAAATAGCAGGATTGTAGAAACACTGAATGACTTATATAACCCTAACATTCATAGCTACTTCATCTGATTATAGTGACAGAAAAAAGGAAGTAACCTTTAGTGGCATCAGGCAAGCGGCCTTCTGGAGGTGGTTCACTTTTGTCCTGAGACCAACGTACTCATTTTGGTTACTACAGTTATTAACAAGTCAAGAGCAAGTTAATTATGTCTACCAGACTTCAATGAACATGAATGGGTAATATTTGAGTTGATTTCTAATGATTTCATATTGGTAATAATTCAAAATAAATTGGTTGGCCTAATATCAACTATTATTCTGCAAGGCTTTGTCTAGAGGCATATGTCATTCAACAACATAGACTAAGTAGCACAACCCTCAAGAATTTGCCAAGACTCAAACAATGCAAGTGCACAGAAAGTCCTTACTTAGCCCTAACTAGCCATCCAAGTTTCCAACAGTGCTCCCTGAGTTCCTTGACCCACACTCTAGGGAACAGAAATATGGAATCTAGACATATATACTCAATCACTACCATAATCTAATACAGGTATCAAAGTAGAGACTGACCAGCCCAAGCTTGACTACAGACACAAAGTTTTGGCTCTAGAAACCGAAACCAAATTGATCATTTATCAACCTATGGCCAACCGAATTTTGAACGAAACAAGCCAAATTAAGGATGTTGTTGTTCCTACTTGTCTTGCATTATAACATCTCTATCGTTACAAAAAGGCTGTACAAATTTAACAACAATTGAAAGAAACGAGACATAGTTTGTCTTCATGTAGGGCACAAGTCTCAACTGGGTTTCCGTAAAATTGCAAATTGACAAAACTCTAAATGAAGCTAAACTTAAACTGAGTTAGATCAGCACAAAGAAAATTAGGACTCCGGAGTCAGAGCACTTATGGCACAAGCATGTTTTCCCATCATTTTTAGATGCTATGACTATGCTAAAAACTCTAAAATGGTTCGTGAATTTGCAGAAACAAGCACTTATATGTGCACATGAAATTGGAAGGACGCATGAACTCTGTCCATGCTTTTCAGTTAATTCAGGACCACATCTGGAATTTTAAATCTCTTGTATATCTAAGCAATTATTCATTCCATGCCAATCCAAAGTACAAGCCTGACATAATTAGAGCAGCCTCTAGTTCATGGCTACATCATCAGCTACATTCTTTTAATGTCACCAAACATACTGATTCGTGTGTGCTCAAGCACACATTGCAAAAGCATCCCCTGCACTTAATGGATGCTCAAAAGCACGTATTGCTTAAGGATTCCAACTTTGTTTACTGGCTTACTTATATTATCATTTATTTATTTTCGGTCAAATTTATGTAGAAACTAACCGGTCTCCCAGGGTGAAAGGGAATCTCAGGGCCTCCTGTAACTTCAACAGCAACAATCCCAGCCAACTGCAAGTGATCCAAACATATAAAAAGTTCAATTGTTAGGTTCAACATGTAGAAAGATAGACAAAATTCCACAATGCAAAACGACATAAGCAGGACATAAATTAATTAAAAAGCCAAAAAAACAAACACTCCCAGTTCAGTGATTTAGCATACAAAAATTACCTGGTAGAAGTCTGCATAGGATAGGATTGGAAATTGCTCCTTTATGGGCTCCAATAGCCTCACAGCAATATCAAGTCCGTTGTTGGCTTCGTGAGCAAGCTCTGCTTGGAGCTTCATCGTCCCAAATGGTCCCCCTGTTTTGGTTTTGAAATCGTAAGTCCCAGCCGAGTGCCATCTGCAGCAATAGATAACACAAAACAATCGAGTAATCGGGTGATTCTCTCCAATCAAAATAGTCAAAGCATCAACTCTAGTTACTCACCAACAACTAGTAGCGAGAGACAGATAGATCAAAACAGAGAGAGAGAGAGAGATCTTACATATAAATCAAAACAGGAATCAACGGAGGAATCTATCAACCTCCGTATACACATACATGAGAGAGAAATTGAGAGAGACAGAGACAGAACTTACGCTAATCGGAGCATCAACGGAGCACAATGCTTCTCAGCAATGAATCCTCTGAGCTTCTTCTTGCATTTCTCAACTGCCTTCTGGTAATCCTCACTCACTGTTGGATAGCACTTTCCCATAGCTATCTATTACTTTTTCTAATCAATCTCAAACCAAACAAACCGTAAATCAGAATCAAACCGTCAAAATATCTTGAAAATCACCACACAAAAAAAAAAAAAAAAAAAGAGAAGAAGAAGAAGATCCAAACAGCTAATAATTTTCATAAATAAGCATTCATATACACTAATCACAGCATGCAGAGCATAATTACAGACCTGTGGAGCAGAGAAGAAGTGCAGAGCAAAATTCGATAAAGAGTGTGAAGTGATCACGAGGTGAACGCTGCAGCGATTTATATGGAAGGTGTAGAGAACGAGAACATTCTAGCATTTGATCTGGGCCGTCGGAGACCAGAAATCGTTGTTCGGTATTGATCGTCAGCTTAACGGCTCGGATCATGCTTGTCTGTCAAGATTGTGGTTGGTGGTGGTCACCTATCAGAGCATAATGGAGTGACTTGCCAAAGCTAAATGGAGTCGTGTGGCATGCTGTCACTACAATTTGTCCTTTGTGAAGACAATGATAGCAAATGAAGATAACGGTATCCCTTGCTAAAATGGAAAAATTTCAGCTATACCCTTCTAATTTATCATATATTTTTAAGGACATCTCATCTATTTTTTTGAATTTTCACTAACACCTCTATCAAATTAAAAGTGTTAAATAGAATGTAATTTTACTAAATTATCCATGATATATTTTAGAAAAAAACTTCATTAACACCCATCTAGATAAACATATCTTCAATAAGACCTCTTCTATTTTTTAAATTTTTTTATGTATTAAAATTCATACAGATTAAAACTCGATTCGAATTAATTAAAATTTATTTTTTACGTATTAAAATTCAAATCCGTTAAAAATTATATTTTTTTTTACGTATTAAAATTTGAGCCGATTAAAATTCTATTCGAGTCGATTAAATTTTTTTTTTAATTGGCTCGAATCAAATTTTAATCAACTCGCATTGAATTTTAATCGGTCCGAATTTTGATACCTAAAAAAATATAAATTTTAATCGGCTCAAATTTTAATACGTAAAAAGTGAATTTTAATCAACTTGAATCGAATTTTAATTGACACGAATTTTAATAAGAAAAAATATAAATTTTAATCGATTCAAGCAAATTTTAATCGGTTCTAACACCTCAGGTAGGTTCAAATCAGCTCAATTTTAATACGTAAAAAAAAATTAATAGGCTCAAATTTTAATACTTTAAAAAGAATAAAATTTAATCAGTTTGAATCGAATTTAATCTGCTCAAATTTTAATATGTAAAAAAATGAATTTTAATCATCTCAAATTTTAATATGTAGAAAAATGAATTTTAATCGGCTTAAATTTTAATCTAATTTTATGTAAAAAGATTGTTTGAGGTTTATGTAGGGGTAATTTTTATATTTTGGATGATTTTTTTTGTTAGAAATTGTGGTTTAACAGCAAGGAATGTCAGCGATGTTTAAATATAAATTATAAGGGGAATCAGTGATGTTTTGAATAAAAGAGATGTCCTTGAAAATATGATAAATTAGAAAGGGGTGTGACTGGATTTTTCCCTTGTTAAATTTATAATTTTGAATACAAGTTTTATTATTTTGAGATTAGGGCTGATAATCGACCCCAACTCAAGTCGAGTTTGTCGAGTTTGTTTTTTTAAATTAGCCTAAAAAATTATTCAAGTTTAACTCGTTTATAAAATGAGTCGAGCCCAAAATGAGCCGAACTTGAGCCGAGCCTGAGTAGTTCAACTATTTTACATATAAACGAGCCGAATTTTTTAGGCTCATTTTCTAAACGAGTATAAAAAATTGTTCGAACTCGGCTCGTTTAATACACGAGTCGAGCTTGAATCGAGTCTTATCTGAATCGAATCCGAGTAGTTATCAACACTATTTGAGATATAAGTTATAATTGAAAAAATAATAAAAATTATAATTTTTACAGATAAAGTTATTATTTTTTGAGATTAAGTTATATATTTTAAAGGTGAAGTTATAACCATTTGAATTAACTTCATGATCATAACACGGTTGTAATTTTATTTTTAAAAAGTGTAACTTAACCTCAAAAAATAGTAACTTTTATTATAATGTCAAAAAAAAAATTAGTACCATAGAATTACTCATGATGGAAAATTACACTTACTAGGATTGAGAAGTCTACCGCACCTAAAAAAAATCGATACCGTACAATCAATATAAATTTTGTGAGTTTTTTTTATAAATTTTTATGGTCATTTTACAAGTTTTGTAGTAATTTGGGATCGATTCTAAAATGTTAGAATCGACCGCAAATTACTACAAAGTAATAATTTAGTACAAAAAAGTTATAATTTAAACTTAAAAATTGTGATTTGACCCCATTTTTTTTTTTTTTTGTAAACAAACTTCAAAACTTGTATTAAAATTCCAAACAATTGTAAAATTTTGAGATACAATACCAAATTTTTTGTCTTAGTACTGTAATCTTGTCCTAGTAGGATTCACATTTGACACATAAAAATGCCATATCCAGGGACTTTGCCACTCGGATGAACCCTCTTAGGTCCCACACTAATATCTTAGTGTGTTATCGTCCGAAAACTATAGCAGTACTACTATCTTGATCTCTGAGTCGACCACTATAACTGGAGTTAGTTTAAGAGCATATTGAAGAATAAGAGTGTTTGACCCTTAAGGAATATGTGAAGTATCAAATCTAAGATCTTTTACTTACAAAAGAGCAGGCTAAACACTGAACCACTCTTAAGAATTTATTTGAAAATTTTTGGTAAACCTCAAAAATAGATGTTTCTCTCTCTTTATGTATCCTTCGAGGGTGAGGAGGAAGGTAAGTAGGGGTGGTTAAGGTGGACAAGACTCGTGGTAAAAGGCATTTGGTACCAATAGGTCTTTGGTTCAATGACATTCTTTACCTTGTAAAGACTTTGCATTCTTTAGATTTGGTTAGTAGCAATATAAATTATTTCTTGAAGATTTCTTGCATATTTTCTTGAATTATTTATTTTGAAAGGTTATGAAATTATGATTCTTTTTTGGTGATTGAATTTTTTTAGAAATTGTGAAAAGTATCTCATGTATGAGGGGGTCTGATTAACGTAGGTTGCAATCGACTGGATATTGTAGAGGGGTTAGACGAGTTTCTTACCTTGAGGGGTTTGAAGGTTTCCTAACACTCGTAGTGAGATTGGTACCTCGCGAGGGCCAAACACTATTCGCTCAAGGTGATTGAGGCGAAGGATTAATATACTATTCTTGGGACGCTTCTTGAAAATGTGTTATCTGACTTAATCCGAAATGTGTACACCTAAGTGCAAGCGGTCAAGTTGTAGTTATAATCTGGTTAAGTCCGGAGTCGAATCCACAAGGAACTAATATTGGTGTTTTGAAGTCAAAAGTGATAGAGACCAAAGTGAATGGAATCCTTGAGATTTGAAGTTGTGATGATGATAGAATTTTCTAAACAAAATATAAAATTCTCTTAAATGGAAATAAAAGTTACCCTTTAGCTTGAGGATCTAGACATGTACTTATTCATCCAGTCGTTATATTTGTGCCTTGTAGATTACTCAATTAAAAGTTAAGTCAATATCAGATTAATGGGAGGATAAAGATGGAATGTGTGAATTAAAAGTATGGCTCTGATGTCTTTGTAGAGATTCGTAAGGATTATTTATGTCGGGACTTAACCCGTCTATAAACAAGCAAAAAGTTCTACAAATCATCTAGTAACTGTTTAAGTTATCCCATCAGTAGTGAAAGCATAATGTAAATGAAGATTGAAAAATTGTCATGAAAACCTAGCTTGGGTACTTGTAGGGAATCAATGAAATCACCTAAGTCAAGACTTAACTTGTCTATAGGTGATCCATAATTATACAAAACACTTTAGCTTTGCTAGATGCATTCAATCATTCAATAAATAACAAAAGGATAAAACCTCAAGCTTAATTAAAGTGCACAAATATAACTTTTGAACAATAATTTACATGTCCATCACCTCTTACTAAAGAGTGAATAAAACTATTCACTCGTTATGACTTTGAGTAAGCTACAACAGTGAGTGAATCTCATCCCCCCAAGTAGAGAAACTTATAACTACAATTTAAAGATTACCAAAATGATGTGCTTATCTCCGACAAAGAATGAGTGAAACACTACCCACTCTTCAAAGCCACAAGAGAGTTAGAACGGTGAGAGAGGTTTACTTTTCTTAGTGAATCAGAAAGCTTTACAATGGAAGCTAATGAACTAATATTAAAAGTAAAAAAAAAACTATTTACTTTTGGAGGGATATTTCCACTTCAAGATGGTAGGTTATTTATAGGAGTGGAAAGCACAAAAATCTGGAAATGAAGTCTTGTCAATCTGGCAGAGACGTTCGAACCCTAGCTGGGGCATTCGAACGCTGCCCATGGCATTAAATGCTGAGGAGCCCCTTATCTAAATATCGTTGACTTTAGAGGGGGTGTTCGAATGCTAGGGGCAGGCATTCGAACGTTGCCCACAATTCTTGCTCTTTGTTTGATTTTATCAGGATTTGCTCTTGACTTTTGATGGGCATTCGAACCCCTCCTCTGGCATTCAAATGCTGCCTCCTTCTAGAAGCTTCCCTTTCGCCATAAAAAAGACAATTTTGCCCTGCATTTCATGTTAGTGTTCCATTCTTCCCCTTTTCTAAATTCCTTATTATTTATTTACAAATAAAATACAAACTGTATATAATTAACCCTTGCAAAACATATTAAAATGTAAAGATTCAGGGTTAGTCACACCTCGCAACTTGGATATTACTAGTCTCTATTAATAATATAAAACTCTAAATCAATACACAAAAACCATTTTCGCAGGTGATTCGATTGCATTTATCATATGCAATTAGCCGTTAAACCCCTAGGTCACCTCTAGTGGACGAGTGTTGTCTCATGAATGTTTTCAGTGAAGGTCTACAAACTTTAATGGCTAGAACAAGATATTATACACATATTACACATAAAATTATAGCAGCATTCCATCAATTTTTTTTTTAAATGCTTCCCCGTTCATCCTAACCTAAGAATAACACACCCCACTTGTGAAACTATTCCCCCAATTTTTATGAAAAAACTTGTGCGTGTGTAATGCTTTACTATTCAAAAATTTAGGGAATAACACAGCTCTTCTCACAGCTTATCAAAATTAGCTTCGATGTCAATCCTTTCCTGAAAATTACTCAGCATATAACACACTCAGACTTTAGTGACTTATCGGTCAAAATCCACATGTGATATGAATATTGTAAATCAAAGCCAAATATTTCACATGAAAAAATCAATAAATGATTTTAGAAAAGAACTGGACTTTAGCATAATCTGATATTAACACTGAATCAAGTAATACTATCAATTTCCCCCATGCATGAGAAGATATAGAATCACTCATGCAAACACATTTTGTAATAAAAAAAGACTTTGTTAAGGTTGTATCGTGTCCAGGGGTATGTGGTTAAAGAAACGATGGATAAGGATTTCAAAAGGACTATCTAATTTATGTTATAGTCATACACATTTTGTCCCTTTATCCTTCATTTTGATTTTGTAGGAACAAATTAACCCCTTTCATTTCTCTTTTCTTCCTTTTCAACAATTGCAACTCGGCTTGCTTGATTTTTCTTTTGCTTTTCTCATATTCTTTCCTCTTTCTTCCATTCATCCCTTTTTTTTCTTTTCTTTTCCTTTCTTCATATAATCTGCTTTTTAGAGAGGATGTAAGAAAATTAGATAGCCAAAGATATGCATATATATATATATTTTAGCGGCTTGGTCAAAACGTGGCTTATCAAAAAGAATTTTTTTATTTTCAAGCTCAACCACGACTAACTAAAGATATTTTTGCAAGAATGTATTGAATGCATAATTCTTATATGAAAATGCGAAGGGGATTTTTAATACATTACTCAACGAGTGCCAATCAAATCAAAATAATGAGATTATTCAAGGATCGACGTTGAATTGAAATTCTTACTGGAGCAGTTGTTCAAAATCATTCCAAAGAAGATAAGCTCAAAACTGCACCAGGGTTATACATCTCCACTTATGCATGTAAGCTTCCAAAGAATCATGTCATTCCCAAGGTTTTTGAAAATAACAATTCATATCGTGCACAAAATGGAAAGTTTTAAATGAAAACGTAGGGATGATGCACAAGTAAAACATGAAATTCCCCAATAGGATGTCAAGGGTTATACCTTTTAGAAGGCAGAATGCTAAAATACTTTCACAATGACCTGCATATAATATTTTATCCTAACTCCAAAACTGATGTAGTCAAAATGTAATTCAAACTGATTGGCAACAATATATCAAAAGAAGTTCTACTTAAAATTTAAAACACATAACTAAGCTGAAATTTAAAAACCAGCGGAAATATAAAGCTAACCAAAAACAATATCCAAAGTACTAAAGTAGTGTGACAACTGAAATTAAACAGTCAAAAGAGAGAGAGAGAGAGAGAGATAGTGATCCAAAAATGCCCAGCCAAGTTTAAGCTGATGAAGATGGTCCAGGGCGGTGCTCTCTCCACAAACATCTTAGTATCTCCTGTAGAGTAGCCCTCATCTCTTGCTGAGTAACTCTTATCTCCCTCTAAGTAGTCTCAAACTCAATCATCCTCATCTCTAGGCTCAAGAGAATCTGCCTATTAGTCTTGTCATCGACTGGGATGTATGGCGGCTCCTATCTGACGGATTTCTACTGAAAAGCTTCCTCCTCCTCATTTAGGTTGACTTGATCCTGTGCATCATTTTCAGCTTGCCTAATCTCATCATCACCAAACACATCACTCAATCTGTTTATTTCTCATTTAGCTCCAAGCCCAGCTCCTTGGTTTGCCACATGTCCAGTACTCCTATGGAGTGTAACCTTATCCAGTTGAGCTAATGCTTCCACCATCTTCCAGCTTGGGTCTATCACAACACCCTTTTGTTTACACAAATCTGTGACAAGGATCCAAAAAAGCAGAGTTGGCCTCTTTTTCTTTACAGCCATCATCATTTGATCAATAATAAGATTAGGCAAATAAATCGTATGCCCCTCACCAAAAACATGTAAAAGTATAGCTCGTTCCTTATAAATTTGATTCTTTTGGCTTTGAGGCATTAGACTGTTAACAACAATCAAATTCAAGATTCTGTATTTCTTATTAAGATCACATTGTTTAATGCATTTACTCAGTTCCCCATATAAATTGAGGATTTCCAATTAAAACCCTTCCTATCACATCGTGGTCAATTGGAGGATTAGGGGGTACATTGCATCATTTATCCTAGGCATGGGCTAAATCATGTCAAAGATTGTTCTAGGATTAACAGTAAACTCGTGACCTCTCACAAAAGTCGTAAATTGCCTTGCTGATCGGGAGATGCATTATTGTAAAATTCCTTGAAAATACACTCAACACCATCCCCAACTGGTTTCATGAATCTTTCCCACCCTTTATTTATCAATATTTCTTCGATTCCCAAATCTGCAAAATCCTCATACACAATGCCCCTTTCATAAACAATTGATTTCAAGGAAAAATAAAGCAAATATCTTTCCCTTTGCAAATGGTCTTGGAAAACACCTATGTCAAATTGGCAATTGCCTCGACCCCCTTGCGCTTGGGGTTGTTGTTGAGCTCCCTTCCTTGGTCTTTGAGTGATGTGCTTCCTCACCATTTGGAGAATTTGTGGGAAAATTAAAGATTTTGATCGGTGAAATTGTCCTAGAAACCTTAGGTAATGAGTTTTATGGCAAAAGATTGAGTTTTAATCGATGGGTTATGAGTTTTTAAGGTGGGGAAGGGATTTAGGAGAGGTAGGGCTTCAAGTTTGAGGACTGAGATGCTGAAAATTGCGAAAACAGACCGGACGCTCTTTTTATATCAACATGGTGGTGTTCGAACACTAGGGCCGGGCATTCGAATACCTCAGCCAACCTCCAGATCCTGCCCCTTCTGCCTTCAACATCAAAATGGGGTTTGAAAGGGGTTCTAATGCCACTGTTTTTCAAAAAAAAAAAATTACATTTTCTATTTTTGTCTTTTCTTTTAGCGTATCAAACTTCATTTATTCATTTTTATTATTATTATATATCCACATATAGTATTTTGAAATATATGAGAAATATTCTTTATTTTTTTAAATGCACAAATCAGTACTGAAAAAGTGTGGCATCTCAGGACAAGTCCCTACCCACGCTACAAATTCGTTGGCATATTAGGACATTCTTTACTCGGCCCACATCTTATTCCAGTGGAAATGATAAAAATTGTGAAAATTTGAAAAAATATTTACATTTTTATAGCAGGTGGTTCGGACCATTGATCTTCATTCCCTAGGACATGTTCTTACCTCAACTTGTCATGTCAAAGAAAAACATTTAATCCGATTCTTGCCCTATCTCCATTATGTTTGAAGAATCAGTGACCCTACCATCTTCTTGTTGCACATAATGTGTAAGAACATGACTGGTATAGTGTGGCGTGTCAGGAAAATCCTTACTCTGTCCATACACTATCCAGTCTAAACGATCGAATGTGTGACTAGAAATTGGTTTAGAACACTGATTATATTTCCTCATGTGAAAGAGTTTGCGACATCAATTGCATGCACCAAGTCGTTTGGCTTGGCGACGTTTGGCATAGTGCTTCTTCCACATAATGGTTTCGCTTGCTCGTCTTGGATTTCAAATTTTCTCACCAGTCTTGGTTTTTTCATTATTATAGAATGCACATAAGATGAAAATGTGTGTAAAACACCTAAACTAAACCAAAAAATTTTAACATCCATGTTAATATAGGCTTAAGACACTATATGGTTCTTTAACGTCTGCCAGTCACAAAGATGATTGAAGTTGCCTTTAAAAAAAATAATTTTTTAGACACATGAAAAGTTTTAAAATGTATATCTACGGTAAAATCTACAAATACATAATATCTATACAAAAGATCAATACTTCTCACCCCCAACCTAAACTCAACCTTGTCCTCAATGTTTCGAATTTACCAATATGTGCAAAGTGAATTTAAGGTTGAAAGAGAGATATATGTACATCTGCCAAAGTCCTACAAACAAAATACACAATTTTATTACATTAATCAGCTTTACAAAAACCAGAGTTTTGATCAAAATCAGTACCTCAATGCGTAAATGCATAAAGAAGAAGAAACCCATAAGTAAATAGAGAATTAAAATACAACATATAAAACAAAGGATGGTATCCGTTGAGTGTGAAGTCATTGAGATTGCAGAGGATGAACTTCAAGGGTTGAGAGGGAGAAGAGGAGCGACGTAGTTTTTAGAGAGAGAGTGAAGTGTTAAAAGTGATATGCATTTAGGGCTTTGATGCTTTTATAGTGACACTGTTCGGGTTGGTCGGGTTTTGAGATGAATATTCTCATAACTTGAACCGACTCCGTGTCTGAACCCCAAAAATTTTGACAAATTCATTCAAGATATTCTGGATCCATTAGAATAATGGATTCCACATTCTTAACAAACCCTTCATAAAATGGTTTTAGACGTTGTCCATTAATAGTAAAAATATTACCGTTTGAAGGATTCTCTACCTCCACTACTCCATGTTCAAACACTTGCCTTACAATATAAGGCTTAGTCCACCTTGACCTCAACTTACCAAAAAGCAGGCAGAGCCTTGAATTGTACAAAAGAACTTTCTGGAAAGGGACAAACTATGTTTTTGTCATAAAAAATTTTCATCTGTTCTTTTGCAATTTTTGCATTCTCATAAGCCTCTTTCCTTAACTCTTCCAACTCACCAATCTGAAGTTTTCTTGATATTACTGTCTTGTCCAAGTCAAATTTCTTGGTTTTGATAGCCCAATATGCTCTGTGTTCCAATTTAACAGGCAAGTGACAAGACTTTTCATAAACTAGCTGATAGGGAGACATTTCCAAAATTATTTTAAAGGTAGTGCGATATGCCCAAAACTCATCAATTAGTCATAATGACCAATCTTTGCAGTCCGAGTTTACTGTCTTTTTCAAAATAATTTTAATCTCCCGATTAGCCAATTCAACCTGTCCACTAGTCTGTGGATGATAAGGGGTTACAACCTTATGAGAAATCAAATATTTTTTCATCAAGTTTTCAAAAGGACGATTGCAAAAATGAGCACCCCCACCACTTATGATGGATCTGGGAATTCCAAACTGGGACAAAATATTTTCTTTTAAAAATTTAATCATTGTGTTGTGTGTTGATCATTATTTCAACATGGAATTGCTTCAACCCATTTGGAGACATAATCGACAGCCACCAAGATGTATAGATAATCAAAGGAATGGGAGAAATGGTCCCATGAAATCGATGCCCCAACAATCAAAAATTTTAATTACCATTATGGGGTACAGGGGCATTATGTTTCTTTTAAAAATACTCTCTAATCTTTGGCATCTATCACATGCTAGACAAAAGGCATGAACATCCTTAAAAAATGTGGACCAATAAAATCCACACTAGAAGATTTTTGCAGCGGTTTTCTTTAACGAAAAATTTCTACCATATGCTTCAGAATGACAAAAAGAAATTACCTATTTGATCTCATGATTGGGTACACAAAGTCTTATGATTTGATCCTTACAGTATTTAAACACGTATGGGTCCTTCCAAAAGAAATTACGCATTTCTCTTAAAAACTTCTTTTTGTCCATCAAGGTAAAGGAAGTGGAGAGTGTGTCAGTGGCTAAGAAGTTAGCAATATCAGCATACCATGGTAACTCCAAGACCGTGAACAGTTGCTCATCTGAAAAATTCTCATTAATTGATAATTTGTCCTTATGGAATTCATATGTCAGCCTTGATAGATGATCTGCCACTACATTTTTGAATTCTTTTTTTTCCTTGATGATTAGGTCAAACTCTTGCAATAAGAGTATCCATCTTAATAGTCATGGCTTGACGTCCTTTTTTTGAGCAAGTACTTCAACGTTGCATGATTAGAAAATACAATGACCGAAGAACCAACCAAATAAGAACGAAATTTTTTTAAAGCAAAAATCGTAGCAAACAACTCTTTTTCAATTGTGGAATAATTCATTTGAGCATCATGAAGAGTCTTGCTTGCATAATAGATCACATAAGGCTTTTTATCATTTCTTTGTCCCAACACTGCTCCTACAACGTAATCACTTGCATGGCACATCAGTTCAAAGGGCAGGGTCCAGTCAGGGGATTACATTATTGGAGCAGATATTAAAATACCCTTAAGCTTATCAAAAGCTTGTTGGCATGCCTCATTCCACACGAAAGATACATCGTGACTCAGGAGTTTTGATATGGTACTGAAATCTTTGATGAATCTCCTGTAGAACCCTCCATGTCCTAGAAATGATCGGACATCTTTAACAGTTTTAGGAGTAGGTAAATTGTCTATCAGATCTAGTTTTGCTTTGTCAAATTTTATGCCTTCAGATGAAACAATGTGACCTAAAACAATGTCTCATGTTACCATGAAGTGATATTTCTCCCAATTAAGCACAAGATTGTTCTCCATACATCTTTTCAACACTTTTTCCAGATTATTTAAACATAATTCAAATGAATCCCCATACATAGAAAAATCATCTATGAATGCTTCCAAAAATCTTTCAACCATATCACTAAATAGACTATGCATGCATCTTTGAAATGTTGCAGGAGCGTTACACAATCCAAATGCATCCTCCTATATGCAAAAGTACCAAATGGTATGTGAATGTTGTTTTCTCTTGGTCATCAAGTTCTATCTCGATTTGATTGTACCCAGAGTACCCATCTAGGAAGCAACAAAATGCATGACCTTCAATTCTTTCTAAGACTTGATCGAGAAAGGGAAGAGGAAAATGGTCCTTCCTAGTTATAGAATTGAGTTTCTAGTAGTCTCAACTCAGGTCGGTACCAAATCATTGGCATCATTTTTAACTACTGTGACCCCAAACTTCTTAGGCATAACTTGGGTTGGACTGACTCATTTACTGTCAAAGATGGGGAAGATGATTCCTACATCTAACAGTTTGAGCACCTCAGTCTGTACAACCTCTTTCATGTGAGGGTTCTACCGTAGCTGCATTTGACGAGAGGGTTTTGCATCCTCCTCGAGGTATATAGCATGATTACAAATTAATGGACTTATACCTTTCAAATCAGCAATGATCCACCCAATGACACTCTTATGATGTCTAAGGACTTCTATCAGCTTAGATTCTTAAGAGTTTGCAAGCTTGGATGAAATGACTACTTGATAAGACTCATCCTCCCCTAAAAATGCATATTTTAAATTGGATGGGAGGGGTTTCAATTCAGGCTTTGGTGGTTTGACACTAGATGAGAGCGACTTCGTACCACTCAGGGTCAACTCTTCAAACTTGGGTACCTATGTCCCGGTAGCATGAGTCGGGTAAATCTTTAGTTCCTTGACTAGACTCCGACAGTTATCTTCTAACTCAGATGTGATAGACTCCAGTAAACAAGACTCCAGTGAGTTTTTACAAAATGCTTTGTTCAAATGCTCATGTACCAAAGACTCAATGAAATTCAGTCCTCTTACTTTTTCCTCACCTGGGTGCTTAGCAATGTTAAAAATGTTAAGCTCAAGATTCATGTTATCAAAAGTAAATTTCATGACTCCATTCTTGCAATTGATTAAAGCATTTGAAGTTTCTAGGAAGGTTCGACCAAGGATGACGAGAATTTGATCCCCCGAATGCATTGTTGGCTAAGTATCTAAGACAATGAAGTTGACAGGAAAAAAGAAGTTATCCACTTGAACAAGGACATCCTCAATACCCCTCAGAACTTTGATAGACCAATCTTCCAATTGAAGTGTGATGCATGTAGGTTTGATTTCGCCCAAACCTAGTTTTTGGTAGACTGAGAAAGGGAGTAAGTTGACACTGGCTCCAAGATCAAGCAATGCTTGTTCAATCCTGAAATTTTTGATGACACATGACACTGTGGGACACCCCGGATCCTTGTATTTTGGAGAGGTTTTGTGTTGGAGTATGACACTGGCTTGTTCAATTAAGAAGGTCATTTTTTAAACATTTTGACTTCTTTTGATTGTGCACAAATCCTTTAGAAACTTGGCATAAGAAGGAACTTGCTTAATGGCATCCAGAAGTGGTTTATTGATTTTTACTTGCTTAAAAAGCTTGTAAATTTTTGCATAGTTGTTCAACTTTTGTGTTTTCTTGATTTTTTTGGAAAAATGAGTAGGAATGGGACATAGTGATTGTGGGTCCTTATCTTCCCTAGACTCAGTCTCATTTAGAGAAACTTGTGTTGGTTGCACCAAAAGTGTGGTCTCAGTGAGTGGTGATGGTTTGATGGTTTTGTCAATGACTTTGCCACTTCTAAGAGTGGTGATGGCTTGAACATGCTCTTGTGGAGATTGCATGGCAAAAGGGTTACCGACCTGGTATTGACCTTGTGGTTGTTTAGGTTGGGCAAAAAACTTACCCTTCTCTTGTGTGGTCATTGATTGGGTCAACTTCTGGATATGACTTTTAAGATCCTCAAACGATTGGGTGGTCTGAGTTTTGAATTCATTGAGTGGAATGATTATTGTAGTTCATTTGGCTTTGTATGAACAAATTTTGTGTGTCCTCAAGAATTCTTTTGTGTGGTGGTTGATATGGTTGATAAGCTGGAGGCCCTTGAGGTGGTGGTTGTGACCCTTGTCGTGGATTTATGGAAGATTGATATGTGTTCCTCCAACTGAAATTTGGGTGATTCTGCCATCCTAGATTGTAGGTCTCAGAATAAGGGTTGAAATATGGCTTATTAAAATTGGAGATTGCATTGGTTTGTTCCAACAAAAATTCCTTAAATGCAGAAATTGTAGGGCACTCCCCAGTAGGGTGTCCTATCAAAGCATAAATCCCGCACATTTGTTCTATGGGTGGTCCAACAACCACCTGGTTTACCTTCTTCATCTCTAGAGCTTCAAGCTTTCGAGATAAGGTAGTCATTTTTGCTCTAAGGTCATCATCTTCTTTTAAAACATTTTTTTTCCCTTGGGAAGTGCATGGTTTGACTTCGACAGTAGTAGGAGAGGCTAAGTCCCACATTTAGGAACTCTCGGATATGGTATCAAAAAATCCAAATGTCTCCTCCAAACTTTTTTCCATGAACTCTCCTTGAGCCATAATCTCAACAAACTAACGTAGTCGAGTGGGGAGAGAATCATTGAAAAACTTTACCAAAGTTCAACTCTCAAATGCATGGTGTGGGCAAGTTTGACGAAGATCCTTGAATCTTTCCCAACATTGGTAAGATGTCACTCCCTCTTTAACCGAAAAGTTCATGATTTGTCTTTTTAGTGCATTGGTACGATGTAAAGGGGAAAAAATTCCTGAAAAACTCATTCTCTAATGTCTGCTAATTTGGTATCGAATAGGCTTTTAAAGAATTTAGCCATTGTTTAGCTTTGTCCTTTAAAGAGAAAGGAAAAAGTTTCAACTTGGTCAGTTCAAAATTATCTTGGAATGTCCCACATACCAACTTGAATTCTTTAATATGTAAATATGGATTTTCTGATTCGAGTCCATGAAATTGATGTAATAACTGCACTATTCCGGACTTCACTTTGAAGTTGGGTGCATTTGCATGAAACACAAAACAAGAGGGGACATTGTTTCGTGTGGGATGCAAATACTCCCTTAGAATTCGAACATTTGGAATTTCCCATTCTTTCTCATTATTGGCCCTGTTGTTATCAAATGAGTCTGCTACTGATCGAGCTGAAGAAGGTTCAGATCGATTTATAGACCCGACTGATTCTTCTAGCAAATTTTGAAAGAGATGATCTTTCTTAGACATAAAAAAAAAAGAATTATATACAACAAAAGAAAAGTAAATATACAAAAAATAAATGATTTTTCAATTTATACTTTAAAACACTGTTAGATTCCCGGCAACGGCGCCAAAAACTTGACTTGATCCAAAATGTGCACACCCAAGTGCAGGCAGTCAAGTTGTAGTTATAATCTGATTAATTCCATATTCGAATCCACAGGAAACTAATATTGGTGTTGTGAAGTCAAAAGTGATAGGGACCAAAGTGACTGCAACCCTCGAGATTTGAAGTTGTGATGATGATAGAATTCTCTAGACAAAATATAAGATTCACTTAAATGAAAATAAAAGCCAACTTTTAGCTTGAGGATCTGGATATGTACTTATTCATCAAGTCGTTATATTTGTGCCTTGTAGATTGCTCAATTAACCTCTAAGTCAATAACAACTTAATGGAAGGATTAAGATGGAATGTGTGAATTAAGAGAATGACTCTGATACCTTTGTAGAGATTTGCAAGGATTTTTTATGCCGGGACTTAACCCATCTACAAACAAGCAAGTAGTTCTACAAATCATCCAACAACTGCTTAAGTTATCCTATTAGTAGTGAAGGATAATGTAAATGAAGATTGAAAAATTGTCATGAAGACCTGGCTTGGGTACTTGCAGGAAATCAATGAAATCACCTATGTCAAGACTTAACTTATCTATAGGTGATCCATGATTATACAAAACACTTCAGCTTTGTCTGATGCATTCAATCATTCAATAAATAACATAAAGATAAAACATTAAGCATAATTAAAGTGCACAAATATAACTTATGAACAATAATTTATATATCCATCACCTCTTGCTAAAGAGTGAATGAGAAACTACTCACTCTTCATGACTTTGAGTAAGCAAGATAAGTGAGTGAATCTCTTCCCTCCATGTAGAGGAACTTAGAATTACAAGTTAAAGATTACCAAAATGATGTGCTTATCTCCGGCAAAGAATGAGTGAAACACTACCCAATCTTCAAAGCCACAAGAGAGTTAGAAAGGTGAGAGAGATTCACTCTTCTTAGTGAAGGAGAAAGTTTTACAATGGAAGCTAATAAACTAATATTAAAAGTAGAAGAAAACTAGTTACTTTTGGAGGGATATTTCCACTTCCAAAAGAGATGATCCATTTGCTTCAAGATGGTAGGGTATTTATAGGAGTGGAAAGTTGAAAAATACGGAAATGAAGTCTTGTCAATCTGGTAGAGGCATTCGAACCTTAGTCGGGGCGTCCGAACGCTGCCCATGACATTAATTGCTGAGGAACCCCTGTTGAATATTGCTAACTTTGGAGGGGGCATTCGAATGCTGCCCACAATTCTTGCTCCTTGTTTGATTTTGTCAGGATTTGCTCTTGACTTTTGATGGGTATTCGAACCCCTCCTCTAGCATTCTAATGTTGCATCCTTCTAGAAACTTCCCTTCCGCCATGAAAAAGACTATTTTGCCCTGCATTTCATGTCAGTGTTCCATTTTTCCATTTTTCTCAATTTCTTATTATTTATTTACAAATAAAATGCAAGCTGTATATAATTAACCCTTGCAAAGCATATTAAAATGTAAAGATTCAGGGTAAATCATCATCCTTGCAAGGATTGTATTTGATTGGGTGTGTGTGGGCTAGGATACTCTTGATGAGTGGATGCATGTTAGCCTACCTACCTTTGTATATGAGATACATGTTGATTATATTGATGTATGTGGCTTGGAAGTTTTGATTTTACCGATTCATGAATTTTTACTGTGTTTACCATACACCTGAGAACTTATAAATTGTCACTTTTTTACTTTAAAATTATGTATATCATTTTGGTTTGGGAGGGTTTTCTCTACTGGATTTTTTGCTCACTAGGTGAATAATACTTTTTAGATTTCAGGACTGAGGAGAACCTTAAGATAGGTGAGCAAGCTGACTGGGATTTTGGATCGGATCATGAAGTGGATTTGGAAGTAGATGTTTAGAGCTAATGCTCTGTACTAGTTTAAATGTCTTTTGTGACTATGAGACAATGTTAGGAGTATTATTTTCTTTACTACTATTGTGAGATATTATTTGGTTTTGAGATGTAATTGAAGGTTTAAACTACGTTTTGTTGAAATTGGTTTAGTTTATTTATTCAATGGATGGATGTTTTGGTATTATTTCATTTATTGATGGTGGTTTGTAGATGCTCTCACGGTTGAATGTTTGGTAGATAGTTAATGCCTTTCAGGATGGATTCTGGGGTGTTACAAAGTTTGCATCATAGCCTAGAAATTAGGTCTTACATGGGAGCTGTAGGTTATGGACTATCACTAGAATATAAGATTAGGTTGAGAAAATTTTAGGCTTGAAGCTTATGGACATTATGGGGTTTTAGTAAGTTAAGGAAACTAAACTGTAACTTTATTTGAAGAATGGACGGTAGACGAGGGAGAGGACGAGGATGTGGAGGTCATGCTAACCCACCACCACCACCACCCCTAGATGCTATGAATGGCATTTATCAATGCCTAAGGGATTTAACCACTCTAGTACAACACCAGAATGGAAACAACAACAAGGGGGTGACTTAGCTATTAGTTCCTACACCGGACAACGAGGATGAGAACAGAAGGATGGTACTTCTTTGAGACTTTTTGGGGCAACACCTACTTACTTTCCATGGATGCATGCAAGTGGATACACAGGGTGAAGAATATGTGTGACATTATTTACTAGAATGAGAGGCAAGCCATTGGTGGGAATCGGTCAAAAGGATGAGAAATGTGGATGTTATGACCTGGGAGGATTTTGATCAGGTATTCCAAGAAAAGTGTTTCCCTGAATCGATCAAGGACAAAATGAATGCAAATTTTTTTGCTCTAAGACAGGGCCACATGACGATAGCTGAGTGTGAGAGCAAGTTTGATGAGCTATCTAGCTATGCCGCGGAATTTATATCTACTGAGGCCAAGTGGGCTAAACGTCTTGACTAGGGCTTAAGGCTTGTTATCCTGGAGAAGCTAATGTGGCTCATAAAATCCGAGACTATCTAGTTGACAGAGCTGCACTGGTGGAGAGAAAGAAACGAAGGAGACCTGGAGGCTTCAAACTATAGTTAGAGGAGGTCCAATTAGGATGAGTAGTAGAAGTGGAGGAGTTGAGAGGACATCCCATATCATCGCCCCAAACCGGCTATGGTTCAGAAAGGCCAACCTATTCGAGGAATATGGGGATTTTAAGAAAGGACCAGAGTGGATCTTAGGCCCTGCTATGGTTGTGGATGTGTAGGGCATATCCGAGCTAACTATTCATTGTTTCAAACCTAGAAGAGTACTCAAGTTGTAGGACAGTCAAATACAAACAAATTCCCATCACAGAAGCTAACAGTGCAGAAAACTTCAGGAGCTATAACAACATGCGGTACCAATCAGGGACAGGTGTTTGCTTTGACCCAACAGAAAGAAGATGCTTCCAATGCAGTTGTGGAGGGTATTGTCCTTCTCTATAATTCTTGGGCGCATATTTTGTTTGATCCTGGAGCTATTCATTCTTTCATACACACTACTTAAGCTATTACATTGGGGTTATAATTCGATAATTTAGAACATGTTTTGAGTATTGATTACAAAATGGCTGAATACTAGAAACGTGTGTAGAGGTTGTGTGCTTTGAATTGGAGAGCAGGAATTAATCGTAGACTTGGTTGCATTAGACATAAAGGGTTATGATATAATATTTGGGATGAATTTGTTATCCATCTTCCATGCGGTAATGGATTTCTTTCGTAAACGGATTGTATTTCAATTACTGGGAGGCGTAGTTTTTACCTCCATCACTGAGCGAAATTCTTTCCACCCATTTCCTACTACGGGTAACCGGTCCTTGAAAGTTAAGGCTATGAGCAGTTTGAGTTTCTTGGTTAGTTTAATAGGAGATGATCGAGATAAATCCCAGTCTGATGTGGTATTAGTAGTCTCTGAATTCCCAGATGTCTTCTCGGATAAACTACTCGGGTTACCTCCACAAATAGATATTGACTTTACTATTAATCTCTATCCGAGAATCAAACCCATATCCATTGCTCCCAATAGGCTGGCACCTTTGGAGTTGAAGGAGCTAGGAAAGCAGTTAGATCAACTGTTGGCTATTGGGTTTATCCGTTTGAGCACTTCACTTTGGGGAGCACCTATTTTCTTTGTGAAGAAGCATGATAAGACCCTCAGGCTTTGTACGGATTACATGAAGTTAAATAGAGTGACGGTGAAAAATAGGTATCCTCTATCTAGGATTGATGATTTGCTTGATCAATTGAGAGGTTCTAAGTATTACTTCAAAATTGATCTTCGTACTGGAAACCATCAGTTGAGAATAAGGGAGGAGGATATTCCTCCGACTGCGTTTTGAGTATACTATGATGCCATTTGGAGTGACCAATGCTCCTGCAACATTTATAAATTTAATGCATAGAGTGTTTAGACCTTATTTAGATCAGTTTGTTATCGTCTTCATTAATGACATTTTGATCTATTCAAGGACACACGAGGATCATGCAGAGCATATCAAAGTGGTACTACAAACATTGAGGGAGAATAAATTATACGACAAGATGAGTAAATGTGAATTTTGGATGAAGGAAGTGAAGTTCCTTGGACACGTGGTGTCAGAACAGGGAATAGCTGTAGATCCTACAAAAATTGAGGCAGTGATGAAATGGGAACGACCTCAGAATGTCATAGAAATTCAGAGTTCCCTGGGTTTGGCAAGCTATTACAGAAGGTTTGCGGAGGGGTTTTCTTGATTGCCTATGCCAATGACCCGACTTACAAAGAAAGGGAAAATTTTCTTATGGTGCGAAGATTGTGAGCAAGCTTTTACCACTATGAAGGAGAAGTTGACAATGACACCGATACTTATTGTTTCGAATAGTGGTGAAGGCTATGATGTGTACACAGATGCCTCTTTACAGGGTTTGAGTTGTGTGTTGATGCAGAATGGGAAAGTAGTTGCTTATGGCTTAAAACAATTGAAGATTCATGAGCAAAACTATCCTACCCATGATTTAGAGCTTGCAGTTGTGGTGTTTGCTCTCAAGTTATGGAGATGTTACTTGTATGGAGAAAAATTTTAGGCTTACTCTGATCATAAAAGCCTGAAATATATCTTCACTTAGAAGGATCTCAATCTTCGACAAAGACGTTGGATTGAATATTTGAAGATTTTAATTTCACTTTGAATTATCATCTAGGAAAGGCCAATGTGGTAGCAGATGCTCTCAATAGGAAGTCTCAGGGTGTAATAAATTCTCTTGCGGTGTGTAGGTGGAAGATGATAGAGGCCTTGGAGGATTTTGATATGTTGGTATACCAACAAGGAAGTCAACCCTGCTTATTTAATCTCGTGGCTCAACCTTGTTCTTTGGAAAAGGGTTGTAGAACTACAACGACTAGATAAAAAATTTGAGGTGATTAGGGGACGATTGGGGAAAGGTGAGAGTGTAGATAGTTGGTCATTACATGATGATGAGGTACGATTTCGGAGAGCTTATGTCTACCCGATAATGCCCAACTGAAGAATGAGGTGTTGACTGAAGGCCATCATTCCAAATTTGCCATTCATCCAGGTAGTACGAAGATGAACTGGGATATGAGACGTCAGTACTAGTGGAAGGGGATAAAGCGAGACATAACTAAGTTCATAGCTAAATGTGCAGTGTGTCAACAGTTAAAGATTGAACACAAAAGACAGGTGGGATTACTACAATCTTTACCAATTTCTGAGTGGAAGTGTGATTATATCACTATGGACTTCATGTCGGAGTTACCATGGACCATCAATGGACATAATGCAATTTAGGTAATTGTGGATAGACTCATAAAGATGGTTCATTTCTTACCTATAAAGACAACAGATACATTGGTGACTCTGAGTCATTTGTATTTTCGTGAGATAGTGAGGCTTCACGGAGTACCTCTATCCATTGTGTCATATCGTCATAGTAGGTTTATGGCCCAATTTTGGCAAAGTTTATAGAGGTCTTTGGGGACGGAATTACATAATGCCTTTCATCCTCGAACGGATGGACAATTCGAGAGAGTGAATAAGATTGTGGAAGATATGTTGAGGGCGTGGCATTATATTTCAAGGGGAGTTAGAGTGAGCATCTACCGCTATTGGAATTCGCATACAACAATAGCTACCAAGCTAGTATTAAAATGGATCCTTCTAAAGCTTTGTACGGTAGACCGTGTCGGTCACCAACGTGTTGAGCGAAAGCCGGGGAGAGTAGTTTATTTGGACCTGAGATAGTGAGGGAAACCACAAAGAAAGTTCAGCTGATTCGAGAAAGGTTGCGGACTACCCAAAGCAGACAAAAGAGCTATGCTGATAAGAGGAGAAGGCCGTTGGAATTTTAATAAGTGATTATGTGTTCCTGAAAGTATCACCCAAGAAGGGAGTTATGAGATTTGGAAAGAAAGGAAAGTTAGCTCCATGGTATACGGGACCTTTTGAAATAATTAAAGTGATGGGAAAGGAGGCAAATCAATTGAATCTTCTAGCTCAGTTGTCAGGAGTACACGACATGATTCATGTGTCTATGCTATGTAAATGCAAACCAGATACATCTCATGTAGTGGATTTGGAAGGGATTGAGGTTCAAGTAGGGTTAACTTATAAGGAACAATCTGTGAGAATTCTTGACATCAAGGAGAAGATGCTTCGCAGCAAAGTCATTTCACTTGTGAAAGTTTTGTGGCAACACCATGGAATGATGGAAGCGACATGGGAACCAGAGTTGGAGATGCAAGTGAAGTATCCTCATTTGTTCACATCTTAAGGTTAGTTTCAAGTAATTATGTGGATTATGTTATATTATGATGAATTGTGTTGGTATGAAATGGATAAACTATTTATGTGGTGATTGTGGAAAATAGTTAAATATGCTGAGAGGATTGTAAAAAAAATCAAACCAGAAGTTTGGGCCAGAAGACCATGTGCGTCGGAGTAGTGAAGACCGTTTAAACGCAAGGCTTGTTTGAAGTCTTTCTAGAGAGTTTGCATCGTTGGAACGCAAAGGGTCCATTTGAATAGTGTGCTTGACGATACGAACTTCTGTTTGAATGCATGCCATACGTTTGAACGCATGGGTCAAATTGATATTCAATTCGAATGCACGTCAGCTATTCGAACGTGTACCGAGACTTCCGCACGGACGTTATGGAACTTTTGGCACTACCAGAGGTCATTTGGACCTTGGACGCGCCCTCACTCTCCATCCGTGTGTCTAGTGGTCCTCCCCCTCCACTTCATCTTCTTCAGCTTTTGACCAACTCTGGATTTTTTATTTTTTTGGTTAAGTTTGAGCACCTTTTTCTCTCTAATTTCTTCACTTTTTTACATGATTCAAAATCCTAAACTATACTAATCTATACCTATTTTGACATCCAACTGTTGGTTTGCATCAAAACCCCTTCTATTTTTCCCAAACGTGAGTCAAAGTAGGCTCGAGGTCATAAAAACAGGATGATTCCAACCTTATTTTCATCCAACGGACTAATTTTGGACACCCACAACTCCATCGTTTCTCAAGATTTTTAAGTGATTCAAGAGCCTAAATTACTCTCCTACAAACCTAGTTTTGAACCATGCCAATTACTCCCTTCGAGTCACCCTCAAACTCCACGAATATGTGGTCAAAGTTAGCCCAAAACAAGGTCAGACCTGCAACTCCCATCTTCACCCCTCAAACGACCTCCAAACTCACTTTTGAGGCCACAAATGGACTCCTAAGGTCCAAATTAGTTAGGAATAACCCCCCTTTGAGGAATAACCCCCCCTTTGAAACTTAACCCCCAAAACATAGAGATCAAAAATCCACCATGGCTGAAACTTCGTTACCACCACCTCCAGCCACGACAAGCTTCAAAACCACCACCAAAGTACTCCTTGTGTCACACCCTATTCCGAAAGAGAGATAGATTGTGGGTAATTTCAAACTTATTAACCTTTAACCCATAATTAAACTAGAGTAGTTAACCTATGTAATAATTTTCAGGCCATTTACTTAAATAAGAAAATATGGGATTACATAGTACAATGTTGCAACACGACTAGAGCACCATACCCTTTAAACCTATTTACAACACGTGCACATTATGACTCATAGCATAAAGCTAAGTCTAACACCAACACCTCTATGTCAAGCAAGACTGCTCAATAGACCACTTTCTTAATCCATACACCTAAAAACAAACAACTATGGGGAGATGAGCAAATCACACGCTCAGTGAGTATATTCAAAACATATCGGAAGAAAACTCATAAGCACATTACAATTATAATCATAATGTACATACAAATTAAAAGTGTAATTTAACATCAAATAACCAACATCCACTTTCCATAATCTAGTATCCAATATCCAATATACAACTATCCAATAATGTCTGAAAGTCTCGGCGAAAATTAACGACTATCTGATTCCGTCCGAGAGTCTCGGCAATCATATCGCTACTGACTTGATCCGAAATGTATACACCCAAGTGCAGGTGGTCAAGCTGTAGTAATAATCCGGTTTGAGTTCGGAGTCGAATCCACATGGAACTCTTGTTGATGTTTTGAGGTAAGCAGTGGTGGAGACCTAGTGATTGTAACCCTTGAGATTTGAAGTTGTGTAATGTATGGGATATCCTGGACAGAATATAAGATTCTTTCCAAGAAGGTTTTCTAGACAGAAGATAAGATAAGCACAAATATAAAAATGTCACTCTTTAGTTCGAGGATCTGGACATGTAGTTAATCATCCGGTTTAGTATATTTGTGCTTGATAACTCAATTAACCCCCCGTGTCAACAACAGGTTAATCGAAAGATAAAGGTGGATTGTGAGAATTAAGAACATGATTTCGATGTCTTTCTAGAAGTTTACAAGAATTGTCTGTGCCGAGACTCAACTCGTCTACAAACAAGCAAGTGTTTCTACAAGACATCCAATTATGACATTAATGTTCCATTTCCATTCTTTAATTGAAGCACAATAATGGTGAAGATTGAAGGGTAGTCATGAAGATCTAGCTGGGGTACTTGTCTTGAACCGATGAGTCTTTCTATGCAAGAGTTATCTATGTTATAGAAAGAACTCATGGTTATACAAAGTACATTAGCTTTGCTAGATGCAATCAATCATTCAATAAGCATGGAGAATATAAGCATAATCGAAATTGCACAGATATAACTTCCGGATAATTTATACATGTCCATCACCTCTTACTAAAGAGTGAATGAGAAACTGCTCACTCTTCATGGATTTGGCAAAGCTAAAAAAATGAGTGATGCTCATTCCTCCAAGTAGAGGGTTCACAAGGTAAAGTACAATAAACAAGGAGCCGATCTTCGACAAAGAATGAGTGAATCACGTTCCACCCTTCACGGCTTTGGCGAAGCTCTAGAAAAGTGAAAGAGTTTCACTCCTCTAAGGGAAGAAAGAAGTTCAAGCAATGGAAGTGAATGAAACATATATTGAAAGTAAAAGAAAGCTAGTCATTTTTGGAGGGTGATCCGCAACCAAAAGACAATCTATCTTCCTTCTAAACATGAAATAACAAATATTGAAAGTAGAAGAAGGCTAGTCACTTTTGGAGGGTGATCCTCAACCAAAAGATCTATCTTCCTCTATGCATGTAATTGAAAGCTTAAGCCTAAGACTAACTCTATAGCAAGCTAAGAGATGTTGGTCTAAATGCCAAACTAATCTCCAGAACAACTCTCCAAGCCCCCCCCCCCTTACTCTCCCACAATGGGAGTATTTATAGGCAAGGAGGAGGAGACAAGAGGGGGTGAAGGAATAGTGCATGGCCGCCCAAGTCCCAGTGAAAAGCCAACCACTCTGCAGCCAGTCTGGGGACAACGTTCAAACGTTGTCTGGCGTTCGAACGTTGTCTCTGTCTTTGCCTAAGGGGCTTTCGAACGTGTTGATGGAGTCTGACCTTCCCACTCAAGTGGCCTGTAGTCTTTTGTGAAGTTCATTTCCACACTCCATGCAGCAGTCTGGTCTTCAAACGATTCCAGGGGACGTTCGAACGTTGATTGGCGTTCGAACGTGGTACTCAAGTATTCTTGGTTGCAACACGTCATGTCTCAGCAGTCTGGTCTTCACATGATTTAAGGTAACGTTCGAACGTTGATTGACGTTCGAACGTTCTTGCCTTGGTCCAAGCTTTTCCAATTTTGCTCCAGAATATGCTGGTGTTGCATGAAAGTCTGATATTTATCGTCTTTGGTCCCTTGTACAATTTATGCCCTAAAATGTCATCATTTAAACTCCATCAAAGTATAATTAGTCTTAAAAGGGCATAGTAATATGCTAGTTTTAACTACTAATCAGCTACCCGTATATGCCCGGGAGTCTCAGCTATTATATCCCTACTGTATATGCCTGGGAGTCTCGACTATTATATCGCTACCCGTATATGCTTGGGAGTCTCGACTATTATATCGCTATCGTTTATGCTAAATAGTCTCGGCTAACACATATTGGTAAGCACTCATATTCAATTCAAGTACTTGAAACCACACTCAACACCAATCCACAATCCTTAAATCATTGAGTCATAATCTAGCCATACACAAATAAATATAGCCAGTAACAATCATTCACCGTTTCACAATTCATAATCTATCAAATTACTTCTCATAATTAAACTTAAGCTCATAACCAATCACCAATTCACACTTCATACCCCCATTATATCACCACTCACAAGTTATATTCCACTACACCACATTCTAGCTAATACACATAATATAGTATAAGAAATTAATCACATTTTCAATCTATATGATTCAATACACTAACCTTATGTCAAATATCAAACCCAAGATCACTTCCTTGCGATACCTTAGGTAAACCCGACGTTGACTTTGTCACCTCTGCACCTATTACACGTCGTCATATGACACATGAGTATTATATTATTTATACATATGCATGAATGCATAACAATGTTTGAGACAACACATTCCCAATCCCCCATCTAATTAGTATAGTATAAACAAATCCTTAGGTTTAGATTATACAAATCCAACTTTTTGATTTACATGTTGACATTTATCAGTTAGATTGATCAATCCAAAGACTTCCAGTTCAAACCATCCATAAACTATGAATTTCTCAATAAAACCAATTCCATCTTAAAGTATACTTCTCAAGCTTTCCAACCATAGGTCATTAGCTACAAACGGATACCCATGTGGAAAGTTATTTCATTTTCCTTAAAAATAGCTACCAACTCAACAGTGGCAGAATTTCAATCCACTTTCAACATCCACCATTTTTCACACAAAAAGAATTAGGTGGTGTACCCTATATGTTTGGAAAGATCTATGAGTTTGGGTTCCAACAAAAACAATGGTGCATCAATCAGAATTTTCTAGAGGAAGTAATCGTGATTCTCCCACGAACTCTCCAACTAAATTGCTTGAACCGGTTCAAGTTCAACCAGTTCATCAGAGAAGGTTTTTCTTCAACCGGTTCATCAGAGATTCTGTAACCCCTTCAACCGATTTATTGATGTTTGAATCGGTTCATCCTTAGGTTTTTGCTATGTAACAGTTATAGACTTCATCTTCGGTCTCCTCTCTCAAACCCCTTCACCCATAAACTTATATACCAATAATTTAAATCTTACATAACATGAAAATTCTTACCAATAACAAGACCCAATACAAAAAATCCATAAACCGAAATCAAAACTACACTTTAACAAATTAAACAAGAATTTTACCTTCAAATTTCCCTTGAATCTAATTCCCCCGAAAACCCAAGTGCGTAAGCTCGACTTTATTCTTCCTTTCTCTTCCCTTATCTCTTTCTTAGTCTTTCCCTCTCTCGATTATTTTTCGTTGAACACACCCCACACATACATATGCATATATATTTATATATCATATGTATATATATCACCTAGGAGGAAGCTAAAGAAGACGGGTGTCTTCTTAAATGACTCACCCAAATCCTGACCTAATTACACTTAGATCCCCTTTAGTTTTTCTCATTAACTTATACACCACATAATTTCCATCTCTTATCAAATCACACCCAAAAACATTTTTCCCTTTTTATGGTTTAAATCCATATAGAATTCTTATCAAAAAAATTCAACCCCTAGGATTATTTATTTAACTTTTTTTCCAACACTCATAATCTCAGTAACTCTAATTTAACCCCCACAATTAAAAACATCAATTATCATAAATTATGCATTAGCCCCTAACATTTAACAAAATATCATGCAATGCATGTACGGGTCTCACACCTTGACCTCAGAGAAATCACTCAACCAATTAAGCCAAAAGACCAAGAATTCACAAACCCCATTACATGAAACCCTTAAACCTTAAACTTTAAACAACAAATTCATGCAACTACATTTAACCAAATAGAAAACTAATAGCATAAATGAGTTCCTAGCATCCTAATTAGGTAAGAATGCTACCCCTTATTGCTCGAACTGGATTCTTCGAAAACTTTGCTCTTCTCACTTTTTCTGACTTTTCTCTCTGCAAACGAATTTTTGCCTGATCCAAAGTTATGGCTGAAGACTTTAGCACCTCCTCAAGGCTTCTGGAGGCTTGAAAAATGATAGGGAGCTCCTTGTTGTCGCCAGACAGCTGCTTTGGGAGAAATGCCATGCAATGGCTTTTTTGTAAATATCTCGAAATTCAAAAATTAATTTTTAATTTTTAATTTTTTTTTATAATCATATACATATTAAAACATGCCCTAGAAAAATATTCACCTAATTTTTATTAGAATTAAAATGAATGAGTAATTTTGTCTCCGAATCATACATTCCGCACCTTTGATTCCCTAACTCGCGTCTGACCTACCATACCGGATCCGCACTCCGGCTTCTTCTCACCTCACCAGTCAGATTCCTACCATATTTAAACATCTCAATCAACATTAAAACGCCCACACACACTCTAATGATCCTCTAACCATAGTTTGATTCTCTGATATACGAATCCTTAATCGCACACACCCAAATTCTGATCCGATTCATGTTCTCTAAATACCAGGTTATTACAAAGGTTGGGTTGAAAAATGGGTCAACTACTACTTTTACATGATCCTCGTGGAACCACATCCTTGAAGAGTTGAAACAAAAGACTAGCTATGCATATACCTATAACCTTATGGAACCATATCCTTGAATAGTTATGGAATTACTTTTGAAACTTTTCATTAGCATTGGAATTATGTTAATGCATACAAGCTATTCACAAAATGAAATTTACAAGTGTGACAAAACGAGTTTTCTGTTTTTGTTTTTAAATTTTTCCACAACTACAAAAGCAACCAAACACACTTTCTATTTTCGTTTTTTGTTAAAGAAATCAAAAAATGTTTCTGTTTATAGATTTTTTGAAAACCAAAAATCACACACGTTTCCAAACGGGCCCTCAGTCTCTCTTACTTTCAGGCAGTCAGCCGATGAGATCTTATTTCATGCGACGAGAGATCTGCCTCACCCCAGCCACTTGTGACTCGACTGGTGTTCAGTCGATCTGTAAAACCCGGGAAAATTTGAACTTTTTCTGAAAAAGGGCAAAATGGTAATTCTCCACCCTTATGCGTATTTGAAATAATCATGTTCTAGCTCTCGGATGAGGAAACGGAGTGCGTCATTGGATTCGCAACGCGAAATCTAGTAATCACTAGAAATTTTGTCGAATTCCGAGATAGTCGAATTTTTGCACGTCGTTCGAGGCGACTGCGTGGCGAATGTAATTTTAAAGGTCCCCAATAATGGATTTTATAAAATTTCCTTATAATTGGATTAAAGTTCCAATAAAATTAATTTGGACTTAATCTGGGACTTAATGAATCATTTCGGGACGAAAAACGGACCCGAAAGTCGAAAATAAGCGGTGCAATGTGGACCGCGCAATTAAAAGTATAAATAGGGGCTAAATATCTGAAAAATCAGATATTCCACCCCTTTTAGCTGGCTGTGTTCAGACGTTGAAGGGAGAGAGGAAAAAAAAATTGATCTCCAAGCTTCCCGCTCCGATTCCGGGAGTTTCGTCCGTCGGAATTCGTCGATTCAAAAGGCAAAGTTCATCTACGCGACAAGGGCTACGCGTGGGTGCCAAAAACAACAAGTTTCACCGAAAGTGAACGGGTGGGGGTGTACGAAAATCAAGATTCGAGTTGTATTTCTTTGTTCGGATTCCGTCGAGCTAGAAGGGAGAAGTGATCACGTCGACGAGGGCTACGCGTGGGTACCAAAAATGAAGATTTTCACCGAAGGTGAAAAATCGGGATTTGGAAAAATCAAGCTTCGAGTTGGGTTTTCGGGTCTTGGGAGCTTCCTACGGGATTCTCACGCTACAAGAGGTAGGGGTTCTCCTACTTGGGTTGATTTCTTACCTAGAAATGCCTATGATAAATGGGCTGGATATATATATATATATATATTGACCTATGTATACATATATTTATATGTATATGGTTATGGAATAATGAAGATGGTGGGTAGGTTGTTAGAAAATTATACTTGCCTATTGGTGGAATTTAGGTAAAATAATTTTATCCTAAATGGGTATGTAGAAATTGCCTATTGGAATTTCTTGAATTATGTGGAAATTGGGCATGATATGTGTTACCATGTTGTTTGCCTTGAAGGTGTTTGACAAAATACCTAAATGGATTGAAATTGTTATATGATAAATAACATGTTATGCATTATGTGGTAAATGAAAATCATATGTGTACGATATGATTTATGTTGAAATTGTGAATGTCAGATATATATTTTGATATATCAATTGTTGTGATGAAGCATGGAATTTATACGTTTATAATGTAAATTGCCATGGAATGGAATTGATTATGTTAATTTAGTCCATATGGCATGCATTACATATGTGACATAATTTTATTGCAATGATACATCGCATTGCATATGCATGGGGAATTCACATCATGAGTGGTGTGTGTGTGTGCATGGTTGTTGTTAATACCATATGTTGGAATGTGGTAGAGACAGTTCATATGGCATTCATTACATATGAACCTTGCATGAGAGAAGCAATGGGTCATTACATTGCATATGTACGGGAACATCACATACATGGACATTGTGTCATAAGGATGTTGTGCATGGGTGTTTGTACCACAATCTATGTGGTATTAAATGCATATGGTCATGGAAATTGCTCATTGTCATTATTGCATATAGAGCATGACATTGGTAACTCCATTCATGGACATTAGTCATTAGTGGAGGCATGTGTAGGTGGTGCATGGTTAATCAACACCTTGTTTGGTAGTTGATATGTGGGCTTGGAAATGTGGACCGATGGTCACATGGAGTCACATGATTGCATTGCATAAGGAAAACTTGTGTTGGGTATAGCAAGAAGGGGCATGGCGACTTCCTTGGGTGAAAAGCCCTAAACCACTTGGTTCATACACTTCCCGGGGTGAAATTCCGCAAAAGTGTAATGCTTACGGAGCCAGGGTGAAATTCCAAAATCCGTTGCCCAAAGGAAACACAAGATTTTGATATAAAATATACTCATCCAATGAGTATCATATTTTCCGTCGAAGACGGGTTCATTACACATTGCATTGTGTTGTGGGAGTCGGGAAGGACTCGGGTTGTGTTACATGATTGAGTCTCATCTCACTCATAGCATGTGGTACACATTGGCATTCGCATTGTGTGTGTGGGAGCCGGGAAGGGCTCGGGTCGAGTACATGAGTCTCATCTCATTCATGGGGCTTAGGTAGCCCGGTTTAACATACATGGCATTGGCATGTAAAGAGAGTCGGGGTGGACTCGGGTTGGATGTACATGAGTGGATTTCATCTCATTCACGGCATGGCTTAATGGCATTCCATCATTGAATTGCATTCTTGATTGGAATGGTTATGGAAATTATGGATGTTGTATGTGAATATTTCATGTGCATTTCATGTGCATATAGGTTGAGGAGTAGCCTCTGTAGGAATTTCTCTACTGGGCGTTGGCTCACCCTATACGGGAACAATTTCAGGTGCGGGAGGTTCACCGACGCACGGCTCAAGTTTGGGCCCTCATGGTTGAAGAAAGGCCGACATGTGGTCTTAGCCTTATTTCATGTGAAAACATTTGAAATATTATGTCTTTGGCATGTAAATTAAGCAAATTAATTGTAATAGAATATATGTGAATAATTGTTAATCTAACCTTGTATGTTATATAAGTATGGTTAATTGGACCTAGTGTGGCCAATGTTTACTTATACATGGACCCGGTGCGGCCATTGCTTTATATTTGACCTCGGATGGGTCTGGTAATTGTGTATTGCACAGGTTGGGTATTGGGTAGAGCTCCCCATACAAAGGAGACTCTGCCCAAATTTCGTAAGTTATGGACCCCGGTAAATGGGGCATAACATTGTGATATCGAGATACTAGGTATCTATAGGTATTCCGCGGGTTGATGGGTAATCAACGGACCCCCGGATTTTGGGGTGTCACACGATCTATTTCCTCTAAGTAGTAATCTTCTCCTCTCCCTCTTTCTCTCTGATAGTCTGATCTGATGCACTCCTCTCTCTCTCTTTGATGCAGTCACCATGCCACACCCACTCTCTCAGATGCACTCACCATGCCATACCACTCTCAGATGCACTCACCACGCCATACCCACTTTCTTTGATGCACTCACCATGCCACACCCTCTCTCTCTGAATTAAAATTTGAATTTTGAGAGATTTGGTGGAGGTTTAAGGTTAACTTCGTTTAAAATTGAAGGTTTTAAAGTAACCTTATCTAGTTTCTTTTGAGGAATATTTTCCACCAAAGTCTTAATTCTAATAAATTGTTTTCCAAGTGTTTGTAAACAAAAATTTGTATAATTATTTTATTTCATGATATTATTAAGATTGTCCTCCTTAAAATTTGGAGAAACAAAAGTTGATGCATCTAAAACAGATTTATTACTATCCTATAAATTTATGAGCCTGAGAGGGACCATTGGAGGATGAATGGAGGTGGTATTCGAACTTTTTTTTATTAAAAGAGAAGAAGTACTAATTTCTAAATTCTTTATACTTTGTTAAATTCTTTGGCTATTAGTGTTCTATTAATTTCAAAAGTTTTCAATATTGAAACTCATCATATTGAAAATTCCATTTCAGAGGCGATAGGTTCATATTCCGTAGTGCAAAGTGGTTCATTGCCTTATGTATTATGATGATAAATTTCATGAGGAATGTTCTATTTTGCAAGTTTGATTCCTTCAATAATTAAAGGATCTTCAACTATTAAAGGTTTTTTTTTTTCCTTTGGATCTATTATCATATCTATTGGAAGAGGATAATGAAATATGAGAGACCCTATAAGGGTGTTCAAAAGGGGAGTAACTAGGCATGAGATTACTAATTATAAGTTGATCAAAACTCCCGACCGAGATAATTCTCAGATTTTAACTCTAGATATTCTATTAGAGGAGAATTTAATTTCAACATCTCCTTATGGGGTTTGAGATATTTGATTTATTTCCCTATTCATTACAAGTTTAGGAGGAACGATGGGCGACAAATTCCAAGATTCTTAAAAATTAATATTTTTCCATTTAATTTATTTACTAGCAATGCACTACGTGTGTTGTACGTAAATTTTATAAATATTTTTTGGATAAATAAATAAAAATATAACGTATACGTGTAAGTAAAGTAAATATCATCTCGTGTTCTATTATGTTAAATTATGAGATCATAAAAATTTTACAAATTAACGCATTGAAAAAAGATTATATTTAGATAATTTTTCGTATAGTGGAGAATAAAAGCATTTTCTTTTGTGGAAAAGAAAAGCACTTGAACATTTGAAAAGAAAAAAAATGAAAGAATTGAATTTTTGTATGAAACAGAAAAGATAAAAAGACTTTTAGGTATTTGACGATAATCGTATTAATGTTGTCTTCTGATATTCTTGTAAGGGTAATATGGCCATTCAAAAAATATTCAATGATAGTGACATATATTTATGTATGTATATTTATATAATAAAGTAGCTAGATTGTTTGTCTTGAACTTTTCACGGCTCAGATCGTTTGAGGAGATTATTGATCCGACGGTCCTAATGTGAAATTTCTCTGCCCCTAATTTTTTAAACAAGACTTTCATTACGTCCAAAATTCTAAGACTCCTATCTCTCTTATAACTCTCTCTCTCTATCTATCTCATACTATTTGATGCTAATGCGGCTCACACATCTCTCTCAATCAGCTCTCTTTCCCTCTCATATACTGTGATGACCAGTATAAAAATTAATCGCTAACACATTAATTAAGTCATTAATTATGATTCTATATAATTAAATATTATTTTTAGAAATTTCAAATAAACAAATGAATCTTAAATACATATTCTCTTGCGTGAAAACGAGTCAAATGACTATAATATAGATCATATTTCGTATTGAAATAAAAAATACTATAATATTCGAATGATATAATAGGCGAATAATATATATGTAATTTGTGATATATCTATATAATAAGGGAGCTAACATTATTTGTCTTGACCTTTTCGCGGCTCAGATTATTCTAAAATTATTGATAAAATGATCGAAACTCATCCTCCAAATTTTTTTTTCTGCCAAAAAATTACAAGAATCCTTTCATTTTACTCGATTATCGATTTGAAGTGATTATGATTAGAATTTGAATTAGCAGAATTTGATTGTCAAGTATAAAATATATATTCTTGTTGAAACTTAACTTTGCTTGAATTTGACAAATATTCAAGTTGAAGTCAAATTGAAATTGAGGACTTGACTATGATACCGAAATTCAAAATTTCAGTACCATACCGAAATATACTACATTTGTGGTAACTTTTATCACATTTGTGGATACTTCTATCACTACTGTGGTACCCAAAAAAAATGATAAAAATAATTATCACAACAATGATAAAAAAAACCCACAAATGTGGTAAAAACACCCATAAATGTGGTAAACCACCCACAAAAGTGATAAATTTTTTTGTACTTAAGAAAAGTGGTAAACTAGTTACCACAAATGTAGTAAAAACACACCCACAACAGCGGTAAAAACACCCACAACAGTGATAAAAACACCCATAAAAGTGATAAATTTTTTAGTTGTAAAATGACCCACAAAAGTTGTAAAAATACCCTTTGAAGTAATAAATTTTGGAGGTATGGTATCGAATTTTTTTTGGTTGTACCGTAGTCAAGTCCTAAAATTGATTTTAAAAATAATAAAGAATAATTAAATTTAAAAAAGTTATGGTGTCACTGTGAACGAGAATAAATAAGAATTAATTTGTAAGTTTAAGATAGAAGTGTTAATTGAATCGAACTTAAATTCAATTCTTGGTTTGATGTGATTATGATTAAGACTTGAATTGAGCTGAATTTAACTGTCGAGTATAAAATATAAATTCTTGCTTAAATTTAAATTCAATTGAATTTTATAAATATTCAGGTTGAACTTAAATGGAAACTGATCTTAATTTCTCAACAAATTTTTTTACATTTATGAGAATTCGCCTGAAACTTTTGGATGATTTTCTCACAAAAGTTACACGAACTCACATTAGAAAAATGGTGCAGAGATAATGTTATGAACTTTATGTAGAAACCTGCGGAAAAATAAATAGTTATATTTTTTTTGAAATTTGAGATAAAATTTATTAACAATATTGAAATCATGGATGTTTGATCAATAATAATTATATTTTCTCAGATGTTTGAATTAATATGTTGTAGTAGTTGTAATATAACTTTCGCTATATAAAGTTTTGATTATATATGTTCTATATACAGATTGAACAATGTCAATTTAGTCGTTGTATTGTTGAAATTGTATTATACATTGCCTTTATTTATAAACAAATATTTACAATTTTTTATGAGTAACGTAGTGCCTTTAGGCACAAACATTTACTAGTGTATATATATATAGTATAGATATTCACATAAATATAAGTTATGAAATGAATTAAAAGAACAAAAAATGATGTAATAGTGATTTGGATATTCAAGTACAAAATGATATATTAGTATTTATAAATTTTTATAAGGATATAATAGTGAATTAAAAAAATTTCATATTAAAGTAATTTTTATAATCTTTTATTATTTATTTATTTATAAGGATATAATAGTGAATCGAAATTTTTTATGTTAATGTACTTTTATTAGTGGTATAGATTAAGAACAACTTTATTTTTTAAGGCCCCGTTTGGTAACTTTTTTTATTTTCTGTTTTTGTTTTTTAATTTTTGCTAAATAAAAAACAAAACAACGTGTTTGATATTTATTTTTATTTTTTTCCATGTAATTTAGTTTGAAAACAAGCCCCAAATTTGCAAATAGAAAATTAGTGATTTCAAAAATGCCAAAAAATAGAAAACACACGCGGCCCTCAACTCCAATTAATGAGGTCTAGCCTTCGAATCCCGTTAACAGAAAAAAAAAAAAAAAAAAGGATTTCTTTTTTGTTCAAGTATAAAGTCTCTCTCTCGTTCCCATCTTTTCCTTTTCTCTCTCGTTAGCCTCTCTCTCTCATGACGCCAGTGACGGAATCCTGCGCCTATTCTCGTATCTCTCTCTCCCGTCTGTGTGAAGTCCAGTTGAAGAAGACCCGAAGGCCACGAAGAAGAACCGAAGCCTCCCATCATAGGTCTTCATCTCTCAACCTCAAATCCAACATCGATCTCTATCTCTGAAGCTCAAATCTCTATCTTTTTCTGAAATGTCTATTTTTTTTTTTAACTTTATAATCTATATATATGCACTAGTTTATGCCCGTGCCTAAAGACAATTGCGTAACACAAAAAAAATTGTCATTAGAGTAAATACTATTTAAAAATACTCTTATGTAGAAGGAGAGATGTGTATTTATATATATAGATACACAAAGTAAAAAAAAACTCTGTAACATCACAAAATAACATTTAGATTTATTTAAACCAACCTCAAAATAGTCAAATGGAACAACCGGGGACAGTAAGGAAAAATGACTACCAATATAGGAACTTTCGATAATAAACACGATTGCCCCAAAAAAGTAACAATAATGAATATGATTGTAAACTGCGACATTTGTTTTGGAACTCAGAAACTCAAACAACAAATTGAAATGCATATGTAGGAATAGTCATTCTATCTCACCACAGGTGACCACTTAGAAGGATTTTTACCACATACCAACAACAGTTATGCTACTTCCAAAAAGGGCATACAATATGCTTGAATCACAACAACTAATCCAAGCAAACCCACATCCCTCCAAGGATAGTATAAAATTTGCTTGAATCATTTCAACAAATCCAAGCAAACCCGCACTACTCCACTTTAACCAATTAATTTATACCAAATCAAATCAAAACAATCAATAAATAAAGCAAGCAATTCCCTAGCAAACCCCAATGAATAAATAAAGTACAAAGCTAATGGGAATTCTAATTATTATGCAGTGCTAATGAGCATGAAAACATTTTTTTTTTGAATTGAGAGCATGAAAACAAACTTCAAATAACTAAAATGCATCAAAACTCACCCAATATAAAAACAGATACAAAAAAAAAAATCCCGCAGATCATGAGTGAGAGAGAGACTCACCTCAAATCTTTGAAATGAACCCCCAAGACTTTGCATTTAGTTAAACCATTATAGTAAAACCCACCAACCATTGCACCAAAACTTGCAACAAAACTCATTGACCAATGCAATGCGAATGAGCGTAAACACACAATTAAATGAAAAACTAAAGTGAAGCAAACAGACTCACAAAAAAATAGAGACAAAAAATTCCTATAAATTGTAAGAGAAAGAGGAGAAGAAGGGGGAGGCTCACCTTGAATCGATTTGGCTCTTCAATGCCAAAGGAAACACAATTTATCAAGTAATTGTCACTCTAAAGTGTAACCTATCAAAAAAATATATTAAGTAAAATTTCAATGAATCTTTAAGAAATTAAAAAAATATTATAAATCCACAAATATAAAAACATATACCGTTAAAAAACACACAGACACGAACACACACAAAAATATTGTCATTCTAAAGTGTAACCTGTCACAAAGATAAATTAAATTTCAATAACTCTTTAAAAAAACATTATAAATCAACAAATATAAAAATCTATACTATTAAAAACCACGCACACATGAAGACAGACATGAACACACACAAAAAAAAACCCAAAACACACAATGGCACACACACAATGCTAACATAAACATGCACATGAACACACAGGCACACACACACAATGCTAACATAAACATGAACACATAGGCACACATACAAAAAAACCCAGAACACACACTCATAAAACACACAAAAAACCCAAACACACGCACAGTTAGAGAGAGAGAAAGAGAAAGGAAGAAACCTAGAAACACACAATGAAGTAAGACATGAACACACACAATGCTAACATAAACACACACACAGAGGCACAAACACACACTGACACACACACACACAAAAAAACCCAGAACACAAACTCACACAAAACACACAAAAAACCCAAAACGAACGCACAATTGAGAGATAGGGAAAGAGAGGGTAAGAAACCTAGAAACACCAATGACGATAGACATGAACACAAAAAAAAAAAATCCAAAACACACAATCGCACACACACACACACTTGAAAACACAGGAACACAAAAAAAAAAAAAAAAGATCTAGAGGGAGATACCTGGACTCCTTGCTGGCGGTGTTGTTGGAAGGTTACAATGCATGTGTGTTGCAGGCGCAAAGTCACAGTGGGTGGTTGGGTGTTGGTTGGTAGAGGGGTGTTACTCCGGTGTGAGAGAGAGATGTGTCGGGTGAGCTAGCAAGAGATAAGGGAGAGAGTTAGAGTTGTTGGAAGTTAGGAAAAAAGAGTTAGATGACAGATAAGGAAAATAGAGAGAGGGGCAGAGAGATAGAGGGGTGCCGGGTGAGGTAGTAATTGAGATAAGGGAAAAATGAGAGATTGTTTTTAAAAATGAGAGAGCTAGAGAAGAGATGATCTCAGGTAGCAGATAGGTGAGTTAGATGAGAGATAAGGGAGAGAGAGAAAAAGAGGGAGAGAGAGGTGCGGGGTGAGTGTTTTTAAAAATGAGAGAGAGAATTAGAGAAGAGAGGAATTAGAGAAGATAAGTGAATGTTTTTTAAAATGAGAGAGAGAGTTAGAGAAGAAAGGTGAGTGTTTTTAAAAATGAGAGAGAGAGAGAGAGTTAGAGAAGAGAGTCTCGGTAGTAGATATGTGAGTTAGGTGAGAGATAAGGAAGAGAGAGAGAGGGAGAGAGAGGTGCCGGGTGAAATTTCCGTATAAGAGAACTGATCGGTATATAAGGAGTGGAAACTAGGTGGAACGTCTCAAAAGAATTTCGATACCCAATCGGTAGAATCAAAACAAAATTCCGTTCCTTGCTTTTGGGGTGTAAGTATCCTCTAACCAATGCTGAAATCAATTTTACTATTATACAAATAGAGCACAAGCATATATAGGTCAGGTGGGTATCAGAACAACTTTTTATTATCGGCAGACAAATTATGTGATAGGAAGATGGTACTGATTTCTTGTAACCATTGAAACAACACTTATCTGTGCATACATCTTCAATTTTACAAATTTTTGTGTGTTATGTGCATATCTTTATATTATTCGTTGTGGCACTATTTGAGAATCTAGTACGGTGTCTAATATTCGTCTCCCTAAGTCAGTGAAATCAATATGGATGATCCTTAGCAATTTAATTTGAGAGTCTGGTATGGTGTCTAATATTCTATGTTCTTTGATTATCTATGTTTTGTTCTTTATTGGATAGGAATGGAAGAAGAAATTTCAACTAGCTATACAAGTATGGACATGGATGGTAATACTTGTGAGAAGGAAGTTGATAATACAATCAATGTAGAAAAAAAATTAGAAGAGCCAAAATTGGGAATGGTGTTTAATACAGTTGACGAAATAATGGAGTACTACATAAGATATGGTAATGGCCTAGGGTTTCCTATAAAAAGAAGAACATCGTCAAAGAGAGATATGGAGAGCTAAGATATGTGACATTTGCATGTTCTCGCTCGGGAAAGTCAAAGTCTACATCAAGAAATGCCTTACAAATGCATCCAATTACCAAAACTGACTGTAAAACTAAGTTGAGAGCAACTATATGTCCCGATGGTAAGTGGCGAGTGACTTCCATCATGCTTGCACATAACCATGGGTTGAGTCTGGTCAAATCTCGTTTCTATCGATGCAACAGGATAATAAGACCATACATCAAAAGAAGACTTGAAATGAATGACAGAGCTGGAATTCAGATTAACAAGAACTTTACTTCTATTGTGGTTGAAGCAGGTGGGCATGAGAATGTTCCATTTTTGGAGAAAGATTGTAGAAATTTTATTGACAAAGTAAGGCGGTTGCGGCTTAGGGAAGGAGATGCTACTACGATTCACAACTATTTCCTGAAAATGCAAGGTGATAATTCAAACTTTTTCTACATGATGGATTTGGATGATGAGGGTCGTTTAAGAAATGTATTTTGGGCAGATGCTAGGAGCAGAACAGCATATGAAGAGTTTGGTGATGTCATTACATTTGACACCACATATTTAACGAATAAGTATGACATGTCATTTGCTTCTGTTGTCGGGGTCAATCACCATGGTCAATCGACTTTATTAGGATGTGGATTGGTATCAAGCGAGAATGTTGAGACATTTACTTGGTTATTTCAATCTTGGGTTGCTTGCATGTCTGGTCGTACTCCAATTGCAATAATTATGGACCAAGACAAGGCAATGCAAAAGGCAATTGAGATTTTTTTTTTCCCAATACACGCCACAGGTGGTGTTTGTGGCATATAATGAAGAAGTTGCCAGAAAAGTTGAGAGGTTATAAACAGTATGAGTCAATCAAGTTTGCATTGCAGAGTGCTGCATATGACTGTTTGACCAATGAAGAATTTGAAGAATGATGGAATAAAATGATTGAGAAATATAATCTTGAAAGCAATGAGTGGTTGCTTGGATTGTATGATGAGAGGCATCGATGGGTACCAGCATTTGTGAAAGATACTTTTTGGGCAAGAATGTCTACCATACAATGCAGTGAGAGCATGCATGCATTTTTTGATGGATATGTCAATTCCAAAACTACGTTAAAACAATTTGTTGAACAGTATAAACATGCATTGCGAAGCAAGGTAGAAAAAGAGAACCAAGAAGAGTTCAACTCCTATAATTCATAGATTCCTTGTGTAACTCACTATGCCTTGGAGAAGCAGTCTCAAGATGTTTATACTATTGCAAAATTTAAAGAGTTTTAACATGAATTAACAGGGAAGTTATATTGTGAATTGTCTTCAGTTAAAGATAATGATTCCTTTTCAGAATATGAAATATCTGAAGATATAAAGGTTGGGGAGTCATCTCGGCGTGCATCTTTCAAAGTTTCTTTAATTCATGATGACTGTGACATTAAGTGCAATTGTCATTTGTTTGAATTTAGGGGCATTCTATGTAGACATGCAATCATGAATATTTGTGAGAAGGAATTTGCCAGAATATTTGTGAGAAGGAATTAGCAATCACAGTGCTAATTCATAAGAAGATTTTAGTGATTCTAGAAAAATACATCATTCGGAGATGGAGGAAAATTTTCAAGAGGTGTCACACGAAGGTGAAGATTAGTTATGATGATTGGAGTGTCCAACCTGAAGCATGCCGTTTTGACAAGATGTGTAATACATTTTATCAGGTTGCAGACTTGGAAACTGATTCTGAAGAAAAGACCAATTTAGTGATGCAGAGGCTAAATGAATTGGAAATGGACCAAAACAAATATGATTGTGTTTGTAAGAGTAGTCAACCTACTACCAATATGAATGTTGGGGAAACAAATGCTTGCAGTGATGTTAATCCAACATCAAAAGAGAATGCAAATATACTTGCTCCAGTGGTAGTTCGTAGTAAAGGGCGACCACCATATAAAAGGAAGCAATCTAAGGTCAAGCAAGTAATTAGGAAAAAAGAGGAAAAGAAAAAAAAGATGGAAGCAAAGACAAATACCAAAAATGTAGGGAATTATGTGAAGGTGTGAAATATTTGAATTATGTGATTTTTAAATTAATTCTTTTTATTTTGTTCACATTGCTAATCTTATAATTTTTTTTGTAGGATTCTAACATGGTCCAAGACAACAAAATTGGTAACGTTGATGATGCATTAAGTATGAATGTTGTTGACATAGTTGAGACTCAACAAAGCATTGCATTAAATGTACAAAATTGTATTTTTTTGAGCAATTATATTGAACATTTTATTATGAGCTATTTATTTAGTTGTGGTGTATTATGTCTTATGAAGGCCAACCCACCCTCCTTGTATGGGGGCAACTTTACACATTCAGCACATGAATATAGAGGTGGATATATAATGGACAACATTGTACACTCTAGGTTTTCACACCAAAATATGTTATAGGTATGTCATATTTGTTTTATTTAATAGAAAAATGTGTGTTGCATTTCACATGTGTTCTTTAAAATTAGGCTCAACACTTTTCATATTGGAGAGGTATATATGGTATGGATCATGTTCCCTACTCTGTAACAATATTTGGAATCAATGATACTACACAATTGTCCAATATCATACAACAGCCGGTACGAGATTCATTTATTAATTTCCATCTAATTCACATCTCCATGCACTTTAATTTTCTTTCGAATTTTTGCTATATATAGGGAAGCCTAAATTCAAGAAGGGATGGGGATGCTCGTAAGGGTGGTTCAGAGTGTCCAAGCCAGTAAGTGAGTTATGAACTCCTTATATACCATTTTAAGTTCTATTAGTTTTCTTGATTTTTCAACAGCTTTTGGATCCATTTATATACAGTTTTAAGATCTATTAGTTTGGTCTGTGTAGGCAAAAGTCAATGCAGAGGAAAATACAACAATTTTTGGTGCAACTTCAAAGTCAAATGGAAGACAAAGAAAACAGATTTTTATTTGTTTTGTTTTGGAAATGGAGTTATGATGTATGAGATTAATTTTTTGGGTAAAACAGAATATGTGAGTGTGTTTGGCCTCTTTTGGGTTTCTTGGTTCAGATTAAGGAGTTATTGAGCTATGGGCATTTCCAGATTTCTCATATTTTCAGATAAGCCAATTGTGTTGCTGATAGATTGGCTAACTATGTTGTGCTGTCCAGGAGATCTATTGATTTTTCTGTTGGTTTGAATTTACCTATTGAGGTGAAAATGGTTGTAGCAAAAGACTTGTGTTGTTTGCCTGTGATAAGGAGGAGAAGGAAAATTGTTTTTGATGATTATGGTTGATGTTCCTGTTTCTGGGGAAGGATTGCCGTTAAATCCTTGCTGCTGCTAGCTGATTTTTCTAGCTTTTGCTTAGTGTTTGGTTCTCTAGTATTGAGCTGAACTGGGAGTTGGTTGTTGTTAGCTGGTTTGGCTTTGTTTGAGCTGAAGTTGTTGCTACATTGATTGTATTATCAACTTCCTTGATAATACTTGTGAGAAGGAAGTTGATAATATAATCGAACCGACAGTGAAGAGGATTCGGTTCATTCAGGCTCGTTTAGAAAATGAGCTCGATAGACTCGACTCATTTATGTATAAAATACTTAGGCTCAGCTCAAATTCGGCTTGTTTTGGGCTCGTTCAGGCTTGCCTAGTTTAGAATTGTTTTCTAAACAAATCGAACTTAAATAATTTTTTTAGACTTGTTTAAAAAAATGAACTCAACAGACTCCGCTCGAACTCGTTCAGGCTTGTTTGATTATCAGACTGAAATTAAGAGACAAAGATTCAGGTTAGGCAAAGTGATAAAGATGAGCGAAGACCACTTTGAGTTGTGAATTTATATTTGGAGGTGGAGTTGTTTCTTGGTACAACAAGAAGTAGACATGCATTGTCTTGTCCATGAAGGAGTTGGAGTATGTAGCTTATTTGATAGCTGTTCAAATAGTTGTTTGGCAAAGGAGAGCATTAACGCCCATTTCACTACAAGAAATTTTGGAATCGCCGACGTTTATAAACACCGGGAAAAGCCTTTATAAACGTCAACAAACAAAATTAATGGCGTTTCTGTTGAGAGTTTACTAATCCGCCATCCGGAAAAGTACCAGCGTTTATTTTAAAGTTTCTTTGCCAAAGCCGACGACCGGAGATTACATTCCAGGCGTTTAAACAAACGCCGATAAATTTAGTGTTTTTTTTTTCATTGCAGTTCAATAAACCATTGCACCGTAAATAAGAAAGTGTTTTCCCAACCTACTGAAGAGAGTTGGAGCATTGTATTTAACGCAGTCCAGGTTCACTATCCAAAACATAACTAAAATGTAAAACTGAAAAGAGAAATTTCATATGCAAATTGGCGTGCCTATTGTAACTTTCATTGTTCAGATCTGTGATAAACATGCAATGAATACACAGATGAACTCACACTTGGAAGAAACCCCATTTTTGTACTAAGGCCACCATTGATGGTTGAACAGAGCACCCAAGAGAGAGAGAGAGAGAGAATATCAACGAGTATATATGCATACATTAATACAAAACTTATTCCGAAAAATCTAAGAATCAACAAAGAAAACAGAATCAGAGAGAGAGGGGGAACTGGCCATGAAGAGAACAGGATCGGGAGTCTTGGCCCTAACATTTACTCGTGATCGTGAGTTGTGGAAAAAAAATTGATCACTTCAAAACCGTCGATCAGACGTCCACAATTTTTTGTTGAAAATTGATTACGATCGGAAGGCTGAATTTGCAGAACCCCAGTTTTAGTGGGACCCCTCTTTCCTTCTGCTGCAATGAATTGGCGGGTGGGAGTTCTTGAAAAGCCCCTCTAGACAGACAGAGAGGTGAGAAAGAGAGGGAACAACATGAGAGAGAATCTAACTTGGGGTTGGGGTGTGTGGTCATTGCCGATGGTGGGCTACTGAGCCATGATAGAGATAACAGGGAGTGTGGAGAGAGAAAGAGGTCGCAAGCAGTGCGAAGAGAAAGAGAGAGACGAAGATGGGTCTGATGGGTATCTGACAGTGGAAGCGGGGAAGACGAAAAGATTTTGGCCCAAATATTAATCAAATATTAATCTTGCCTACTAAATGACATGACAGCTGATTTGGAAGGCTGATTAAGCTGTCATGTCATTTGGACTAGGGGTGTCAAACGTGTCGGGTTAAACAGTTACATGTCGGGTTAAACGGGTGATGGATGAAAAACATGTAAACCTGTACACGACACGTTTAATAAACGGGTAAAAAATCTCAACACGAATACGACCCGTTTAATAAACGGGTAACACGACATGACTCATTTAACTCGTTTATTAAAAAAATTATATCAACAAATTTTAATACTCCACTTTTTTTACCGCCAACTATATTTATCTCAAAAAAGAGGAATTTCTAGTCAAATTTCACATAAAAATCAAACTTGAAGGCTAAAAAAAAAGACAAGAGGCCACACTGCCTTTTATAGGCAAGACAACCCTCCCCATCTCCCCTCATTTGCCTATGTGGGACAAAAACAAAAGGGGTTGGTTTACTTTTGTCATGAACTGCTCCCCATCTCCCATCTTTTGTCAAACTACTACTTTATTTTTTTTTGTCTATTTTTTTAAAATAATTATTAATTTATTATTATATTAATTTTATTTAAACGGGTAAACGTGTGATAAACGGTTTGACAGATTTCACCCAAATACGATCCGTTTATTAAACGTGTTTGACGGGTTAATTTGTTTACCACCCAAACTCGTTAAGATCTCATCCAAACCCGTTTAATTCGTATCGATTCGTGTCGATTAATTGTGTCGTATCAAATTTTGACAAGTCTAATTTAGACTCTAATTTTAATCCCTAATTTTGATTAACGAAACATTATTGTTTTATTATTAATTGGTCAAATCATGTCACCGTTTTATTCAATATTTCCTTCTCATTCACACCCTGTCCCCTGTTCCCTCTCTCTCTCTCTCTCTCTTTCTCTCTCTCTCAACGTCCTATCTGTCCATCACACACCAGATCCGGCGACCTCACACACCAGATCCGGCGACGGCGACAGAGAGCAGATCCGGAGACGACGACGGGAACAGAAACCTGATCCGGCGACCCGCAGGTATGTCTCTTTCTTCCTCCTCTCTCTCTCTCTCACACACACACACACACTCCCAGGAGACTATCTGTCTCTTTCTCCGTCTCTCTACTTTTCTCCCTGCCTCTCTCTCACCACTAGCAAACCACCATCAATGCCATCCACCACCATTTCCTGCCACCACATCCGCCCCTTTCCTCCCCTTCAACCCCCGCTGAACCCACCCCACTGCCACCACCACAGCAACCGCCCACAGCCCCTTTCTCCTCCTTAACTACCGCCAACCACAGTCACCGTCGCAACCACTACCATCGCCACTGCCCAACCTCTACCCCTGCCTTTCTTCTCGACAGTCAGAACCCATGGCCCCATGGGTGTTGGATAAAATGTCTCAATGAGTGTCTTAAATCTATTCTTTTTAATTTCTCTTTTCGGATTTAATAAGATAGTTCAATGATCAACATTTTGAATATGGATTTCAATAGTTTTGTGTTCTAGTAGTTTTTGGAGTCGGCGTCGTCGTTCTATTGCATTGTTATTGCCATGAAACTAGGGTGATTCTATGGGGTAAGTGTATTGACATTTGGGATTGCTGCTCCATTAGGCATTAGCCATAAAACTCCACCTATTGGCACAAAGAAACCCAAAAAAAATTCTTCATTGACACAGCACATAATCTCTTCAATGACCCAGCTACCGTGAGTTCCCCACCCTGTACAAATATGTTTGATTCTCAATTTTGTCTCCATCTTGATTTTCGCTTCTATTGCTGCAAAGAGAAATTACATGGGCTATGTTCATAGCATTTGTTTAAACACCTTGAATTGCTCTATGTTCAAACTGCGCTTATATAGTGCATTCCAAATCATACTTCTAGGTTCGAATTTGTGCTTAGGCTTAAGTGATTTTTTTTTTTATTATAAGTTAACAGTTTTATTGATAAGTGACTAACAATTTGTTTGTTTGGTACGTATTTTGGAGAGAGAAAAATCAAGCCTTTGTTTTAGAGAGAGTTCAAGAGGGTTTTTTTATTTGCATATGAATAATCTGGTAGATAATATATATTTTAAAGAACAATACTTTTGCCATTTGTACTGCTTAATGTATGTAAGGAGTGTTAAGACTTATGATATGAGGTTTAAATTAAAGCGACAGAAACTAAATTTTATGGCGAAGATTTCTATTGCTTAATTGCATTCTGTTTACTTCACCACAATTTTGATATTTTTTTTCTGTGCACTTTGTTTTAATAATTGAATATTTACATCACACTGTGATATGAAATTTATCATAAAAACCCTGGATAGCAATATCCTTTCAAAGAAAAATGTATGAGATGGTTATCATTATGTGCACCATTTTTTTCTCTTTCTAATGCTCATTTTTTTTAGTTGTTGGTTTTTTTCGTTGCATAGTGCCTTCAGGTATGGACAATAACTAATATATATATATATATATATATATAATTGGACTCCATTCTCATGGGCTTAAATTTATGATATGGACTTTGTTATAGTGAGACCTCTTTTTTGATTAGGGCCTGAAGCCCCTACTTTAGTGGCCTTATGTTTGGGCCGGCCTTGGTGTTTTGTGTTCTTATGCATTACGTGTGTGGCAGGTGCGATTCCATGAAATAGCTAACCATTGATTGATCCGGTATGCACAGCAATGGACAAGTCGAATGCTCTGGACTATATCAACCAGATGTTTCCCACAGGTCAAATCATATAGACATATTTATATATATATGTATATATGCGGATATGTGTATATAGGTATACATTTGAATGTAAAAGCACTCTGGAGTTTTATAATATACTCTTTTTGGTTCCTGCTTCCCTTCTTATTTGATGGGGTATCAATACATATTGACATTGTGGAATATGGGTTTATATGTCCAGAAGCATCTTTATCTGGTGTTGAGCCATTGATGCAGAAAATACATAATGAGATCCGCCGGGTGGATGCTAGTATTTTGGCTGCTGTTCGTCAACAGGTTGTTCTCTTATCAATTTAATATTATCAAATAGTAGTTTATGTTTAAAAATTTGAATTCATGGCTTGTCAAGTTTATGATACAAAAGTAATTACTTCAGGAATCTTTATTTTATTTGTTTGCGACATATTTTGTTCCAAGAGCATCTTGCATCAATTCACTAATTTTATTGATACAACCATTATGGAAGTGCAATTTCTCCCAGAAATATTGGTTTTGAAATTTTCCTTGGAAAGTGGAGTAGAGGAAAGAAACGAGGGAAGAATTGATAAGGAAAGATAGAGAAGGCCGTGAATGGAAACTCGTGACGAGAAATTTATAATAGAATAGAATAAGAATTGTTGGATTCGTAGTGGAGATGAGATCGACCTTAAGCTTAAGCTTGCCCTTTGTGATCAAAGTTGCCCGGCTTCACGGTCTTAAAATGGAGCATTACGGCTAAAAGATTGTAGACATTCTTTAAAAGAGCAAATTGTAAATGTCTTGTAGGTGGACGCTGCAAGATAGGGGTGGCATATTATAGTGGTGGTGTGTGGTGGATGTTGCATTAACATTTGCCTAAGAAATCATGTTGATGTAATAGTCCACTTTTCTTGAGTGGGCATTAAGATAATGAATGCCAAATGTCTGAGAAGTCATGGGAAGAAATTGAATCATCCTATGTAGCGTTTATTCATTTGTTTATTTTATTTGCACTAGCAGAATGATTCCGATTTATTGTCTTATACTAATTCGTATATTTTGTATATTTGTCATAGACAAGAGCATGTAGACAAATATCTTCTACCTTAACAGTCACATACTCATGTACATTTCCTTGTTTGTTAATGATATATTTTGGTAGTATGAGTTATATGATAGCTTTCAATTGCAATGCCAGAGTAATTCAGGAACCAAAGCCAAGGAGGATCTTGCTGCAGCCACGCATGCTGTGGAGGTATGTGCTTTAAACATATTTGATTATTTGTTGCATGCAGAGATTTTATTTGTCTCATAAGCATGAACAATCGTTGCTCCTTGCATAATTTAGCCTCTTAATGTTGTTTTTGGCATCGTACGTAGCATTGTGGGTTCTATTAACTAATTCATTTTTATTTTCATTTGGAGCAGGAACTCATGTATAAGGTCCGAGAAATAAAAACCAAAGCCGAACAAAGTGAAACAATGGTTCAGGAAATATGCCGTGATATTAAGAAACTAGATTTTGCAAAAAAGCATATAACAACTACAATAACAGCTCTTCATCGTCTTACAATGCTAGGTTAGTCTTTTTACATCATGTTAGTTTTCTACAATGTGTTTTATATGTGACACTTTTAGTGTCCTTGAAATCAATCTTTATAGCATCAAGACTTGCATTGCAGACTGGATGAGTTGTGTCTTTGTAAATCCTCTTATGCTCAAAAAGTTTCATTTGTGACACATTCAACACATTGTGAATTTTTTAATAGCCTAGTAGGGAGTCATCTACCAGAGAATGCTCGTCGTGTTACTTCCTTTTTAGGTTTAGGCAATCAAATACTTAATAATTGAGAGAATGAACAGTAATACGAGTGTTCGTCTTAATATGATCCTAATGGAGCCTGGACTGGTTTCACTATATGATCATTGTCCTCATACAAACCCCATCCTTCTTTAGCTTGGAACAAATCTTGTTTGAACAAAATTATTTTCATTCTGGAGAGAAGTATCAGGCTGAGAAGATCGATTACACGTTTATTGTTGGTTGGAGGGCTGTTTCGGAGCATTGGTTTAGAGCGGTTTAGGATTGAGCGCTAGAAGCAGTGGATTCTTCATTCTAGTTGCGCAATGGTGTCTCTGTGTGTGAAGAACAGGAAGATTTAATTTGTTGGAGGCCAGGCATTTATCCGATACAATTAAAAACAAAGAAAAATAAAAATCGATAATCAAGCCCTAATTAGTCAAACAAGTGAAATGACACACAAAAGAGAGGAGAAAGGCAGATACACACACAAACATAGCTAGAGAATCCTGGTCAACCGGAATCGAAAGAAATACTGAGCATTAAAAAACACCGCTAATGCTACATTTTATGCAAATGCACTGTACACCTTGTTTTTGCGTTTGAAATCAAGAAACTCGAAAACAGTCAATGCTTCTCGAAATCTGTGGTCTGTTCCATGACCTAATATCAGTCTCCCAAAAAAATAAAATGAAGGCCACAAAATAAAGAAGGTATCAATGACGATTAACTAAATCAGAGTGAATTATAAGCATAGTATGATTGTAAGTTATTTTGTTGCTTCTTTTGATTCTTACCGGCAGATGTTCCTTTGTACACTTTAAACACCTGCCAGAGAGGAGATCTTATTATTTCCCTAGAATGCACATACTAATGAGGAGAAAAAAAATTGGATGCACTGTGGTCGTGTCGTATTGTCTTTCTTAGTAGTGGTTAGTTGGGTTTATGTAGTTTTTAGCCATGTTTGTGTTAACCCAACTATAAAATAATTAGAGATCACTTTTAATCTTTTCTAGAATTGAATCAAATATATCAATATAAAGTCTCATTGATTTTCAGATTGTAACATAGGTTGAATGTTAATTAATATCTACACGTTTCTATAACTAAGTTAATTCTACCATTTTGTTGCATTTTCTAGAGAAATATAAATTTTGGAACGGGCAAACAATGAGGACACGAAGAGCACCGTAGCTAAAGGAAGCAACTTATCTTTGCAGGCTATAAGAGAATTTGCATGAAATGAAATGATTGTGGCTACAATTATACCAATCACACCTCTTATCCAACAGAGAGAGGAACCAAAACAATAGCAGAACATACGCGTTGTTCATTCCGATGGTCAGAGCAGAGCCCACTTGAATTCATGAATTAATCTATCATTTTCAAAACAGGTAAAAGAAACTCAGATTAAAACAATTAAATATCACATTATTGTAAATCCAACAAGAATGTTTACAATCTTGAGATAAAAAGATAAATAAATAATGTATGGTCATCATGGGTTTACAATTTACATAACAGACTTAATTGGAAGAAAAAAACCTCAGAATATTTATATCAAACCCACCGCTGTACAAAAGCTTCCACCACCAACTTGTATTCAAAGAACCTCACGCGAGGAAATTAATTAAACAAAGTAACACGTGAAACTACTCATTTACCGTAAACCTACATACTCCAGGAAAATAATCAAATACAATCGTTGGTTTCGGAAATTGGGAAGAATTTTATTGTTCCATAGTTTAAATAAAGGAAATCAGTAAGTAAAATGAACAAATTAATGACTAATATGAGGTTTAGATACCTGAATAGAGATGATATCCAAGATAGTTGGGTCGCTTTCCCCGGTGAAGGATAGATTCGGCGAACGCGCAGATAGCCGTCAGGTCGTTTGTCAAGAGGGGTAGGGAAGATCTCATCTGCTTTCAAAATCGCTACTTTTTGCTCCACCTATTGGCTTAATCTGATTCTAACTGTTATTGTAGAGGAAGGGCGAAAGTTCCAACAAAGGAAGGTGTTGATCTGTTACGGGTAGTTATGATGTGACGGTGATAGTTTGGACAGTTCTTTTGAGAACTCCACTTGTGTGCCCAAATCCTTTCTGTTGCATCTTCTTCCAAAGCCAGACTTGTTAAAATTTCTATACCCAAGTTTTGTAGGCATTGGGTGTTTCTCTCCATAGCGTAATATGTCTCTGATGTTGCTAATTGTGAAAATTTCTTCTGAAATCTCCTTACGAAGCTGTTTACCAATGGTTTCTATGGTCCTTTCCAGTATCTTCACCACTTGCAGAGATGGCTTCACCGTCAAAATTTGAGATGGGGTTAACGGTTTGAGAGGGAGACAGAGAAGCAGAGAGACGATGGGGAGACAGACGGAGGAGAAAAGTCAAGAGAGGGTGAACGGCGGGTTGTTAATGCCGATTTCTGAATACGCAATGGAGAAGGAGAGGGAGAGAGAGGAGGAGGGAGTAACTGATGGAAATTGACGGTGGAGAATCTTGGGCATTTTTGTGGAGAGATAAAGAGAGATTAACGGTTGGGAGGAGGAAAGACAGAGACAGAGAAATGTGCGAGAATCGTGAAGATGTAAGGGGGAGAGAGAGAGAGAGTTACGGCTGCAAAAGGAGAGAGTGGGAGAGAGGTAGAAGCGGCTGGAATTTGAAAAAATTTGGTGGTAATTAGGGTTTGCAGTCATTAAATATAAAGGACATAAACGACATAGTCATATTTTGGGAGGGTAAAGGTGGAAAAAAAAGTTTTCATGTATTCTCACATTTTAAAGTAGTATATATTTGGATGACAAAAGTACCCTCTATTTTTTTTTTGGTTTACTACTTGGGCAACTTCGCATAAGATTTCGACCGTAGGTAATTTCTTTAACAAGGAAAGGTTATTTTTGCATGGGTGCTGCATGTGAAAGAGTGCAGATGAGAAGGTCAATCATCTTTTGATTCATTGACGGTTGACAGAGCTTTAAGATCTTCTCTTTTCCTTCTATGTATGTCACATGGTTTCAGATCAGATATGGGTTTGGTTCAGGCCTGGCAGGTGGGATCTTTGAGATGTTGCCTCTTTATTATGGTGTGTTTGAAGGAGAAGGATTGTGAATATTTTGAGGTAAATGAGTCTCCGTTGCCTAAGTTGAACCTTACCATGGTATTTTTGTGGGTGTCAGGAAGATTGTCACAGGCTGCGGATTCCTTTGTATAGCACTTGGAGACTCTTTTTCCATGGCTTTCTTTGTAGAGTTTTTTTCCCTGGTTATATTTTACTCTTTTTTTCCCGGAAGGTTATATTTACTTTACTTAGCAGTTGTAGTTTAATGGTGTATTGCTCTGGTGTGTATGGAATTTTATATGCTTGTTTTTAAGAGAATTTTTCAGTCTGGGCAAAGAGTTAATTCTTCGAATTCTGTTAGCTTCTGATGATGTGTTTTTATGCTCAAGTTTCTCTTCTTAGTTTCTATCTTTCTTTTTGTTGGGCTGTGCACCATCTAGGTACATTTATGTGAGCACTTTGACCAGCTATGATTGACAGGTCTCTCCATGTCCTGTGTGGAGTTTGCGTTCAACTATGTTTTCCCTTGTGTGATTAACGCGATAACAAGAGGAAGAATTAAGAAGGAGAAGAAAAGAGAAGAGAAGAGAACTTGGGGACAACGTAATGCCAATATTCAACCAATAATCAATTCAAGTCTAAGTCTACCTAGTACCAATACATAAGTCCCTTTATATAGGGGATTCCAAGACTGTAAAGTAAGATTCCTAATTTGACTCTAACACTAAGAAGATAAATACTAACTCATATTCAAATAAATAAATAAATTCTACAATAAATCTACAACATTTATCCAACACCAACAAAATCCACATCATTTACAAAATGTTACAGAGTAAGTAGCTAATTTATCCAAAGGAATAGTGTTTGATGGTTTGCAGAGATGGAACCAAGATTCTACTTTGAGAGGGCCCGAACAATAACATAATTAAGAATTTTATCCCACTGGATGAGTTTTTAGTTATACAAAACCTATTGAAATTAACTTTCATACAATACCATTGTAAAAATTATTTTGGGCCACAAAATCCAAAAATCTGTTCTTACCATCATAGAAATGAGTTTGTGATAAGGCATGATGTTCTAATTCTCTTATTATGATATAATATAATGATTTATAATAAATTATCTTTACAAATAATAGTTTTATGTGATACGATAGTGAAACTGAGTTGTCAATCAACATATTATTTTTGATATAATTCACATTTATAATTTGGTTTTGTAAAAATTTCACACTTTTAATTTTCTTTAGTCAACAAACTTGTCCAATCAAATATATTCGATTGCAAGAACATCACTCATCTATAGATTGCATCTCCCATTTTGGCTATTAAACATCAATTCGTTAGTCCTCCTGAATGCAATAAGTGAATTGTCTATATAAGATTTTTTGAGAATTTAAGGGAAAACATAGAGTTTTTAAAACATATGGGGTATTATAAGAAATTTTTGAAAAAATGAGGGGGCCCATGGCTCCCTAGGTCCCTTCTTGGGTCTGTCTATGATGGTTCGTGTTTGAAAAAGCACATACTCAGATATACTATAAGATGGAGCTACAATCTGGAAATGTTTTTTTGGGAACCCGGTGCTACTTTATTAAATAGATCTTTTATTGCACAAGGTTATGTCATTTGTTTCTTTTAGAGTGAGTGGCCTCTCTCCATCTTCTTGTTTGCATGACTTCCTTTTCCAATACTGTTCATCTCTTAAAAATCATGTTTGCTGGAGCAGCTGGACATATTGGCTATTTAGTCTGATCACATTTGGTGTTCGATATCCTGGCAGGCATCAAGGTGATTTATCAACATAGCTAAGTAGAAATCCAAGGGATAACGTCGCCATACTTGCACTCAGGACCATAGTTGTTAAATCGCGATTCGTATCGTGAATTGAAATATTAAATTTGAGAATCGTGAATCGTAAGATTCGATACAAAATTTGAACAAAAATAAAAAATAATACTACATATTTAAAATAGAAAAAATATTGAATATTGAATATTATTGCATTCTAAAAATAATCAATTGGTATAATCTCGTCGTCTAAATGGAAAGACGCTAGACTTTTGTTTCATTTTTATCTTTTGCTTAACCATTTTTAAATTCAACAATTTGAAAAAAAAATTCATTAGAAAACCATGATTATTCAAGAACCAAAATAGTGACATCCAGTATAGATTAGGTTACAAACATGAATGGAAAAAGAACAAATAAGAAAATTGATTGGGAGAAAACATACTGGCCAACATTTTGAAATAAAAAATTAGAACTTAACAAACTACTCTTGAAAGAATTGAGAGCAAAAATCAACCGATGATGCGAGAGCATTAGCCGTGATCTTTAACTTTAGACAACGCAAGACGAGCTTTAGACGATGTCAGAGAGAGAACAAGTAAACAGGTTGAGTTTTTATTAGGACGTGAGTTACTCTGCAAACAAACGACGTCGTTTTATTATTTAGCAGACAAAACGATGTCGTTTTGCAAAAAAATTGGGTTTTAAAAAAAAGTGATTGAATCGTGCGATTGATGCGATACGAATCGAATTGTACGAATCGTACGATTCAGTTGCGATTCAACTCTAAAACGATTATCATATAATATACGAATCGTTATCGCGAATTTTACGATTTTGATTACTATGCTCAGGACCCTCTTCTCAACTCATCTTGATTCTTTGTCTTCTGTCTTTAGCCTTAATGAAGTCCCTCATGTGTATTACTGTTCCCAAAATATTATGTCTCTTTAATCATGCTATTTTCCATGACTTGGAGGCCAAGAAC